>CM064566.1:17102647-17220147 GCA_032716605.1 Paralithodes platypus
CCGAAATGCAATTAAGTGTTTCTTTTCAACTGACGATAAATTGAATCCCTTAACAACTAATTTATTGATACTTATTGGAAGAGTATGAACCTACTATGTCTCTGCATCATATTAAGACCAAGTTTATATACTTAGCACCATATTTCACTACAGAATCTTCAAAATAACTGAGTAATCTTGATGGGAACTTTGCAACTTACCGTCAGTTGAAAAGAAACAGGGTATGGTCACATTCCCGGGGACATTGTTTGGGACGATTATCCTTCAGTAGTACAGAAGGATTGACCATTGTTGGGGACGATTATCCTTCAGTAGTACAGAAGGATTGACCATTGTTGGGGACGATTATCCTTCAGTAGTACAGAAGGATTGACCATTGTTGGGGACGATTATCCTTCAGTAGTACAGAAGGATTGACCATTGTTGGGGACGATTATCCTTCAGTAGTACAGAAGGATTGACCATTGTTGGGGTCGATTATCCTTCAGTAGTACAGAAGGATTGACCATTGTTGGGGACGATTATCCTTCAGTAGTACAGAAGGATTGACCATTGTTGGGGACGATTATCCTTCAGTAGTACAGAAGGATTGACCATTTCGTGAATCCGTAAGTTGTTTGTATCGAATGGCGCGCACACACTCACACAAACACACACACATACATACACACACACACACACACACACACACACAGCACCTAATACGGGTCAGTTAGTTTGACCCAAGATTTCCCTCGGGGTAACTTGTAAATCTCTCTTTCTCTCTCTCTCTCTCTCTCTCTCTCTCTCTCTCTCTCTCTCTCTCTCTCTCTCTCTCTCTCTCTCTCTCTCTCTCTCTCTCTCTCTCTCTCTCTCTCTCTCTCTCTCTCATACAATATATAGCAACATATAACATGGATACAGACATACACAAACAAAGGATACACACAACATACACATGCAAAAATCCGTGCAGAAAAATACATAAAAGTAGGTCAGCTTGCTTCAGTGTAGTTTACAAGGGAACGTTGGAAATAACAAACAAAACAAAAAGAACGACATTTTTAGTTTACTGGTGTACACAAACCCTCTCGCTTTTTATTTTATTTTATTTACTTTTTACCTTTGTTTTCTTTGTTTTGCGGTTGCCAGTAATGGAAGAACTGTTCTTTTACTGGGCTAAGAAATAGACGCAGTATTTACTATTTTGAGTTAGGTATTTTCCGCGAATATGACCGGTTAGTAAAGGGTACTGATAAGGACCTCCATCAAATTTAATTAAAACATCCCCAAGATCCCCCTTTTAGACAAATTTGTAAATTTTTCGGTAAAAAAGTTTCTAGGTCGAAGACCGAATCCTCCTATATTTACAGGCTCGCTATCGCTCGCCAGGATAACAAAATCGACATCTAAATAGCACGAAAGGTCTAGAAATTATGGGCAAAAAGTCTTAAAACCACCTAACTAATGGGAAAAACGTCTTAAATCTGTAAAATAATGGGGCTAAACATGAGGGAGAAGGGGGGCATAAAAACCAACCATCCGCTACCCATCGCTACCCGGACTGCCAAGAAGATATATTGGGGTGGGGGGGGGGGTAATGTTGTGGTAGGAGGTGCCGGAAATATTCCCCCCCCCCCCCCCTCCCCCTACAGTTGTACGTCGGGCTGGGGAAGCAAGAGTGTATATTTAGATGAAGTCGATAATGTATCTGGTAAAGAATATATCCATTTATCTATCTATATATCTATCTATGTATACAACATTAAATTCTGGTAGTAATAGTGAACGTTTTACAACCCACAACAGTTTAAGTCCAATTGTTAAATACATTTAAGGGAGGTGACCTGCTTTTTTTCTCTCCTTTTCTCTATTTCCCTGTTTTTTTGTTTTTTGTTTTTTCTATGTGAGTGAGGGAGGCAAAAGGCAGAACTGCCTATAGCGAGTGCCTACCCCATAGTTGAAAGAGTGACAGGGCCAAAATCAAGGGACGTTCGAGCCAAAATGCCTGGACACACCCAGTTTAAAGCAATTTAAGTCATAGGAAGAGGGAAAGACTGATTCTGGGAGAGAGTTCCAGAGCTCAGCTGTTAAATAGAAGAAAGACAGAGTAATGTTTCACTCTTGGGGTGGAGAGTTGCACAGAGTAGGGGTGGGATTGTGTTGCAAGACGGGTACCACGTGTATTACGTAAAGGAGGTGGCATAGACTGGGAAAGCTCTGAAGAACACTGATTATTGTAGTAGCGATAGAATAGCGAGAGAAATGCAACATTGTGGCAAAGAGAGAGAGATTGCAGAGAGTTCGTGAGTGGACGGGAGTTAATGATACGAAAGGCCTTCCTTTCAATTTTGTCTAGGAGAGCGGTGCGAGAGGAACCTCCCCACACATGTGAACAATACTCAATACAAGGATGCACTATGCCCCTGTACAGAGCAAGAAGCTGTGCAGGGGTAAAGAACCCCCTAAGGCGGTTGAGCACACCCAGCTTCTGGGAGGCTGCCTTAGTAAGACTGGTAATATGGCCCTTCCAACTGAGAGCAGAAGAAAAAGAGACACCAAGAATATTGAGAAAAGATGAAGGATTGATTTTTGTATTTTTGAAGAATAAAGGATAGTCCGCTGGGAGTTCCTGACGGGTAGATAGATGGAGAAACTGGGTTTTGGAAGCATTAAAGGTAAAATGTTTTTCTCTGCCCCAATTGGAGATAGTACTTAGATCAAAATTTAAGTGTTCTATGGCTTCATTCCGTTTGTCGTTGAGGAATTGCTGGCTTGGGGGTTCTGAGAAACTAATGGAGTAGTGTAAGGTTGAGTCGTCTTCGTATGAATGGATGGGAGTTGAGGTACAGTTGAGAAGGTCATTTATAAAAATTAGAAAGAGAATAGAAGATAAGACAGAGCCCTGAAGAACACCGGAGTTTATAGGGTGAGGAAGTGAGCGATGGCCGTTCACAACCGCAGCTATGGAACGGCCGGAGAGGAAATTAGAGACAAAGGCACAGATGGAGGGATAAAAACCGAAGGAGGGTAGTTTAGAAATTAAAGATTTGTGCCACACTCTATCGAAGGCTTTCGATATGTCTAGTGCAATAGAAAAAGTCTCACCGAAGTCCCGAAAGTAGGATGATCAAGAGTTAGTAAGATATGAAAGAAGATCACCAGTAGAGCGACCCTTAAGGAAGCCATACTGGCGATCTGAGAGCAGATTATGAGAAGATAAATGCTTAAGAAATTTGGAAGCAGCCCCATTCAGCCTACTGTTTCAAGACGTTTATCTCCATCTAGGTGTCAATTTCTTACTGGTGGGCGATAGCTAACCAACATTGTATGGAGAAATCCGGCTTCGCCGAAGACATTTTTCAATCGAAAAATATACAAATTTAGCCTGCTGTCAAAAACATTGAACAAAATATGCTGGCTCGCTACCGCTCGCCAGGAAAAAATCGACACCTGGATGGGAGTAAACGTTTTAAAACAGTAGGCTGCATGTAGCCGAATAGATACAAGCCATAGAAAGAGAGAAAAGGAGAGAAAAAAAGCCTGTGACCCCCTTAATAAATGGAGGATGTCATTAGGCACATGGACCTTTTTTGTTTTGTCTTTAATTGTCCTTCCTCTATTTATCTTTAAATGTATAACGTGTTATTCAAATTTCTATATTTCTATATTGACCTACTGTAGATGTGTGTGAATTTGTATTTTGTGTTTGTGTGTTCATTGTTTTCTGTTGTGTTGTCCCTAGTTTGGTTTTGTCTTGAGTTGGCAATCCCTCCAAAAAGAAAAAACAAAGAAAAGATAAAACAAAAATAGGAAAAGTGGGGATTGGGCCTGAGTATATCAAATACAATAGAATATATTTCGTTATTAATGCACCTGCGTGTTCGTATGTGTATATGTTTATGTATGTGTATGCTTGTTTACGTGTGTATTTGCTACAGCGTGTGTCTGTGTAATAGGAAGCAACAATATGTACAAACTAACTCACACCAGCTCCACATAAGGGAGTGGTGCTTGGTTTTCGGACCACTTTCTCCCTCGTGTTTAGCCCCAATAGTTTTGAGATTTTCAGACGGTTGGCCCATTATTTTGGCGATTTTAACACCTTTCACCCCATTTCGTTGTCAATTTTAAGATCTTTCATGCAATTTAGGTGTCGTTTTTTTCCTGGCCAGCGATAGCGAGCCTGTAATTCTAAGAAGAATCGGCCTTGGGCCGGGAGATTTTTCTACCGAGAAATGTACAAATTTATCTTGAAAGAGGGTCTAGGGGGCGTTTTTCTAAGCTTGATGGAGGTCTTGCGAGGAAGCTAAAACATATATGAATACATTAATAAATTAATAGACCAAAAATCCAGCCACTACCCCCTTAAGGATTATGACGCGTTTTGCCAGTTTGTTCTGGTTTTCATTAGACGATTTTATGCAGTTCAGGAAGGATATCTTGGAATCAAAGAGGGAATTACTATTCCAATTAACTCTTTAGCTCCCGCAAGTTCATCCTAAGCTGAATAACATCGTCTAATGATTCTATATATTTTATATACTCAGGCCCAATCCCCACTTTTCCGATTTTGTTTTCTTATTTTCCCTCTTTTTTGTTTTGTTTTCTTTCTTTTTGGGGGATGGTTGACTCAAGACAGAGCCAGAATAGGGGTAACACATCAGAACACAATGAACACACACAAACAATGATAAATAATGATAGCCTGTATAAATTGTGAACGCGCGTCATCAACCTCAAAAAGTACGGTATGTTATTTGTCGGGGATACATGTGTTAGAGGGAGTTGTGTGTGTGTGTACGTATGTGTGTTCTTGCTACAGTGTGTGTGTGTGTGCGTGTGCGTGTGTGTATGTGTGTGTGTGTGTGTAGCGACAACAAATATGAACTGACACGTCCCGGTTTGGTTCAAGCTCTGCTTCGGGGAAGTGAGTGGGAGCAATGTGCGCTCTATTCCACCCTCTCCGCCCTCCTCTCTCTTACTTATGCCTAATATCCTAATCTCTTCTAAAGATGTACTTTCTACCCTCTCTGGGCTTAACACTAATAAGGCGTACGGTCCGGACGGTGTTCCTCCTGTTGTTCTCAAAAACTGTGCTTCCGTGCTGACTCCCTGCCTAGGCAAACTCTTTCGTCTCTGTCTATCCTCTAACGTCTTCCCTTCATGCTGGAAGTTTGCTCACATTCAACCTGTCCCAAAGAAGGGTGACCGCTCTCAACCCTCCAACTATCGTCCAATTGCTCTTATCTCTTGTCTTTTCTAAAGTTTTTGAAACTATTTCTTGCTTCCAAATTTCTTAAGCATTTCTCTTCTCATAATCTGCTCTCAGATCGCCAGTATGGCTTCCTTAAGGGTCGCTCTATGGTGATCTTCTTTCAATATCTTACTAAATCTTGGTCATCCTCCTTTCGGGACTTCGGTGAGACTTTTTCTATTGCACTAGACATATCGAAAAGCCTTCGATAGAGTCTGTCATAAATCTTTAATTTCTAAACTACCCTCCCACGTTTTCTTTCCCTCCATCTGTGCCTTTGTCTCTATTCTCCTTTCCGACCGTTCCATAGCTGCGGGTGTTGGACGGCCATTGTTCAACTTCCTCACCCTATAAACTCCGGTGTTTCCTCAGGCTCTGTCCTATCTCCTATTCTCTTTCTAATTTTTATAAATGATCTCCTTAATTGTACCGTTAATTCCCATCCATTCATACGCAGACGGACTCAACCTTACACTACTCCATTTGTTTTTCAGAACGCCCCAGCCACAATCCCTCAAACGACAAACGTAATGAAGCCATAGAAACTCTTAAATTCTGATCTAAATACTATTTCCAATTGGGGCAGAGAAAACCTTGTTAACTTTAATGCTTCCAAAACCCAATTTCTCCATCTATCTACCCGTCAGGATCTCCCAGCGGTCTATCCCTTATTCTTCAACAATACAAAAATCAACCCTTCATCTACTCTCAATATTCTTGGTGTCTCTTTTTCTTCTGCTCTCATTTGGAAGGACCATATTACCAGTCTTGCTAAGGCAGCCTCCCTGAAGCTGGGTGTGCTCAAACGCCTTAGGGGGTTCTTTTCCCCTGCACAGCTTCTTGCTCTGTACAGGGGCATAGTGCGCCCTTGTATTGAGTATTGTTCACATGTGTGGGGAGGTTCCTCTCACACCGCTCTCCTAGACAAAGTTGAAAGGAAGGCCTTTCGTATCATTAACTCCCGTCCACTCACCAACTCTTTGCAATCTCTCTCTCTCCGCCGCAATGTTGCATCTCTCTCGCTATTCTATCGCTACTATAATAATCAGTGTTCCTCAGAGCTATCCCAGTGCATACCACCTTCCTTACGTAGGGCACGTGGTACCCGTCCTGCAACTCAATCCCACCCCTACTCTGTGCAACTCTCCAACCCAAGAGTGAAACGTTACTCTCAAACTTTCTTCTACTCAACATCTGAGCTCTGGAACTCTCTCCCAGAATCAGTCTTTCCCTCTTCCTATGACTTAAATTGCTTCAAACTCCGTGTGTCCAGGCATTTTGGCTCGAACGTCCCTTGATTTTGGCCCTGTCACTCTTTCAACTATGGGGGAGGCACTCGCTATAGGCAGTTATGCCTTTTGCCTCCCTCAATCACATAGAAAAAAAAAAAATTGTGTTTTTTGTATTTGGGCGACTCTACTATACCTCTACTATAAGTGAGTGGGAGCAGTGTGTGTAGGTATGTGTGCGGCTCTACTATACCTCTACTATAAGTGAGTGGGAGCAGTGTGTGTAGGTATGTGTGTGTTTTGTATTTGGGCGACTCTACTATAAGTGAGTGGGAGCAGTGTGTGTAGGTATGTGTGTGTTTTGTATTGGTGCGGCTCTACTATACCTCTACTATAAGTGAGTGGGAGCAGTGTGTGTAGGTATGTGTGTGTTTTGTATTGGTGCGGCTCTACTATACCTCTACTATAAGTGAGTGGGAGCAGTGTGTGTAGGTATGTGTGTGTTTTGTATTGGTGCGGCTCTACTATACCTCTACTATACCCACTGTGCCAAATCCAGCTACACAAAAACCCAAACTACTCAAACATGACACCCTACCCTCCTGTTAACCCTTTGAGTACCAGCGACGTGTGTTATACTTTATTATAGCTATATTTAGACGATATTATGCAGCTTAGGAGAGATGAGTGGTAGTCAAAAGGGTTGGTCGAGATATTATGAAACATTATTATTGCTAGAGGTTCAACACCTCTCGCCCCATTTCGTTGTCAATTTTAAGACCTTTCGTGCCATTTAGGTGTCGATGTTTTCCTGGCGAGCGATAGCGATCCTGTGATATTAAAAACAATTGGCTTTTGGCCGGGAAAATGTTCTACCGAAAAGTGTACAAATTTATCTTGAAGGGGGGTCTAGGGGGTGTTTTTCTAAGCTTGATGAAGGTCTATCGAGGAAACTAAAACAATAATGAATATATGAATTAATATACCACAAAAAAAGACACTGTCTCCTTAAGTATTCCATCAATAACTCACTCCACCCACACAACCCAAACTGTTAGTGTGGGTGTTAGTATTCCATCTATAACTCACTCCACCCACACAACCCAAACTGTTAGTGTGGGTGTTAGTATTCCATCTATAACTCAAGTCACCCACAGTCAGATTCACCTATATTGATTTGTTTCTCATTCGCTCGGAACTATATTTGATTTGAGGTGTTCCTAGGTAGAGGAAGTGTAATATATATATATATATATATATATATATATATCTATATATTTATATATATATATATATATATATATATATATATATATATATATATATATATATATATATATATATATATATATATATATATATATATATATATATATACAGTATATATATCTTTATAGTCCAGGTTAGATTAGGTATACCCCTTGAGGATTATGACGCATGTTGGAAAAAAAAAAAAAAATCCTCTGGCCATTATTAGACAATTTAATTCAGACTCTTACTAAGCTGTGTATAATCGTCTACAAATAGCTAAACTAAACTGCTAAAACACACCATGATCCTCAAATGGTTATTCTTGTTTGCCAAGGTTATTTGAAATAGGTAGCCTTGTATTGATTTTATTTAACCTATTATTTGCAAACTGACATTTGTCATATTGCCTAGTATTCAAAGTGTTTACTAATAAAGATACTGTCACTCACACACACACACACACACACACACACACACACACACACACACACACACACATGCACTGTATGTGACTCCCAAACACATTACATATTCTGTTTGAGAAATCAAAGTTTCCTTCCATGAGTGGTAACTTTTTGCCGGCTATTGAAAACACCATAACGTTGTTTCTTGAAGTTCTGGAAGAAAACTTTTCTTTGTATTCTTGGGGAGTCTCTTATACTCCTGCTGAATACTGAAATTATTATTATTATTATTATTATTATTATTATTATTATTATTATTATTATTATTATTATGTTTTTGTTTACCTTTGTCTAGAGCCCATACTTCAACAAATACGCCTTGATCCGATGTGAATAATCAAATATCATTATTTAATGTATATTGGGTACATAATTAATGAGAGACTTTGACTCAGATACAAGGTATTTAAAACTGCTATTTTCATTGACATAGGTTAGGAAATGAGTGTGTTTAGCTACCGGTATTATACAACTATTTCTTCTGTATAACTGTAATGCATTAACCCCTTCTGTACCGGTGCCATCCTTTTAACTCAATTCTGGCTACTATTAGACGATTTTATTCAGTTTAAAAAGGGCCTCCAGTAATTATCAGGCTTCGAAGTATCTCACTTAACCCTTTTTCTTAACACAGATCCTTCTTAAACTGCACACAATCGTCTAAAATATAGCTAGAATATAATACAAAAGTCGTCGCCGGTACAGAAGGGGTTAACTTGTAAATCTTATGTTTTCCCCTGTACATTTCGGTGATAGGTTTTTGACAACACACATTATGTTTTCCATATTCCTCTACACAAACCCCCTGAACTTCTAAATGAATGTTTTAAGGGGAGATGGGTCGTTTTTCTAGATCCCCTTCTCCCTCATGTTTAGCCCTATTAGTTCTCAGATTTTAAGATGTTTGCCCAATTAGTTTGACGATTTTAAGACCTTCCACCCCATATCCTTGTCAATATTAAGACCTTTCGTGCTATTTAGGTGTCGATTTGTTTTTCTGGCGAACGATAGTGAGCCTGTAATTTTGGAAGAACCGGCCTTTGGCCGGGCCTCTTTTTTTACCGAAAAATTTACAATTTAATCTAGAAGGGGGAGATTATGGATGATAATTTAAGTTTGATGGAGGTCTAGGGAGGAAACTAAAGAAATAATGAATACATTACAAATATCAAACAAGTGAATAATCCCCCTTAAAGTAAATAATGGGGTCTTTAATGAACTATGATAAGCTTGTCCCCCCCACCCTCTCTCTCTCACTCTCACTCTCTCTCTCTCTCTCTCTCTCTCTCTCTCTCTCTCTCTCTCTCTCTCTCTCTCTCTCTCGCTCTCTGTCATACAAACACATGCTAATCCTATATCGAATATCTTATCTTCGGAATTCAGAACTTCAACTCTATTTTGCGAAAGATCAACAACGTCTGCACAAAATCAACGCGAGAAACTGCGAGAAAACCCGAAACAGAGTAAACGAGATGAAGCCTAAGGGAATAGAAGTTTGAACGGAAGATTGAGACGAGATAAAGTGATGAGGAAATTGGTTTAAGGGGAGATGGTACGTTTTTCTGGCCCCCTCTCTCCCTCATGTTTAGCCCCATTAGTTCTGAAAATTTAAGACGTGTGTCCCTTTAGTTTGGCGATTTTTAAAAATGTCGCCCAATTTGTGTACCTTTTTATACAATTTTGGCATCGATTTTTTCCTGGCGAGCGATAACAAGCCTGTAATTTAAGAGTAATCGGCCGGGAAAATCTGTTTTCGAAAAATGTACACATTTATCTTGAAGGGGGGTCTTATGGGTGTTGTTTTAAGCTTGATGGAGGTCTTGGGATGAACTAGAAAAATATTAGTTACATGAAAAACTCGACCACACAATTAACCATTCCTCCTTAACCCCCTTCTGTTCCGCTTACGTATTTTTTGTATTTGATGTCACCTCCATTTAGACGATTTTACTAAGCTTAGGAAGGATATGTTCTTATGTTAATATAATTATGTGGTAGCTAAAAGGATGAATTGAGTTTAGCCCCTTCTTAACCGGCGACGTCTTTTTTGTATTTGATTTCAGATGCATGTAGACGATTTTACGAAGCTTAGGAAGGATATGTGGTAGCTAAAAGGATGAATTGAGATAGTCTGTAGCCTTATGATTGGTAGTCGTCCTTCCTAAGCTGACTAATAGTGCCTAATAGTTGCCAGTATATGATGAAAAGAATGTCACCGGTATGGAATGGGTTAAGAGACAAGACAATAATCGATAGATACAAACGGAAGGAGAGAGATATGCAATGTAACTAATAATTTGGGCCAATAAATTGCATTGAGGGGGTAGTGGCTATTTTGTGTTTGGTCTGTCAATGTTTATATTCATTTATGTTTTAGTTTCCTCGCTAGACTTCCATCAAGCTTAAAAAAAAAAAAAAAAAAAAAAAATAGACCAGTCTTCATTTTCAGTACATTTTTCGATAGAAAAATTTCACAGTTCCTCCTAAAATTACAGGCTCGCTTTCGCTCGCCAGGATAATATCGACACCTAAATAGCACGAAAGATCTTAAAATTGACAACGAAATGGGGTGAAATGTGTTAAAATCGTCAAACTAATGGGCCGAACGTCATATAATCTCAAACATAATGGGGCTAACCATGAGGAAGAGGGGGTACCAGAAAAATTACCCATAATTATCCCCTTAAGTAGTGACTCAATTTTAGCCTTCAAAGTCCTCAGAGTAATATACTACATATAGTATTTATCAATTTATTTTTAATTGTCGTAGAGTGTGCAGCGTTACGACTGGCAAAGTGAACTAAGAATATCACCCCCCCCCCCCCCCCCCACACACACACGCACACACCTTCTAATAGAGATTCCACCATAACTTGCGTCTCATGATAGCCACTAAACTGAGGATAATAGGACGTTTACCATCTTAAACCGGATATTTAAATTCGTGGATAACGTTTTCGGGTGTTGAAGAGAATTGGGGGATGAGGTCTGCTGGAAAATGAGGGGTGGAATTGTAATAGTTGAAAATTAAACCAGATTATATTCCATGTTTGCATATGATGTTTAAGAGAGCATTTGAGGTTAAGCAATGGGGGTACTAAATTGATATAGGCAGGCACATAAGACAGTACAACTAGTATCACACGAGCACTTTGTCCCTCAACATTTATCCTCAACACTGGTCTGGCAGCTTATGAGGTCAACATTTAAAATATTTGTGTCACCTAAATTAATCTATCATCAGTCTAGTTTCCGATACAAGTGCAAAATATTCCAGAAATGTTGCCAGAGAAATGTTGATCATCGAATGTTGACTATAAAGCTCTCGTGTGATACCGGCTTAAGCCAGTTGAACTGGCCAATAGGCAGGCAGTGTTGGCTAAGCGAGAACAATTTAAGGGGAGATGGACGTCTTTATTTGCACATTGTTATATCTTTATATTATGTTTTAGTTTCCTCCCTAGACATCCATCAAACTGTAAACATTACTGCCCATAATACTCAAGATAAATGTTTAAGTTTCTTGGTAGAAAATGTCCCGGCCGAAGGCCGGTTACTTTTAACATTGCAGGCTCGCTATCGCTCGCCAGGATTTTTTTTACAGCTAAATGGCACGAAAGGTCTTAGAATTAACAAAGAAATGGGGCATGAAGTCTTAAAATTGCAAAAATAATGGGTCGAACTAATGAGGGAGAAGGGGGTCCAGAAACACCGGCCCATCCTTCCATAAATGCAAGGCAATTATAATATATAGAGCAAGACCAAGGGAACGACGGAAGGGAGTTCATCCATAAAACAAGTCAATGTACGGAATCCAGAAGACTATAAAGCCGGTATCACACAAGAGCTTTTATAGTCAACATTTGATGATAAACATTTTTCTGGCAACATTTCTGGAATATTTGGCATCGGTATCGGAAACTAGATTGATGATAGATGAATTTAGGTAAGCGAATTATTATGAATGTTGACCTCATAAGCTGCCAGACCAGTGTTGAGGATAAATGTTGAGGGAAAAAGCGCTTGTGTTATACCGGCTTAAGAAGCATATCCACTGATGAACAAAAAGGTAGTTTTAGTAAACCACATTATTAAGTAAGCCTACTTTTATTATGAAGATGTACGATTAACTGTGTATGGGGGGTTGGTTGGCTATTATGTCCCACCCCCCTTTCTCCCTCATGTTTAGCCCCATTTGTTTTCAAATTGTAATACATTTGCCCCATTAGTTTGGCGATTTTAAGATTGTTCACCCCATTTCTTTGTCAATATTACGACTTTTCGTGTCATTTGGGTGTCGACATTTCCCTGGCGAACGATAGCGAGCCTGTGATTTAAGATAATTAGTTTTGTTTAAGCTTGATGGAGGTCTAGGGAGAATACTAAACAATAGTAATACAACGATAAATATATATGCAAATAAAAACTTAAATTATAAATAATATGTGGATTGTATCCTTATGTTACAGAGTGGTGATGGACAACAGATCGGAACCATGACCTCTCACCTCTTCTGTAACACACAACAACTCAAGGTAATGTAATCCATGAACATAATTGTTGTTAATTAATATTTGTGTATTCATTATTTGTATTATAAATATTATTAGTATTATCATTTATTATTATTGTTATTATTATTATTATTATTATTATTATTATTATTATCAGATTGTTACCCTGAAATGTGTTGTGGAAAAATATCTGGAGAAGCAACAAAAGCTGTATATTGCCTTTATGAACTTGGAGAAGGCCTATGACAGAGTGGATAGAGAAGGTATGTGGAAAGTACTTAGAATATACGAAGTAGATGTCAAGTTGCTGAAAGCAGTGAAGAGCATGTATGAGGGTGCAAAGGCGGTAGTACATGTGGAGAATGAGCAAAGCGAGTTCTTTGATCTGAATGTTGGGTTGAAACAGAGGTGTGTGATGTCCCCGTGGTTGTTTATTGTATATATGGATGGAGTCATGAAAGAAATACAAAGAGGAGCAGTGGATGTTGGTGTATCGCTGAGGGAAATGAGTGGAAGCTACCTTTACTGCTGTTTGCTGATGATACAGTTCTGATGAGTGATAATGAATGGGAGTTGCAGGACCTGGTAAACATGTTTGGAACGGTGTGCAAAAAACGGAATCTGAAGGTAAATGCGGGGAAGAGGAAGGTTATGGTCTTCGAAAGGGGTGAAGTTACAGAGTGTGAGGTGAAGTTGAACGGTCAGGCTATGGAGATTGTCAGCTCATTTAAGTATATGGGCTGTGTGTTAAGTAAAAATGGGACTATGGATGAAGAAGTGCGGGAGATGGTGCAACAGGGGAAGAGGGTTGTAGGAATGCTGAAAGCAGTAATAAGAAATAGGATATTCAGTATGGAAGTGAAGAAGTCCTTGCATGATAGTGTGGTAATCCCGACACAGACTTACGGAAGCGAAGCATGGACGTTGGTGGAGAGACTCAGACCTAGAGTGAGAGGGGTGGAAATGAGTTACTTGAAAAGTGCGTGCAGAGTTACATGGAGGGATGGACAGACGAATGAGGAAGTAAGAAGGAGGTGTGGTGTGGAGGTAGATGTGCTGGAAAGTGTGAAAAGGAACACCTTCAGATGGTTCGGCCATATGGAACGTATGGGAAGCGAGAGAATGACTAAGAGGGTGTACGAGAGCGAAGTGGAAGGACAGAGAGGGAGAGGTAAACCGAAAGAGAGGTGGAAGGATGGAGTTAAGAAGCACATGGATGAAGGCGGTGCTGGTTGGGAGAAGGGGCGTCGACTGACTGGGGACAGAGGTGCATGGGGGCGGTTCGTTCGCGGCCACCCCTTCGGGGATCACGGCGTCAGGCAATAGATAGATAGATTATGGCACACATCTTTAATTTCTAAACTACCCTCCTTCGGTTTCTATCCCTCCATCTGTGCCTTTGTCTCTAATTTCCTTTCCGGCCGTTCCATAGCCGCGGTTGTGGACGGCCATCGTTCACTTACTCACCTTATAAACTCCGGTGTTCCTCAGGGCTCTGTCCTATCTCCTATTCTATTTCTAATTTTTATAAATGATCTCCTCAACTGTATCTCAATTCCCATCCACTCATACACAGACGACTCAACCTTACGCTACTCCATTAGTTTTTCAGAACGCCCCAGCCAGCAATCCCTCAAAGACAAACGTATTGAAGCCATAGAACTCTTAAATTCTGATCTAAATACTATCTCCAATTGGGGCAGAGAAAACCTTGTTACCTTTAATGCTTCCAAAACCCAATTTCTCCATCTATCTACCCGTAAGGAACTCCCAGCGGACTATCCCTTATTCTTCAACAATACAAAAATCAATCCTTCATCTTCTCTCAATATTCTTGGTGTCTCTTTTTCTTCTGCTCTCAGTTGGAAAGACCATATTACCAGTCTTGCTAAGGCTGCCTTCCAGAAGCTGGGTGTGCTCATCCGCCTTAGGGGGTTCTTTTCCCCTGCACAGCTTCTTGCTCTGTACAGGGGCATAGTGCGTCTTTGTATTGAGTATTGTTCACATGTGTGGGGAGGTTCCTCTCACACTGCTCTCCTAGACAAAGTTGAAAGGAAGGCCTTTCGTATCATTAACTCCCGTCCACTCACCAACTCTCTGCAATCTCTCTCTCTCCACCGCAATGTTGCATCTCTCTCGCTATGCTATCGCTACTATAATAATCAGTGTTCCTCAGAGCTTTCCCAGTGTATACCACCTGCTTTACGTAGGGCACGTGGTACCCGTCTTGCAACTCAATCCCACTCCTACTCTGTGCAACTCTCCAACCCGAGAGGGAAACGTTACTCTCAAACTTTCTTCTACTCAACAGCTGAGCTCTGAAACTCTCTCCCAGAATCAGTCTTTCTCTCTTCCTACGACTTAAATTGCTTCAAACTCCGTGTGTCCAGGCATTTTGGCTCGAACGTCCCTTGATTTTGGCCCTGTCACTCTTTCAACTATGGGGGAGGCACTCGCTATAGGTAGTTCTGCCTTTTGCCTCCCTCCATCACATAGAAAAAAAATAATAATATAATTAGTATTAGTATTATTAGTAATAGTAGTTGTACTAGTAGCTGCATTTATTTAACATTCGGAAAATATATTTCTGTCAGTATGATACTCGTTCTCTCACAATACAGTTTCGTTTAAATGCATCACCAAATTACCATTGTTCTTTCTTTCTCCGATTTGTTTTCCCTATACACCGTAATTCCCGAGAAGGGGTGGCATTGAACATTAGGCGTGTGTCACGAATCGCCAGGTCAAGTTGCCTCGGCTTGACATATACCAATAACATTTTGACAGTGCGGGCTAGATCCGCCGACGCTCTACTGACTATGCCATGGCTCGTATGCGTACAACTATTCTCTCGTTCGTCCACTTGTTTCATGATTGATTTACTCGTTGATGTTTTTGAACGTGAATGTTGGGTGTACAATCAGGGAGACTAACGAATTTTGATAAAAGTTTGTTAAAATAGGACTTCAGAGGCTATCAACCCTTCTGGATTATTAAGCCAACACACTGTAAGTCAAGAATAGCGTCAGGACTTGAGACCCTTTTTGAGAACTCCAGTTCCTAGCGAATATTGAATCATCGAACTGACAAATATATTAGGTCCAACATTAATGAGGATATGTGATATAATCCGAAACAGCTTCGAAATTGTAAAGGCAACATTATTATCCGTGACGTTACGTAGCGTGCAATAAAATGTGTTGATAAATTAACTGCCTTGATGGTGTAATGGTTAGAGTGTTAAAATCTGTATGTGGTAACCCAGGTTCGAATCCCGGTGGATCACATGTTTGCTTTCATTAATTTCTTTGGAAGGTGTTTGGTGTTGGAGTGAAATTAATAAAAATAAATATACCAAGGCTACGAAACCCTAAAACAATGCCTTAACCCTTTCTGTTCCGGTGATGACCTTTTCATTATATTCTGACAACTATTAGAAGATTGTATTAAGCTTAGGGAGGACCTCTAACCACTAAAAGGCCTTACTGTATTACAGTATGTGGCTGCCCATATCTATTTGGTGCCCTCACAGTTCAACCTCAAATGCTTTCTTGAGGGGGCCTACCTTGTATTTTTGTTCTCTCTCTCTCGGGTGGAGTCTCTCCCTCTCTCTCTGGGTTGCATCCATTCGGTCCCATTCAACCTACTGTTTTAAGAGGTTTCTCCCTATCCAGATGTCGATTTTTCCGTGGCTAGCGGTAGCAAGCCAGCATATTTAAAACACGAAATTGACAGCAGGCTAAATTTGTAAATTTTTTGATAGAAAAATATCTTCGGCGAAGCCCGATTAATCCATACAATGATGGCTCGCTATCGCCTGCCAGGAAGAAATCGACACCTGGATCGGTATAAACGTCTTAAAACAGTAGGCTGATTGGGGCCGAATGGATACCAGCCAGAGAAAGAGAGAAAGAAGGAGAAAACAAATGCAGGTCACCCCCCTTAAATATCATATGCAAACATAGAATTTAGTCTGGTATAATTTTCAACTATTACAATTCCACCCCTCATTTTCCAGCAGACCTCATCCCTTAATTCTCTTCAACACCCAAAAGAGTTATCCACGAATTTTCATGTCAAACTTAAGATGGTAAACGTTCTATTATCCTCAGTTTAGCGGCCATAATGAGGAGCAGTTATGGTGGGACCTCTATTAGATGGTGTGTTTGTGTGTGGGGGAGGGGGGGGAGTTTATGTGAGTGTGGGTGTGCTTGTGTGTATGTGTGTGTGTGCGTGTGTGTGTGTAGGGGGGGGGGGGGTGATATGTGGTTGGTGTTTTTTCGTGTGTTTGTGTGGGGGGGGGGGGGGGGGGGGGGGGGGGGGGGGGGGGGGGGGGGGGGGGCGGGGGGGGGGGGGGGGGGGGGGGGGGGGCGGTGGGGGGGGGGGGGGGGGGGGGGGGGGGGGGGGGGGGGGGGGGGGGGGGGGGGGGGGGTGGGGGTGGGGGGGGGGGGGGGGGGGGGGGGGGGGGGGGGGGGGGGGGGGGGGGGGGGGGGGGGGGGGGGGGGGGGGGGTGGGGGGGGGGGGGGGGGGGGGGGGGGGGGGGGGGGGGGGGGGGGGGGGGGGGGGGGGGGGGGGGGGGGGGGGGGGGGGGGGGGGGGGGGGGGGGGGTGGGGGGGGGGGGGGTGGGGGGGGGGGGGGGGGGGGGGGGGGGGGGGTGTGTGTGTGGGGGGGGGGGGGTATGTGGTGGTGTTTTTTCGTGTGGGGGGGGGTTGTGTGTGTGTCATGTGTGTTCCAGTCGTTGGTATTTTTGTCCGTAGACTGTATCTGCCTACAGCTGTACGTTAAGAGTCAGATTGAGGGAGATCATTCCAGAATTTACTTGTTAACCCATTCAGTACCATGGACGTCCTTATCATCATATTCTAACAATTATATGACGCATTTGTTCAGGTTAGGGAGGACTTGTGGTACAGAAGGGGTTAAGGAGAGGTATATAGTATGCTCCCTAGACCTCCATCAAGCTATACAAAAATACCCTCAAGATTCCCCTTCCACGTAAAGGCAGCCAAATTGTTCCCGTTGGACGCTTTGTAAACTGGAATATTCCTTGGCTAGGAATTCCCCAATATTCAAAATAGACCCAATGTGCTGGAAGTCGAAAATACGAAAAGTTAATAAAAGCCTAGCGCTGTTATCTGTTCCCTGGCTGGTGTTTCTGCGAGTGTGAACCATTTGCAACTATCGCAGTTACAGTGTGGGGACGACTTCCAGAATTCCTGAACGAGTGTTGTGTTGTTATTGTTGTTTTTTGTCGGTGCTTACATGCATTTTTATTTATTTATTTATTTATTTTTTGTTATGGGCTGGTTTTTCAGGCCCCTCTTCTCCCTCGTGTTTAGCATATTATTTTTGAGATTTTAAAACGTTCGCGAACGTCCATTACTTATTTATTTTTTTACTTTTTTTTAAGAGGCAATGAACGGAGGAAGGAAAAACACAGATAAAACAAAAAGGTCCATGTGCCTAAAGGCATCCTCCATTCATAAAATGTTTGTAACAACTGGATTTAAACTTTTGTAGATTGTAAGTTTGTGGAAAGCAACTCGAGGGAAGTGAATTCCAAAGAGTAGTAGTTCTGGGGATAAATGAATTTTGATAAGCAGAAGTTCTGCATTGTGGAGGAGAAAGTGTAAATTCATGGGCGCTCTCAGCTGCCCTAGTTCTACGGGGAAAGATGTGGAGAGGCGGCACAATTGAAGCAAGTTCCTCGGAACAATTGCTGTGAAAATATCTGTAGTTTGGCGATTTTAAGACCTTATGCCCCATTTCTTTGTCAATTTTAAGACCTTTTGTGCCATTTGGGTGTCGATTTCTTCCTGGCGAGCAATAACGAGCCTGAAATCTTAGAAGGAATCGGTCTTCGGCCGGGATATTTGGCTACCAAAAAATATACACATTTATCTTGAAAGGGGGTCTAAGGGGTGTTATTTTAAGCTTGATGGAAACTAAAAGATTAGTAAAAAGATACATAAATGAGCAAATAAATACGCCCATCCTCCCTTAAAGGCTGTGCTCATGGTCTGGCTTACTTTTTGTTTGTAAAATCTGATAATCTTAGTGTAGACATTCTTGACAAATTTCAATGTAATAATAAATGCATGACTCCGTGGAAAAGGGAGAGCAAAATATAATAATGAGGATGTTAGTTATACTCCTCATGTTTATTTCCAGTTTAGGGTAAATTGCCATGTCATCACCTTAATTACTCGGCTATTTCCAAAATTGTGTAGCGAAATGTTTTGTTAATAATGAAAACTTAGTATTACCGTAACTCCTGTACCGGCGACGTCTTTTTAATTAAATTCTAGCTATATTTAGACGATTGTATGCAGTTTTTGAAAAATCTATGGTAGTAATTAGGGTGAAGTGTGATAGTACTAAATTGTTAATTGCTGGAGGCCGTTTTTAAACTGAACATATCGTCTAATTGTAGCCAGAATAAAGTTAAAAAATACGTCATCGGTATAGAAGGAGTTAACATGATGCAGAGTTGCATATGTTTCCATTAAGTATCGAGAAATCAGCTGCTAAGGGGTTCAATTTACCATCAGCTGGACAAAAATGACTATATATATATATATACCGGTATATATATAGCTACATTTAAAAAGAAGGCGTCGCTGGTACAGAAGGGGTTGATCAAATATTATGGGAATAGCCTATACTGTTTTCTCTTAGGAGTATAATATTCTATTAATTTTATCAGGCCTCAGCAAATGAAGCGTGTATGTGTGTGCGTCTGTCTGTAATAATTAACAGCAAAAAAAAAAAAAAAAAAAAAAAAAAAAAATATAATATATATATATATATATATATATATATATATATATATATATATATATATATATATATATATATATATATATAGAGAGAGAGAGAGAGACTACAATTAATGTATAGGTGTGTTAGGTTTTCCACAGATTTCCCTCGGGGGTAAACTCCTTGACGTAGCTGCTCCTTCTTTTGTTTCACTTCATCCTTCGTGTGTCTAGGTAACTATTTAGCTATCAACGTTCTTCTTTACACACACTCTCTCTCTCTCTCTCTCTCTCTCTCTCTATATATATATATATATATATATATATATATATATATATATATATATATATATATAAATCTCTCTGTCTGTCTATCTATCTATCTATCTATCTATCTATCTATCTATCTCTCTATTATGGTATCGTGGGCTTGGATAAGATTGGGTATTGACTTATATGGAGAGTTATTGTAGAATTTATCGTACCATGCAGGGGTCGGTATGTTCAAACCTGTTCAAAATATGTATGCCAAAACTCTTGAACATTACCCTCTATAACTCACAAACGACAACATTACCCTCTATAACTCTTGAACATTACCCTCTATAACTCACAAACGACAACATTACCCTCTATAACTCACAAACGACAACATTACCCTCTATAACTCACAAACGACAACATTACCCTCTATAACTCTTGAACATTACCCTCTATAACTCACAAACGACAACATTACCCTCTATAACTCTTGAACATTACCCTCTATAACTCTTGAACATTACCCTCTATAACTCACAAACGACAACATTACCCTCTATAACTCTATAACTCTTGAACATTACCCTCTATAACTCACAAACGACAACATTACCCTCTATAACTCTTGAACATTACTCTCTATAACTCTATAACTCTTGAACATTACCCTCTATAACTCACAAACGACAACAGAAATCTCCCCTTAAGTGGGCAGTGCTTGGTTTTTCGTCTATGTACGGTATTTAGTAATTTATTTATTTTTGAGTTTCCACGCTAGACCTCCATCAAACTTAAAATAGCACCTCCTAGACCCCCATTCAAGATAAATGTGTACATTTTTCGGTAGAAAAATGTACACATGCCGGTTCCTTCTAAATGTACAGGTTCGCTATCGCTCGCCAGAAAAAATCTACACCTAACTGGTACGAAAGGTCTTAACATTGACGAAGACATGGGTCGAAAGGTCTTAAAATCCAAGGTTAAGAGATACAATCTCTTAACCTTGTTAAAATCGACACACTAAACGTCACGAAAATCTTAAAACCTCAAAACTAATATTTAAAACATGAGGGAGAAGGGGGTCCATAACAAGCGAGTAGCCTACTACCTCCTTAATATTGACTCATCGTGACTTGTTCAATTCGCCGAGTATTACCGCACAGATGGCTTTAAAGGGGTAGTGCTTGTTGTTGGGTCTATATATTTATGTATTAGTTCATTTCTTAGTATCCTCGCTAGACCTCCATCAAGCTTAGAAAAACACCCCATAGACCCCCTTTCAAGATAAATGTGTACATTTTTTGGTAGACAAATTTCCCGGCCGAAGGACGGTTCCTTCTAAAATTAGAGGCTCGCTTTTGCTCGCCATGAAAAAATCGACACCTAAGGAGCACGAAAGGTTTTAATATTGACAACAAAATGAGGCGAAAGGTCTCAAAATAGCCAAACTAACGAAACGAACGTCATACTACCTCAAAACTAATATGCTAAACATGAGGGAGAAGGGCGTCCAGAAAAAGCGAGTAGTACCCCCTTAACCCTTTATGTACCAGCGACGTCTATTCTATTTTACTCTAGCTATATTTAGACGATATGATGCAGCTTAGGAAAGATCTGTGGTACCGTAGTCTAAAGGGCTGATTGAGATAGTTCGAAACCTTATATTGGCTATTGATGCAGCTTAGGAAAGATCTGTGGTAGTCTAAAGGGCTGATTGAGACAGTTCGAAACCTTATATTGGCTATTGATGCAGCTTAGGAAAGATCTGTGGTAGTCTAAAGGGCTGATTATAATAGTTCGAAACCTTATATTGGCTATTGATGCAGCTTAGGAAAGATCTGTGGTAGTCTAAAGGGCTGATTAAAATAGTTCGAAACCTTATATTGGCTAGAGATCCTTCCTAAACTGAATACAATCGATTAGTAGTAACCGGAATAAAATGAAAATGACAAAGACAAAATGGCTTGAAAATATATGCGTGTGTATTATTTGCGAGGGTCTACAAAAACCTCCGCACACTTCCGGCCACTCTCACACTTCCGGTCACTCGCATACTTCCGACCACTCTCACACTTCCGGTCACTTGCACACTTCCGGTCACTCTCACACTTCCGGTCACTCGCACACTTCCTGTCACTCGCACACTTCCGGCCACTCTCACACTTCCGGTCACTCGCACACTTCCGGTCACTCGCACACTTCCGGTCACGGTCACTCGCATACTTCCTGCCATTCGCAGGCTCGTTGGAACTGGTCTGTAATATGCTTTGTTTAAGGGGGATCACCGGCTTTTTTTTTTCTTTCTCTCCTTTTCTCTCTTTCCCTGGCTTGTATCCATTCGGCCTCATTCAGCCAATTGTTTTAAGATGTTTATCCCCATCCAGGTGTCGATTTATTCCTGGCGAGCAATAGCGAGCCAGCATTGCATAGAGAAATCCGGTTTCATCGGAGACAGTTTTCTATCGAAAAATGTATAAATTTAGCTTGCTGTCAAAACAAAAATATATATATGCTGGCGCCAGGAAAATATTGACACCTGGATGGGGGTAAACATCTTAAAATACTAGGCTGAATGGGGCCGCATGGATAAAAGCCAAAGAGAGAGGGAGAGAAAGAGAAAAAAGCGAGGTGGGCTCCCTTAACCCATAAACGGCGAGCATCCTCATTTGAGTCTGAACCCTAGCAGGGCGAGCGTCCTCATATGAGCCATGGCCTAAAAAAAACTTTCCAAACATCCCACTGTCACTCAAAACAAAGGAATGTGTATATATGCGAGATAATTCCTCTCCATACATCCTATCACTACTCCACATGTGTCCAAATTCCCCCCTTCCCCCCTTTTCCCCTCCCCTCAATTTTCACCTATTTTTCTCTTTTTCCTGTGATTATTGGTTTATTTATGGCGCCAAAACTCCCTACCCGGTTTCAAGGTCGAAAGGAAGGGGTGTGGAGGAGGAGAGAGAGAGAGAGACTAGCCCGCACTACCTCCTGTCTCGCTCCAGAGCTCGTGAAGGGAGGGTGCAGTTTTGCTCTCTGTCAACTCCATGAATGAACCGCTCGACAATATTTCGTGTTTGTCACCCCCTAAATACTATTCCTTCTTGTTTTATTGTTGTAACATGTAGCTATCTTCATATTAAACATAAAATAGGGGCATTTGAATAAGTAATAACGATATTAATCGGATAATGGCGATTTTAGTCAGAAATTAATGCAATAGCTTCGCCCCTCAAGACGTATAACGAATCGGAGTCTCGCTGCGGATAGGTTAACAGGCCGAATTGTGAGGGTATGTCTATCTGTTTCATTGATTTGAATTACAGTTTGTTAGTTTGATATTAGGATTGTGTAATAACGATTTTGGTATTTTAGATACCCACAACATTGATGTCAGTTTTCATGGGTATTAATAGGTGTATGCATGCGTGCCCCCGCGTGTGTAATAATTGTCGGTTTATTGTTCACTTGTAGCCGTGAGGATGAACATCTACAGAGCATTTTCTTAACCTAGGTGCAGTACAATATTTATTCTACCTTAACTACGAGGTTACATGCGACCTTTGGCGACCGTGAGGTGCCTGGGCTCCCACCATAGTACGTACATACTGTACATAGATGCACTGGTGAGAAGTACGTGTTGGCTAACACACGCTGATAGTTGAGCAGCCTGGCTAGGGAGCGACCTAGATGCAATCTTCTCCATCAGGATGGCCGAAAAAACTGTTTTGATTCTGGTGGATTTGAACCCTCAACATCCCGGTTACAGTGTGGGTGCCTTAAACCGCTCGGCCATCCCGACCCATGTCTGTGGGTATGTGTGTGTGTACAAACGTGTGTGCACACGGGCGTAATATTTGTTGCAGAGATTCTCTTTGCTCCAATTGGCGGAGTGTGTTTAACTAATTTACTGGGAATTGTTCAGTGCGTGTTAAACTAATGAAGTTAAGAGCGAAACTTTAACGTATGCATTTAATTTGAGTAATTAGTTTGTAGTCCGGAGTACTGGTTGTAACACTATTATAATTATAGATGCATATGTTTGAGTGCGGAGTTCTTATACCGAACATCTGTCATTAAGGGGAGATGGCCGTATTTATTTGGTTATTGTTTTATCTTTGTATTATTTTTTAGTTTCCTCCCTAGACCTCCATCAACCTGTAATACCCCGTAGGGGTCAATTCAAGATAAATTTGTAATTTTTTTCGGTAGAAAAAGTCCCCGCCGAAAGTCGGGTACTCCTAAAATTACAGGTTCGCTATCGTTCGCCAGGAAAACATCGCAAGGTCTTAATATTGACAAAGAAATGGAGCATAAAGTCTAAAACTAATGGGTCGAACGTCTTAAAACCCAATGGGGCTAAACACGAGGGAGAAGGGGGCCAGAAAAACCAGCCCATTAACAAGAACAAGTTTCTGGGCTAGAGAAATGGCAACAGTGGACGCTCGCTTTAAGTTAACCCCTTCAGTACCGGCGACGTATTTTCCATTATATGCTGGCAAGTATTAGGCGATTGTATTCAGCTTAGGAAGGACGTCTACCAATTAAAAGGCTACAGACTGTCGTAATTAATCCTTTTAGCTACGATATATTCTTCCTAAGCTTCATAATATCGTCTAAATGGAGCTGAAATCAAATAAAGGAGACGCCATCGGTACTGAAGCGGTTAATATTTAGGCTACATTCTATAATACCTTTGCAATAAGTACACATACAATGACACTCTCTCTCTCTCGCTAGCTCGTATTGTTAATATTTGCATTCTTAACTTTATGAATAATATTTTGTAAAAACTATTGTCTTCAGAATAACCTCATCTTCATCAGTTGATGCGATTACTACATTTATCTAAGTTATGCAGTAAAGTCAAGTAAATACCCTCATTGTTCCCTGATTAAATAGCACTGTATGAATATTCCCATATTCAAAATATGCTACAGGGGGGCAATGCCTAGTGAGTTAATTGCTCAATAGGTGGCGTTCTGAGAGTGAGGGTCCGAGTCTGGGGAGTGAGACGGTGAAGCGCGGAGGCGGAGCAGCTTCAGAGATGGGATTGCTTGGAGCCGGGGTGCTTCGCATGTCTCACTCCTGTGACGCACGTCAGCTCCCCAGCGACCACGAGGGGGCAGCGGTTGGCTCCCTATCCTCTTCTCACCTCTTCCCAGGCAGTGTTATGGGCTGTAGGTTATTGATTAAGTTCTAGTTTCTTCCTAGTGCATCATAGTGTCACAGGTAGTCCAGAAATACTCTTTATTTTCACCTGTGACAATGCATTGTATTTTATTCCAGCTGTCATAGATTTAATGTATTAGATGACTCGTGGAAGTTGGAGAGTGTGAGTGAGTGAGAGAGAGAGAGAGAGAGAGAGAGAGAGAGAGAAATCGGAGCTTGGTGGTATCGGCGGATTGATATCGTGCAACTTGGTTAGTTACGTCATCTCTAGGGCGCCTGATTCGTCTCCGGGCTCCTCCCTCCTGCTCCGTCACCGCTTTCCCGCCGCGTCGGGAATGGGTGCGCCTACACGCACGGACTCCCTTGTGACTTCCACGGGCAGAGCTCCTCTTAGTGCTGTACTGCTAACATCCCTTTGCAATCTATCAGCCCACCTCACCCCCCTATTGCGAACTTTCTCTACCACTGCTTACCTTCTTTTCTCTGTATATCCTACTATTAATTAACTGCCCTTCCCCTTGACGTTGATTTCATATATCCGTCACTGAATTATACAGCGAGCTCTCAGAGATATTATATGTAATTAGTTAGGCATTTTGGATCAGAGGGTTATCCATTTTGGCTTGGGGAGGTTTGACATACTCATCGTGTTGCCCCTACCTTATTTTCTTGGGTGTCTGCCAGGTCAGTCGATACTAAACTGGGGAGAGGCTATCAGGTTACAGTTTCCTATGAGCATAGACTTCGTTGAGCCTATGCAACTGTACCGGATACCTGCGGAGGCCTAGGTCATTTTCTTGTCTGTGTACCTTAGAGCCTAGCACTGTGTTGGCGTGAGGGCGTTTGCCTAGTCCACCCAGCACTGTGCTAGCTCGTTAGCTTTTGACTTAGGAGGGTCGCCAGGAGAGAACCAGGTACACGAGACCTGGATCTATCAAGAGAGCACCCCGTCATTTAATGTAACTAGGCGCACAGACTTGAGAACGACACTAGGCTACCGAGCAGGTGGCTCGGCCCAGGTAGCCTAGCCTACGACTCCCCTGCTAGACTTCGTCCACCTGGCAGACCCCCGATTAGGGTTTATAATCTTATTGTGTATATGTGTGCAGCTCCTTATGTTTATAGTGAGTCGTGATTGTTGCTGAGAGACCCAACCAGAGCAGGCTAGTGCCTGGTGTGAGAAAGCACATCTTTTTGTGGTTAGAGTATAGACTGCCGACTGTTTTATAATTACACCTGTGCCAGATAACACCGTATGTCCCTACACTATATATGTTCCCACAGTAATAATACACAGTTCAGAATCTGAGACGTACTTCTTAGTTGCATCTGACTTTTGCAGAAGATTCCTGCATGATGTTTTAGGACTTTCTTTGTTTCACTTTCTTTCAGACAGGAGTGACAGTTTACTGATTATTTAACGTAACGTTAATTATCCTTCTTCTAGTTTGCTATTAAATCGTTGCTGCGATTTAATTACGCTATCTATCTTTTTCCTTCTATACCTTAATAAAGTAATCGTATGTTGTATGAGTATAGGCTGCTTCAGTGATCATCAGCCTATAGTGTGCACCTTTTACCGAGTCATAGGATACCTCGTTGTCCAGGCACGACTCAGGGCGGAATAGGTGTATGGTTCTCCAGTGGTTAAGGCAGGGGTTGGAACTAGTGTTACCGTTGTTGCATTTAGCCTTATCTAGTCCAATGATGAAGACCCCTGTGTCTTGTAGAACCTGGATCGTAACACTCCCTAGACTGGAACAAAACCTCACGGGCCTCACCGTGTTCAGTGGTTGAGTGTGCAGGCTCTCAGCCTATGCCCGAGAGGGAGTAGTTGGAATATAGAAAGAAAAAAATATATATAAATAAACGCACACTCGCGCGCCTTCTCTTATAACTAGCGTTAATACCAGATTTTCCAACATCCAGTGCAAAATGAAGATAATAAGACATACAATTTACCAAAAGTGTATCAAGGAGGGAATGGGACCTAGTAGAGAGAAGGACATAAGAAAGAGTACGAACTAGAAATAGACCAAAATCAAACGACTGAGGCTAGTGTAAAAGAGAGTGAAGATAATTGTGCAGTGA
Organism: Paralithodes platypus; assembly: GCA_032716605.1. Lineage (NCBI taxonomy): Eukaryota > Metazoa > Arthropoda > Malacostraca > Decapoda > Lithodidae > Paralithodes > Paralithodes platypus. The sequence continues at coordinate 17,129,621 of CM064566.1, forward strand.
AAAAGCGACAATATTCAGACAGGCAATTCAACCAAATTGAATCAAAGAGAAAATAGGGTCTAGAAGAAAGACAAATATAAGCTATACCCTGTTCCAATTTTGTAATCCAGAAATCATAAACTCTAACCTTTACAACTCGCAAAAAAGGGCTAGAGCAAATGGGATTTAAACCTATTCCCTGGGTGACTCTTCGCAAATGGTAGAAATATTAGCTCAATTACTGTAGTCTTTTTTTGAGCTATAGAGGTTAATGTTCAAGATCTTTTGGCCTACTTATTTGAAACAGGGTATAGTGTACCGGAGAAGGAATTGAAATGTGCAGTAGAACACACAAATATAAAGACATACAATATAACAAAAGTTAACTCAAGGAATTGGGGTTCTCGAAAAGGGGCTCCAGTCCAGAAAATGTACTTTACTTGCAATGTGCTGGCTTAATAATTCAGAAGGGTTGATAGCCTCTGAAGTCCTATATTAACTAACTAACTAACATAGAGAGAATTGGATTAGGAGAAAGAAAGTCTGTTAAGCTAGACCAACACCAGTGCAATCCAGGGCTTGAGGGAAATAACTGAAAGCAACATGAGGGAGTTTGCAGAAGAGAACCAAGTAAGCAAGACCGACGTATAGATAAACCAGTAGTATGGTACCGTACCGTGGAGACTTGACCTACTCAGTCTGGTTGCATAAGTTTGCATATTCTTTCTTGCTCTTTAGTTCTGGTTGATCCCAGAAACTTTATAACTTCTACCGGCATTCATATTTCTAACTTTACCTTCGTCTAGTATACCAATCCCAAATACCCTTCCAGTTTAACCTCCAAAAATCTTCCATACAAACATCCCCATTCCTCCACAACATAACAACCATATTAACTTCCTAACTTTACTCTAGCTATCGTATCGTATCGTATTGCTCTTTACAATGAAGCAACTTGGTTGAGCCCGAGAACTCTCAGTCTTCTACTGTACTTCTCACTTCTCCGTTTGTTCTTCTTCTGTCCAATTGCTCTTCTGTCTTACTTTACTCCAGCCATCTGGTCTGGGGGCTCTTTACTTCTCACTTCTAGCCTGGTCTTGCTCTTTACCGAGAACTGTTCCTCTTATACATTACTTTTCACTTCTCAACCTATTCTTCCTCTATCCAAATGACTCTACTCTCCTACTTTACTCCAACCATCATCATCATCATCTCTTTATCTTATCGTCTTCTCTTATTCTTCTCTTATTCCTTCGTTTGTATTTGTATTTACGTTGGTGATTATTTTTTGCTCGTTCACTTCTGGGTTTTCTTCTTTCCATTCTTCTTCCGTGTATTTTACTTCAATGCCTTTTTGACATCATTTTGTTATCGTATTTTTCGTTTGATATAGTGTTTCCTAAGTTTAGTTTCATCAAATAGTTAATGTGGACATTGTTCCCATCTCTGTACTCGAAAGAACCTCTATTAATCGGAAAACCAGATAAAGAGGAAAGTTTTATGGGGGAAACTCAAACAAAATCCACTTTTTACGACACAAGTTCAGGGCGAGGGTGTATCTTGTGGAAGTAGTCGTGTTGTGGCCAGTTGGGGGTTAAATGGACGGTGAAGAAGAAGAAGAAGGTGCAGCAGCAGCAGAAGAAGAAGAAGAAGAAGAAGAAGAAGAAGAAGAAGAAGAAGAAGAAGAAGAAGAAATAAATAGAAGGAGAAGAAGAAGAAGAAGAAGAAGAAGAAGGTGAAGAAGAAGAAGAAGAAGAAAAAGAAGAAGAATAAGAACAACAAGGATAGTTCGTTAGGCTTCCAACTGGGTAGTGTGACCCGTATGTCTCTCTTTACGCTCACTTCAGGTTCTTCGTCTCTCTCTCTCTCTCTCTCTCTCTCTCTCTCTCTCTCTCTCTCTCTCTCTCTCTCTCTCTCTCTCTCTCTCGTTCCATACATCTTGCTAAATCTTCTTCCTCTTCCCCTTTTAAATGTTTCCCTGGCGTCAGTTCCGTTGTCATTACCTCTCATTTCTCGTATTTATATTTGTATTAGAAGTGTTTTTGCTCTCCCTTTATAACGAATCGTCTTAAATCATAGTATTCTCTGGGTCGCTTATACATTTGCATTGTAATTTTGTTGATTATTTATTTAAGTTTTGCATTAAATTTGTATTGTGTAATACCGGTACTTGAATTTTGTCACACCTCTCCCTTTCGATGTTGTTTGTTTCTTGTTTTCCAATTACATGTGTACATTGTACATGTTGTTTTCCTTTCCTTTCACGGGATAGTGGCTGTTTTTTGGTGGCTTTTAATTATTATTATTATTATTTGTTTTTACTTTTTTTTTCTCGCTAGACCTCCATCAAGCTTAGAAAAACACCCCCTAGACCCCTCATCAAGATAAATTTGTACATTTTTTGGTAGAAAAATGTCCCGGCCGAATTCCGGTTTATCTTGAAATTACAGGCTCGCTATCGCTCGCCAGGAAAAAATCGACACCTAAATGGCACGAAAGGTCTTAAAATTGACAACAAAATGGGACGAAAGGTGTTAAAATTGCCAAACTAATGGGCCGAACGTCTTAAAATCTCAAAAATAATGGGGCTAAACACGAGGGAGAAAGGGGTCCAGAAAAACGACCCATCTCCCTTTAAAATTGGTGCCAATTAAACAGTTGAAAAAGAATGTACCTTGATTGTTAATATGTCACCACTGTATTCTAGTCTTTCCTTCTATGGGTTTTACTTATTGGGTTAACTTTTAGATACCAATAATATCACACACACACACACACACACACACACACACACACACACACACACACACACACACACACACTCTCTCTCTCTCTTTTCCCCCTACTTGGATATCTGCCAACTTCTGAGGGGATGGGCAAATGCACAACCTTGGGTGATAAATTGTAGCCGAACTGGTCCAACCCCTTTCCTTCCTGTCTATACCCTGTTCCAAATTACTAGTCCAGAAAGCGTGAACCCTAATTTATGTAACTTCAGACTGGCTAGATGAAATGACCTGTAAATTTCCACACCTATTCCCTGGCAGACCCTTTCCAAATGGTATTTTTTTTAGTTTGATTACTCTAGTCGTCTGGGAGTTATGGAGGTTAATATTCAAGGTATAATACTAAGGTATACTAAGGTAAGGTATATAGGGGAGGTGTGGTAGAGTGGTCTTGCCACTGGACTGGTAATCCAAAGGTCCTGGGTTCACATCCCGATATGTCAATGGGAAGATATTATTGGGATGGAATTTGTGCTGCACCTAGTATCAGTGCATTACCACAAAGCCCCCCGAAACGCCAAAAAATACCCTCATTGTTCCCTGATTAAATAGCACTGTACAAATATTCCCATATTCAAAACTATTGTACAGGGGGCAAAGGCTAGTGAGTTAATTGCTCAATAGGTGGCATTCTGAGAGTGAGGGTCCGAGTGTAGGACGTGAGACGGTGAAGCATAAAGGCGAAGCAGCCTCAGAAATGGGACTGCTTGGAGCCATGAGTAGGCAACCAAGAGCCTCGTGTCTGCGATGGCAGGTTGGCGAAGGCTGGTTGTAGCTCGTGCTTCACTTGTCTCACTTCCTAGACTGGAACAAGACCTTATGGGCTTTACCGTGTTGAGCTGTGAATATATATAGGCTCTCAGCCTATGCCCGAGAAGGAGTAGTTGGAATATAGAAACAGAAAAAAAAAGTACGGTCATTAACCAGAGCCAATATCAATAACAAACATCCACACTTTGATACCAATCATTCCATCCATTCACACACACACACACACACACACACACGTACACTGCCACACGAACATCAAATGTATCGGTGGGTTTTATAGGAGTCTTTGATATGTGTGCTGTTTGATCATAGTATATTTGTACTGTTCGACTTTGTATAATACACTATTATATGTGCAATTAATTAGGAACTCGTCTCCTACCTAACCTATTTTTCTACTCAATAGCTCTAAGAACATTAGCCGGCAAGGGACTGAAGTTCTCGAAAAGGGGCTCCAGTCCTGATGTTCTTCTTGAGTTACAGTGTGCTGGCGTAATCATCCAGAAGGGTTGATAGCTTCTGAAGTCTTATTTTAACTAACTAACTAGCCGGCAGCCTGAGGTAGGGTTTTAGTTTGTCCATGTATGCGTTTGATAGACACACACATATACCAATACTCAAATATTATAATGATAATAAATATCATGTAATAAAATGATTTAATAAATATAATATAATAATATAATATAGTATTATAATAAATATATAATAATATAATATATAATATAATATAGTATTATAATAAATATAATATAATAATATAATATATAATATAATATAGTATTATAATAAATATAATATAATAATATAATATATAATATAATATAGTATTATAATAAATATAATATGGACGCACACTTACTGTATATCAATACTCAAATACAATACTAATAATAATACATATCACAATAACAGTACCGTAGTTGAACACTATACACATTAGACAAGAACCTAGCATTAAGGAGAGATGGTCGGTTTTTGGGCCCTGTTTCTCCCTCATGCTTAGCCCCATTAATTTTTATTATTTTAGACGTTGGCCAATTAGTTTGGCGATTGCAAGACCTTTGGACCCATTTCTTTGTCAATAATAAAACTGTTCGTGTCATTTAGGTGTCGATTTATTCCTGGCGAGCGATAGCGAGCCTGTACTTTAGGCCGGGTCATTTATCTATCGACAAATGTACAAATATATATTGAATAAGGGTTGGGGGGGGGGGTTCTTAAGCTTGACGTTGGTCTAGGGAGGAAACTTTAAAAGTAATCAAAAGTTAAATAAATGGACAAATAAATACAGCCATCCGCCTTAAGTATACTCCAACTAAAACTAAACTTATACCTTGGAACCCTAGACTGTATATAACTCAACCCCCCCCCCCCCCCTCTCCTCTCACAACCTCCAAGATTGTTCACGCCCCTTGTATCTCCCTCTACACAGACAACTTTGAAGAATATCCACTTCAAAGTTTATTTATATTATAATGGTCAAAGTTTACGCAGTTATATATAGTATGTCCCTCACTCCTGGTCCACTATATAAACTTTGATCATTATAATATATATATATATATATATATATATATATATATACCGGTATATATATATATATATAGTATATATATATATATAATATATATATATACCGGTATATATATATACGGTAACCTTATATTATCACATTACTCACTCTTACTCGCTCAATGATAATTCACTTCATCTTCTCTCAATATTCTAGGTGTATCTTTTTCATCCGACCTTTCTTGGAAAGATCATAATTATTACCAGTCTTGCTAAAACAGCTTCCCAAAAGTTAGGTGTGCTCAACCGTCTCCGTGGGTTATTCACCTCCGCACAGCTTCTTGCTCTGTATCTTGGCACAATGCACCCATGAATCAATAATGTTTTTGCGTGTGTGGGGATGTTTCACCCATACCGCACTTCCCGAAAGAGTAGAGTCAAAAACCACCACCACCACCATCACACCTAGCATATGTATTATCATCATAACCACAATCACCATCAAAACCACCACCACCACCACCACACCTAGCATACGAAAAACATCACAATTATCATCATAACCACAATCACCATCAAAACCACCACCACCACCACACCTAGCATACGAAAAACATCACCACCATTATCATCATAACCACAATCACCATCAAAACCACCACCACCACCACCACACCTAGCATACGAAAAATATCACCACCATTATCATCATAACCACAATCACCATCAAAACCACCAACACCATCATCACACTTAGCATACGAAAAACACCACCACCATCATCATCACACTTAGCATACGAGAAACATCACCAACGCTATCATCATCATCACAATCCCCCTCCCACCTAAAAATGGAATATATAATTATCTATCTATCTATCTATCACACACATAAATTATCCTCGAATAATTCCATAGTGAAACAAAGCACAAACTTATAAATAAATAAACCCAATCCACCAGTACACTCATTTATAAACATTCGAGGACCACCTATGTTTTTTCTTTATGCAGTTATAACTATCTAGATTAATTTATGGATGGAACTTACTATTCAATAATTATATAGTATATTATATACTTTTGTAGTTGGTATATAAAAAAACATACTCATGAATTCGTTTCCAGAGATATACTTCCATATTTAGAATAGTCGAAGTCCACGAATTTTCATGAGTGACTGTACAGTCGGCCAAATAAGTGATGTCGCGGTACCAAGCATATTTCGATCAATAATTGGTATCAACATTATCTAAGGCTTAATTCTTCGTTTCGAGTGAGATATACAAACATGTTCCTATCTTTACACACCCTATTCAACATCTGACAGACATTAATACAGCACACAGCGAGCAAAACGTAATGACAGTGGAGCTACGACTTGTTTAGCCAACCGTACATCACAAACTACCAACCCCAGCACCAAAGATCACACAACAACAACAACAACAACAACAACAACACACCCACTCACTCTCTAGTATCCCTGCTTAAATGGGAATGCTTGTTTTTTCTGGCCACCCTTCTTCCTCATGTTTAGCCTCAATAGCTTTCAGATTTTAAGACGTTCGGCCTATTAGCTTGGCGATTTTACGACCTTTCACCCCATTACTTTGTCAATGTTAAGATAGTTCGTACAATTTAGGTGTCGAACTAGACATACATATAGTAGTTACCAGGCCGGGAAATTTTTCTATCGAAAAATTTACAATTTTGTTCTTGTAGGAGGGATCTTGAAGTATTTTGATGAACTTGATGGAGGTCTTGGGGGGAAAGTAATATAATAATATATAAATATATAAATAAGCAAATTAATACGCTTCCCATCCCCCCCCCCCCCCTTAATCCCCTTGTAGTTTGGTCAGCTAAACTAAACAACAACTTGTAATTGGGTGTTGCTGCGGACAATGGTCGGCTGGGGGGTGTTTGGGTGCAGTGTTCCCAATTTAGCTACTTTCCCGCTAGATCTACAGGTATTAACTATGAGCAAGAGGTATTAACCACGATCTAGAGGTATTAACTACGATCTAGAGGTATTAACTACGATCTAGAAGTATTAATTACGATCTAGAGGTATTAACTACGATCTAAAGGCACTAACTACGATCTAGAGGTATTAACCTTGATACATTTAATGCTTCCAAAACTCAATTTATCCATCTTACTACCCGTCAGGAACCTCCTGAGGACTACCCCTTATTCTTCAACAATACAAAAATAAGTCCTTCATCTTCCCTCAATGTTCTCGGTGTCTCTTTTTCTTCTGCTCTCACTTGGAAAGACCATATTACCAGTCTCGCTAAGGCAGCCTCCCAGAAGCTGGGTGTGCTCAACCGCCTCAAGTTTTTGTTTACCCCTGTGCAGCTACTTGCTCTGTACAGGGGCACAGTGCGTCCTTGTATGGAGTATTGTTCTCATGTGTGGGGAGGATCCTCTCCCACCGCACTCCTAGATAAAGTAGAAAGGAAAGCTTTTCGTATCATTAACTCCCGTCCACTCACCAATTCTCTGCAATCCCTCACTCTTCGCCGCAATGTTGCATCTCTCTCACTATTCTATCGCTTCTACAATAATCAGTGTTCCTCGGAGCTTTCCCAGTGTATACCACCTCCTCTACATAGGGTATGTAGCACCCGCCTTGCAACACAATCCCACCCCTACTCTGTGCAACTCTCCAACTCAAGAGTGAAACGCTATTCTCAGACTTTCTTCTATTCAACTGCTGAGCTCTGGAACTCTCTCCCAGAATCAGTCTTTCCCTTTTCCTATGACTTAAATTGCTTCAAACTCCGTGTGTCCAGGCATTTTAGCTCGAACGTCCCTTGATTTCGGCCCTGTCACTCTTTGAAATCTGGGGGAGGCACTCGTTGCAGGCAGTTATGCCTTTTGTCTCCCTCATTCACATAGAAAAAAAATACAATCTAGAGGTATTAATTTCGATCTAGATGCATATTTTTACATCTAGCAACATAAATTCTAGCGATATTCTTGAGATTTCAGCCATTAACTACGATCTAGAGGTAACATTTTTACATCTAGCAAAATCATATCTAGCGGTATCCTGGAGATGTACAAATTTATATCGAAGGGGGATCTAGGGGGTATTTTTGTTATAGCTTGATGGAGGTCTACTGTAGGAAGCAAACTAAGAATCTCCCCTTAAGGTGAGGCCGTAGATCTACAAGGACGCTGATTATAAGTGGGGTTCTGGGGGAGGAGGGAAAGGGGGGAAGAGGAGGAGGAGGAGGGAGATAAGAAACATAAACAGGACTCAGAGGGGGGAGAGAAGAGGGGAGTCTATGATGTTATTTTTTAAGAGAGAGAGAGAGAGAGAGAGAGAGAGAATTACTGAAGTTTATGTTGAGATTAGACAACATAAAACAACAGTCATCATCTTTTACCTTCTCGTTCCCCTCGTCAGCTCAAGACATTATCTCTCAGGCGGCCTTTATGTCAGTACGGTACCAGGGTTATATACATGACAGACAGAGATTACGTCAGGAGATACATAAGCTAATTTATTAATTTCACTCCACACACCAAACACCTCCCAAAGAAATTAATGAAAGAATGTGATCCTACCGGGATTCGAACCTGGGTTACCACGTGCAGATTTTAAACACTCCAACCATTACACCATCACGGCAATAATATAGGATGCCAGATGGCATATTCTGGCTATTATTAGAAAATGTTATCCAGCTTAGGAAGGACGTTTAGTAATCGGAGACTTGTATTACATCTTCATTAATTCGTTGACTATCATAAAACCTTCCTAAACAGAGTAACATCGTCTAATGATAGCCAAAATCAACTGAAAAGCCACTTACCCCGTAGAAAAAGGGCTAAACTGAAATTCAAAATACAGTCGTGCCAACCTCTTTCGAAACGCCTAATTTAATCTGATCTACCATACATTGCAACATTCTGCAAAAGTAAGAAAACAGTGCAATTGCAAATATTTAATATGATACGTACGAATACTGCTTTCATATATACTGTATATACAGTATATATACAGTATGTTACGCTGGCCAGCTTGCCAGAATGTACTCGTACTCGCTAGCGCTCGCCAGGGCAGTGAAATGGGCTATAATAATCGTAGAACGATATTCTTTCTTTCTTAGTATTCATGTTGTCACAGACAGATCAGTGTTTGTCTTTATTCTTGTCTGTGACACTTGGAAGTATTTTATATTATTAATAGAGTATAAGATATGTAGTGTGAATTGTAAGGAGAGAGAGAACGAAGGAGGCAGCGAGGTGGTAGTATGTGCATGTGTATGTACGTGTGCCTTCCTCGCTTGGGCGGAGGTTCCCACGCTCGTGATTGGGCGGCGGGCCTGGCGCGTCATATGACGCCTGCTCTTCATGACGTAGTCGTCTGTGATTGGAGGCCGCTGTCTCAGCTTGGTGCTGGGGGGCTCCTACCCGCGTGTCTCCTTAGAGCTTGGCATGGTGTGCTTGGTCCTAGACGTCCCTTGCACTCTGTCCCCAATCTAACCCTCTTTACTACTGTTTCTCTCTCTGAACTTCTTCTTTTCCAATACTTCTTATCTTTATTCAATTACTTATCCCATCTGGTTCTGCATACGACTTCCATAGTCGGCCAGTCGTATTACCAGCACCAGTTCTCACATATATATTTTGCACTAGCTTTAGGGATTATTAGAGTCATAGTCATATGGAGTCATATTATTATTGGGTGCTTCTAATTATTGAGTTGTTCTTTGTTACTATTTAATGCTAGACAGTGGAGGGTATCTTTGGTCATTGTCTGAGTTATGTATGTGGCGAGTCAAAGCCTGTACGACTTCGACGGAGCTAGGTAGCCTGTAACCCTTGTGCATATTTTTCCTTTGCGAGTGTAGCAGTATACAAGCGAAGGGCTTTTGCCTACTCTTGCTTGTATGCTTGCTACCTCTTTTTGTTGACCTTTGTGGACCGCCAGGGCAAGACCAGATACTTGAGATCTGGACTTACCAAGAGAGCCTCCTAGTCACTTAACGTAACATACAGTAAGGGAAATCTGTTCAAGGGGAGACAGTAGGCTACGAGCATGCTTGCGCTCTGCCTAGCCTCCTTGTACCTTTTATGCCGCTGCTAAACTTTATTAGTAATAAAGACAGCATTGTGTTTATTAACTTTAACTGCGTATGCATTAGGAATTATTCACGTATTATTTTAGCCTAGGTTGATGCATGGTGCACAACCCAGTTTGGCTGTTACGTTGGCTAAGGAAGTACTGTTTTGAGTGGCTATTATTAGAGCTGTCACAGAGTTGTTGCACTCCCTTGTTTTATATATATGTATCCTACTTGTTGGTGTATTTAAGATACACGCTTTGGTGTCCTGCCCCTGCATTATTTCTGTTCTATAATTATCGACGAGCATCTTAGAGCATCAGACGTTTTCAGAAGATTCCATATCTGTTTGCTGTAGGACTAGACTTCCAGTGTTTTCATAGAGCATTGAAGAGTTCAGTGTTGAGTACAGACTCACACTAAAGTTAACGTAAGCATATACTCCTTTATTAAATCTTGTTATAGTTTATTTAAGCATTGTTATTACTTGAGAGCATTTTATTAACGTAAAGTACTCCTGTTGTGAGTAGGCTTTGCCGTCACCGGAAAGCCTTTGTAGAAGTGCACTAAAACCCAGTTAATTGATACCCCGTTATCCAGTAGATTAACTCTGGAGGTTTTAAGTGTTTTGTTCACCGGCGTAATAGTTCGAGGGTTTGGAATTAGCGTACCGTTGTTGCAGATATAGCCTATCTTCTAGTCCAATATTAAGTGCCCTTGTTTATTTCGTAGTGCCGGTCGTAACAAGTATATATATATTCCATTTACCCTCAAGTTTGCTTATGATAGGATCTACTGTAGAGGAATTTGACAAGGAGATAGACGCACATTTTTCCAGAATTACTACCTACTTCAGCGGGATGAGAAACACGAATACCATGACATATTCTCTATAACAAACACACACATTTGAACAATACTTTCCCTGGTACCTACATTGTAATCATATGTATAATGAAACTTGTTTATCTACCATGGGTCTCATGCGTTTTGGTGTGATCATGTATTCTCTTATCAGAGTGGTTGTTTTAATTACTGGATTGTACTAGGATCGTTTTCTTTGCCTATTAACCCCTCAAGTGCCAGAGAATGTTCGACCTTGTTTCACTCCCAGTGCCAACCAAATAAAAAAAAATGTTTTTATTGGATAAATCTATCTTGTAGGATGGCAAAGGTAGAATAGTGGTACAGAAAGCACTCACCTAGTCCATTCTTCCCCAAATATAGGTAGCCCATCTTGCAATGGGTGTATGTGATCCCTGTAGATTTAATTATTAAAATGCAGCCCATCTTGTACCTCATGACTACTATATAACCCGACCTGGGTGTGGGAACATTGTCTATAGTGCGTTCATTCTAGGTTGGGCAAAAATCGTAACCTATAACCTCTGTAACTCAAAAAGGGCTATAGCAAATGAGCTGTCAATGTATACACATATTCGCTAGCCATGTGTGTGTGTGTATGTGCGTTTTTTTTGGTTTTCCTATGTGAGTGAGGGAGGCAAAAGGCATAACTGCCTATAGCGAGTGCCTACCCCATAGTTGAATGAGTGACAGGGCTATAATCAAGGGACGTTCGAGAGTTGCACAGAGTAGGGGTGGGATTGTGTTGCAAGACGGGTACCACGTGCCCCTACGTGCCCTACTGGGAAAGCTCTGAGGAACACTGATTATTATAGTACCGGTAGCGATAGAATAGCGAGAGAGATGCAACATTGCGGCAGAGAGAGAGATAGATTGCAGAGAGTTAGTGAGCGGATGGGAGTTAATGATACGAAAGGCCTTCCTTTCAACTTTTTCTAGGAGAGCGGTGTGAGAGGAACCTCCCCACATATGTGAACAATACTCAATACAAGGACGCACTAAGCCCCTGTACAGAGCAAGAAGCTGTGCAGGGGTAAAGAACCCCCTAAGGCGGTTGAGCACACCCAGCTTCTGGGAGGCTGCCTTAGCAAGACTGGTAATATGGTCCTTCCAAACGAGAGCAGAAGAAAAAGAGACACCAAGAATATTGAGAGAAGATGAAGGATTGATTTTTGTATTGTTGAAGAATAAGGGATAGTCCGCTGGGAGTTCCGAACGGGTAGATAGATGGAGTAATTGGGTTTTGGAAGCATTAAAGGTAACAAGGTTTTCTCTGCCCCAATTGGAGATAGTAGTTAGATCAGAATTTAAGTGTTCTATGGCTTCATTACGTTTGTCGTTTGTCGTTGAGGGATTGCTGGCTGGGGTGTTCTGAAAAACTAATGGAGTAGTGTAAGGTTGAGTTGCCTGCTTATGAATGAATGGGAATTGAGGTACAGTTGAGATAATTTATAAAAATTAGAAAGAGAATAGGAGATAGGACAGAGCCCTGAGGAACACCGGAGTTGATAGGGTAAGGAAGTGAGTGATGGCCATCCACAACCGCAGCTGTGGAACGGCCGGAAAGGAAATTAGAGACAAAGGCACAGATGGATGGATAGAAACCGAAGGAGGGTAGTTTAGAAATTAAAGATATGTACCAGACTCTATCAAAGGCTTTCGATATGTCTAGTGCAATAGAAATAGTCTCACCGAAGTCCCGAAAGGAGGATGACCAAGAGTTAGTAAGGTATGAAAGAAGATCACCAGTAGAGCGACCCTTAAGGGGAGGTCTCCACTTGAGGGATTTTTTTCTTGACCCCTTTCTCCCTCATGTTTAGCCCCATTGCTTTTGATATTTTAAAATGTTTCCCCCATTAGTTTAGCGATTTTAAGAACTTTTACCCCATATTAAGACCTTTCGTACCATTTAGGTGTCGGTTTTATCCTGGCGAGCGATAGCGAGCCTGTAATTTAAGAGGAACCGGCCTTCGGCCGGGAAATTTTTCTATCGCAAATGTACAAATTTATCTTGAAAGGGACTCAAGGGGGTGTAATTTTAAGGTTGATGGAGGTCTAGGGAACAAACTAAATACCTCCCCTTAAGGAAGCCATACTTGTGATCTGAGAGCATATTATGAGAAGAGAAATGCTTAAGAAATTTGGAAGCAAGAATAGTTTCAAAAACTTTAGAAATACAAGAGATGAGAGCAATTGGACGATAGTTGGAGGGTTGAGAGCGGTCACCCTTCTTTGGGACAGATTGAATGAGAGCAAACTTCCAGCATGAAGGGAAGACGTTAGAGGATAGACAGAGATGAAAGAGTTTGCCTCGGCAGGGAGTCAGCACGGAAGCACAGTTTTTTAGTACAACAGGAGGAACACCGTCCGGACCGTACGCCTTCCTAGTATTAAGCCCAGAGAGGGTAGAAAGTACATCTTTAGAAGAGATTAGGATATTAGGCATAAGTAAGAGAGAGGAGGGTGGAGAGGGAGGAATAGCACCGGAATCATCCAAGGTGGAGTTTCTAGCAAAAGTTTGAGCGAAGAGTTTAGCTTTGTCAGAGGAAGAAGTGATGATTGTGCCATCAGAGTGGGAAAGGGGAGGGAAAGACGAGGAAGATAAATTGTTGGAGAGGATTTTGGCTAGATGTCAGAAAGCTTGGGAAGAGCTAGATTTGGATAGTTCAGGACATTTATTATTGATGAAAGAGTGTTTGGCAAGTCTAAGAACAGATTTGGCTTGATTCCGGGCAGAAACATAGGAAGAATGAGTCTTGAGTTTTAAGGCGTCGGTACTGTTTGAATGCTTCCTCCTTATTGCGGACAGCAGTAGAACATGCGTGAGTAAACCAAGATTTTTTAGCATTAGTCTGAGAGAAAGAGAATGGAATGTATGCTTCCATGCCCGATAGGATTACCTCGGTAATGCGTTCAGCACTCTCCGAGGGTCCCCGACCACGGAAGCAGAAATCATTTCATGGGAAATCAAAGAAGTAGTGCCGGAGAGCCTCCCAGTCGGTTGCGCCAAAGTGCCACAAGCTCCGCCGGCTAGGAGGATCGGGTGGCCATACTGGAGAGATAGGACAGGTGACAGAGAAAAGTTTATGGTCGGAGGAGCCCAAAGGAGAGAAAAGATCGACAGTATAAGAAGAAGGGTTAGAAGTTAGAAACAAGTCAAGAATGTTGGGCCGATCTCCGAGGCGATCCGGTATACGGATGGGTTGCTAAACTAACTGCTCTAGGCCATTTAGGATAGAAAAGCCGTAGGCTTGTTCACCAGGTTGGTCAATAGTGTGAGAGGAGAGCCATTGGAGGTGGTGAACGTTGAAATCTCCTAAGATGGAAATTTCTCTGAAAGGAGAAATGGATAGAATGTGTTCCACTGTAGAGTTTAGATAGTCAAAGCATTTGGGAAAGTTGGTAGAGTTAGGAGAAAGATAGACAGCACAGAAATATTTAGCAAGAGAATGACATGAAAGTTTGAGCCATAAAGTTGAGAATTCAGAGGAGTCGAAATCGGGAACACGAGAGCAAGTGAGTTTGTTGTGCACATATGCACAACACCTGCCTTTGGCTTTGAAACTAGGATAGAGAAAGTAGGAGGATACAGAGAAGGGGCTGCTGGATGTTGCTACAGACACCTGATTTTCAGTGAGGAAAAGAAGATCAGGTTTGTAGGAGGAGAGATGATGTTCAACAGAGTAAAAATTAGAGGAAAGTCCGCGAATGTTGCAGAAATTAATAGTAAGAGTAACAGGCCGAAGTCCAGGTAATTTTGGGGGTTCGTCAGGGGAAGGTCGGGCGGGATTGGGGGAAATTATGGTCCTCCCCCCCCTGGGGACTCCGAGGCTGGGCTAAAATTCATAATTTTGATTCAATTTTGGTGTGGGGGAATGAAGTGTGGTGTGCATGTTTAGTGTAGTGAAGTGGATAGGAGGAGGAGGAGGTGTTTGTGAGAGCTAGCTGGATTGCTCTCAGTGTAAATGAGGCACACAGAAAATCAGTAAGAGGGGCAAAGCAAATGAAACAGGAGTTCCAGCGACTCTTTATCACATGCCTATAACCTCACCTGGGTCTAGCCCTGATCGATTGGTGCCTACAATATCCCCACAAAATGTGTGTGTGTGTGTGTGTGTGTGTGTGTGTGTGTGTGTGTGTGTGTTACTTCCCCCTTACCCCTATTTCACTCAACCTCGTAAATTTTGATGTGCCGTATTCTGTAGCTGCAATACGTTACATGACAGAGAGAGGGTGGAGGGGGACTGTGTGTTGTTCGTATACAAGCAGGGAATTGTTCCACTGGCCGGCTGGGTCAGGAATTGTAGATGCAAATTAAGGGGAGATGCTTATTTTTTCTGGCCCCCCTTCTCCCTCATGTTTACTTGTTTAGCCCCATTACTTTTCATATTTTAAGACGTTCGGTACATTTAGTTTACTGTGTCAGGAATTGCATGAGCAGATTTCACGCACATTTTCACAGATGTAAATATAAGCCGCTGTTTGTATATTTGTGCATCCGTGAGTACATGTGAATTGCATGTGTGGGTGTTTTAATATGTATTTGATAATATGTTTATCTTTCTATTATTATGTTTTAGTTTACTCCATAAACCTCCATCAAGCTTAACAAAACGCCCCAAGACCCCTCTTCAAGATAAATGTACACATTTCTCGGTACAAAAATGTCCCGATTAGAGGCCAGTTACCCCTACATTACAGGTTAGCTATCACTTGAACGGCTAAATATATGAAAGCTAATTGGGATAAACATGAAGGAGGAGGGGGTTCAGTAAAATACAAATACTTGCCCTCAAGTGCAGAACACCTTGAAACCTAAGTGGCTTTGTAATACATAAGAGGATGACCAGCTTCCAGTACACTATTTGTTTACACCGAGTGACAACACATTTAGTTAGAGTATGTTTGGTTGATAAAAATCGAAGAAATCATTTAACCCCCTACTGTACCGGCGACGTCTTTTTAATTGTATTCTAGTTATTTTTATATGATTTTGTGCAGTTAAAGAAGGATTTGTGGTAGTAACAAGGGTTGAGTGAGATAGTTCGAAGCCTGTTTAGTGCTAGAGACCCTTTTGAAACTGAATAAAACCGTCTAGTATCCAGAATAAAGTTAAAAGGACGTCACCGGTACTCAAAGGGTTAAAAGTTTCCGAAAAGCACTTCATAGTCCAACAGTGTCCTAGTTACTCGGTTACTCCTCAAACGGTCTTCATTCTCTTAACCCCTTATGTACCAGTGACGTCAATTAAATTTGTTCTAGCTATATTTAGACGATTTCGTGCATTTTGAAAAGGATCTGTGGCGGTAAAAGCGGTTAAGTAAGATAGTTCGAAGCCTGTTGATTACTGGAGGCATTTTTTAATACAATTATCTAATAGTTGCCAGAATATGATGAACAGGACGTCGCAGGGTACATAATGGGTTAAGAGCCAGGGTGTTGGTTGTTGTTGTTGTTGTTGTTCCCTAAGCTGCCTGGCCGAACAGCCCCGAGTCCCTGAGGAAGGCGATGGCCACGATCGGGCTTTCCCACAGAGCTCTCATTGAGTGTAGATTGTGTTGTTGGCGTAAGTGGTTGTGTGAATTGCAGTCTTCTATGATGTGTTTAATGGTATGGGGTGCTGTGTTACATCCCGGGCAGGCGTCGACAACGAAGTCATCCAGTCTCTTTTGATAGCTCAGGAGAGCTGGATGGTGTCCGCATCTCAGCCTGGCCAGGTGGACTCTGTCCTCGCGAGGAAGGGAGGATTCGGAAGGATGGATTTCGGGAGGTCGTGCAGGGTGTTGGTTGTCTATAATGCCTATGATGGTGATTAGGGGACTAGGACATGTTTAACAATCTTCACTTGTTGGGGTTATTTATTTTTTGTGTGTTTTCTTAATTTCATTTTCAGGATTGCATTAATTTATATTCTTGTATTCATATTACACATCCCCAATATCACATCCACAGCATTTACTTCATTCTTCTGTTAGCGCCTCTCTTTATATTACACATCCCCAATATCACATCCACAGCATTTACTTCATTCTTCTGTTAGCGCCTCTCTTTATATTACACATCCACAATATCACATCCACAGCATTTACTTCATTCTTCTGTTAGCGCCTCTCTTTATATTACACATCCACAATATCACATCCACAGCATTTACTTCATTCTTCTGTTAGCGCCTTTCTTTATATTACTCTGACATACGGAGCCCTGTATGTTAATTTAAGAGTTAGAATTAGAGTTGAAGGAGTCACACTACCCAAACGGTGAAGCAGACTAGCGAGCGAACCAGCGAGTGGGGAAACTAGCTCGCCCGCATACCTGCAAAATAGCCTTCACACCTGCGTGCGTCATAGGGGACCCTGCAAACTACTTGATGACCGACGCTATGACGTATGATCGACGCCAGGAGCTGTGAGTGGACCAGGCACCTGTTATGCGACTCGAGGAGCTATGATTGGAGCAGGCACCAGCCCCCGCCTCCTGATTCGTTCCTACACCATCATTGTTTGGTATATAAGACCCGAGTTGTGGGCATTCAAATCAGTCTCATTTGGAGTTGGGGAAGGTGAACTTGCAGCTGGAGGAAGACGGGGTGAAGTATTATAATGGGATTGTGACTGTCAGTCAGATTATATAAATGTGTGTTAAGTGTGTTCAGTGTAAACACTTACGTTATGTTGGTTAGTGAGATATGTGATTGGGAATTAACGTTAACGCTACTATTATGTGCTTAACTATTTGATTGCGAATTAACGTTAGCGCTACTATTATGTGCTTAACTATTTGATTGGGAATTAACGTTAACGCTACTATTATGTGTTTAACTATTTGATTGCGAATTAACGTGAACGCTACTATTATGTACTTAACTATTTTAGTTGACTAACTTGTGGACTAAAGCAACTCTTTAAGTAATTGGGTTATGATGAAAGTAATACTATTGTTTATATTAATACTTACGAGTTCTTTCATTTTCTTTGAATTAAGCTTACATTGCTTAACGGTGCTTAGTACGGTGATGCTATTGTCTCATATTAGTAATATCGCCTTAGACTAACATGGCTGTGTTAATATTACTTCTAGTGATTTCCTAAGCTGAAGAAAATTCTTTTGCTTCAAAATATTATATTTTGCTTTTCATATTATTTGAGTGAGACCTGAATCGAATCTATGAAGCGATCCTGTAACTGTATTTACTCATAATCAAACCTCAATGTTACGTGGTTAAGAAATACATTTAACTAATTATTAAATATATATCTAACTTTTTATGTGACTTGATATTAATCCTGATGATAATAATAATATAATCCTATTAACGTAAGACAAGAACCAAGAATAATTACATTGAATATAATAAAAGGACATAGAAGAAAACTATCTATTCATTTAAAAAAGGGTAAGAGACAGAAATATTCTTACTTTAATATTTATCTTTCAAGACTTTTTATAGAATTAATAGTCCTTCTTTAGATATAACTTCTTCGGTTCATAACCATAGCCTACTAAGCTTCGGTTAAATAATAATTCTTTATAAATACTACATGACTTTAATTAGTTTCAGTATTTTTCATAATAAAGAGTATCAGTCAATAAAGGATACTAAGTCCTAAGATCCAAAAGGAAAGGAAGCAACAACAGGAAATAATTTTATTAGATTTTACTTTTGTTTTGCCTTCAGCTGACTGATACCTTAATATATATCTCTGTGCTATCTAGATTCATCAAGTTAACCACTTGAGGATCAAGATACGTAACAGAAGAGTGGCGACCTTGCCAGGATTCGTTTCATACAGTTTCACTCAGTTTCATTAACGTTTCACTACTTAAAAATCCAATATTAATCATGCCTCAACTAATTAATGACGAAGATGATCGAGTTTTCATAGAATCAGACCCCACAGCCCCTGATATTGACTGTCTGTCAAAATCCGAACTGAAAGTGCTTGCCTCACATCTCCAATTATCTGTCTCAAACATGTCTAAAGTAGAGGTGGCTCAGACCATAAAAACCCACCTGTTCCCTGTAGAAGGCGGGGAGGGTGACAGAGCAGTTGGTGGGATCCCGAGTAAACCTAGCCAACTTGATGAACAAATGCCACCTGGTTTGACCGGTGATCAAGTACTGGAACTAGCTAGAACAAATGCCGAAGCAAAGACCGAACAAGCCAGACTAAATATAGAACTAGCCAGAGTAAATGCCGAACAAGCCAGAGCAAATGCCGAAGAAGCCAGCATAAAAGCCAGAGCAACGACCGAACAATGTGAATATCAATATCGTACGGCTCAACTAAATGTCAATACAAATGCTCCCTTAATTGCTCCCCCTCTGGGATTGACTATGACTAGTGTCATTCCACCCTTCACTGAGGATAATGTGCAGGATTTCTTTGTTTTGTTTGAGGAAGTTGCTGGAGGTATGAAGTGGACAAGAGATCAATGGCCTTTTATGTTACAAACTGTTTTGACAGGGCAGGCTCGAGCCACGTATTTGTCAGAAGTAGCAGAAGTTAGGCAGGATTATGACAATCTCAAAGAAGCTATCCTAAAAACCTATCAATTGCAGCCTGAGGCTTACAGGCAATCTTTCCGTAAAAACCAGAAGAAAGTAGAAGAAACTCATAAGGTATTTGCCAGGACCATGACTAAACTTTCAATCATTGGGTCAAGAGTAAGAAAGTCACAAGCTACAACGATCTGAAGGAGTTGGTCCTGTTAGAAAATTTCCTATGGAAAATTGATTCTTCTGTATCCTATAATTTAAAGGGGAAAAAGGTAGATTGTCTTGCCGATGCTGCTGACATGGCTGACACATACGTGCTCAGCAACAAATTTCGTGGAAAGAAGCCCTACGATAATTCTAGTTCTAATTTTAAGTATCCCAATCACAAATCTGACAGACCCAGTTACAAGCCTATAACGTCTTCCCCAGCTAGCCAAAATAGAATTGTTCCCTCAACTAAAAATGCGACTCAGGGCAATGGTAACAGAGGTGGGCCCCAAACTAATAGTAATGCTCAAAGAGGGAACGTTCCCGTATCCCCTAAAGTATGTACTTTTTGTGGCAAGAGAGGCCACCTAGCTTATCAGTGCTGGGCCAAGGAGAGAACCGAGAGATCGGGGCAGACAGTTGCCGCCGTATCTCAAGCTCCATATGTGCCTGTAATGCAGGACTCCCGACAGAAGGAGTACCTAGCACCAAAAGTTCCTTTAATGCAGGACTCCCGACAGAAGGAGTACCTAGCAGCTAACGTAAATCATCTAGACAGGGGTGTAGTAGCATGTGTGGTGCAACCCACTAGGGTTAAGCCAATAATAATTTCACCATCAGTGCAGGACAGTTACCGTCCCTTTATTTCATCTGGCAACGTGAGATTAAATGGTTGTATGCATGAGGTAAAAATTCTGAGAGACACAGGTTCTACTAGCACCCTCATGGTGAATCCTTACACTGAGTGCCCACCTGGCGAACCAGTTGTAATGAGAGATGCTGGAGGCCAGTTTTATGCATACTTGGTAAAAGGCGAAATTGAATGTGAGTTACTACAGGGTGAGGCCACCATAGCTTTGTGTAGGTCCCAAGATATCCCTGTGCCTGGGGTAACGCTCCTTTTGGGGAATGATGTAGCAGGTGAGAAGGTCCGACCAGACCCCATTTTGTCACTTTCCCCTGTTAACGAGCCACTAACCGGTGAGCTCGACAAGGAGATGCCAACTGTTTTCCCTGTGTGTGCTGTCACACGTTCAATGTCTCAAGTAGCAGTTCCCTCAGACAGAAATGTACCGAATGTAAGAGTTGATGAAAGGGATGATGAGAGTGTGAATGACGCTCCAACTGTGCCTGATGATGTGACTGAGGTGGATTTATCTGACACCTTTATGGCTCATCTTGACCCTAACGATGACCATGAAACTCCTCCAAATTGTCCTAGTGGCCTGGTAGAGCTACATAGAGATGATAGTGAATGCAAGGAATTAGCTGCCAGGTCCGTGAGTGAAGAGGAATGTGAGAAGGAGGGTGGTGAATGTTTCTACCTCAGAGGAGGAGTATTGTGGCGAAGATGGAGACCGCCACACAGACCAATCGATGACGGGGCTTGGGACGTCCATCAAGTAGTAGTCCCCAAACCTTGTCGTAGAGATATCATGGAAATGGCACATTGTATACCATTGGCAGGACACCTAGGTGTGAGAAAAACTCTAGACAGAATCAGAGCCCACTTTTACTGGCCAGGAATGCGTGCAGATGTAGTGGAGTTTTGTAGAGTGTGTCACACTTGCCAGATGACAGGAACCCCCAATCAGAAGGTGCCTGTACATCCTCTGGTGCCCTTGCCCGTTTTCGAGAGTCCTTTTACTCGGGTGGTAGTGGACATTGTAGGCCCATTGCCTAAGACTTCCCAAGGTAACATTTATTTATTAACTATCATGGACATGGCAACTCGCTACCCAGAGGCTATACCCTTAAGGACTACCTTTGCTCCAACTGTCATCAAGGAACTGCTCAAATTCTTCACCAGAATGGGTTTCCCCCATGAGGTGCAAAGTGATCAAGGAACTAATTTTACCTCTAACATTTTCCAGCAGTCCCTGAAGGAGTTGGGTATCGAGCATGTAAAGTCTAGCACCTACCACCCAGAGAGTCAAGGGGTTCTCGAACGATATCATCAGACATTAAAGGGAATGTTACGTAAGTATTGTACAGAGACCGGAGTTGAGTGGGATAAGGGGTTACCTTTTCTTTTATTTGCTACTCGTGAGGTTCCAACTGAATCCCTGGGTTTTTCCCCTAATGAGCTAGTTTTCGGTCACCAGGTAAGAGGTCCTTTGCAACTATTGCAGGATAGCCTAGTTGGCCAGGAGGGGAACCAAAACCTCCTCAAGTATGTTTCAGATTTCAAAACCCGGCTGAGATCCTCATGTGAGTTTGCCGCTCAAAACTTGACAGTGGCTAAAAGCTCCATGAAGAAATGGTATGACAGAAAAGCCCGTGAGAGGGAGTTTTAAGCCCGGTGATGAGGTTTTGGTCCTGCTCCCCCTTTTTGGCCAACCTTTATCTGCCAAGTTCAGGGGCCCATATAAGATCATTCGGAGGGTGAGCATTACCGATTATCTAGTAACTACCCCAGACAGGAGAAAGCCCACGCAAGTATTCCATATAAATATGTTGAAGCCCTACCATAGGTCCCCTGATTCCTCTCCTCCCGATTCTCCCACTGTGGCAGTGAATGTCAGGACCTGTGAACAGCCTGGTGCGGACGAATCTTCAGTTCTCTTACTGACCCGCAACAGACTGTTCCAGAGCCTGAAGGGTATCCATGCAGACTTTGACTTGTCATGTAGCCTATCCAACTTTCAGTATAATTCAGTGGCTTTGAGGGAATTAACCATCTTAAACTATGTCATCTTCCCTCTGATCAAGCGAATCAACTAATCTCTGTTTTCTCTCAGTCTCCCAGTGTGTTCCGTGATACTCCAGGGCTCACTTCTTTGGCCGTGCACGACATCGACGTAGGGGATGCAACTCCCATTAAACTATCCCCCTACCGTGTCTCGCCACAACGCAGGAGTATACTGCAGGTCGAGCTTGACTTTATGTTATCTAATGAACTGATCACTAGGGCCTTAAGCCAGTGGAGTAGTCCAGTCATACTTGTGCCAAAGCCAGACGGGAGCCATAGGTTATGTATGGACTATAGGCAAGTCAATGCTGTCACAAAGAACGATACCTACCCACTGCCTCGGATCGACGACTGCCTTGACCAGATTGGTACAGCCACCTATATCAGCAAGATTGACTTGATGAAGGGATATTGGCAAGTAGCTCTCACCCCTAGAGCGAGGGAAATATCATGCTTTGTAGTCAACAATTCAAGCCTTCTGCTGTAACGTAATGCCCTACGGCTTGAAAAACGCCCCAGCTACATTCCAGCGCCTCATGAATTTGGTGACTGAAGGGGTACCTGGGTGCGTTGTCTACATCGATGATATTCTTATCTTTTCACAGTCATGGGAGGAGCATCTTTACCAACTTAGATTGCTATTCTTAAATCTTGCTGATGCCAATCTGGTGGTTAATCTTAAGAAATGCACCTTTGTAAAGAGTACGGTCCAGTATCTAGGATATACGGTAGGTCAGGGGCGGGTTGCACCTCCTCAAGCAAAGGTAGAGTCTATTCTAGAATTCCCAACTCCTAGCAATAAGAAACATATCCAAAGGTACCTAGGCATGATTGGCTATTATAGGCGTTTCATTATAAATTTTTCAAAGTTGACAGCTCCCCTGACAGATCTTCTCCGTAAGGATGTGAAGTTTGTGTGGTCCTCTGAATGTGAAGAGGCCTTTATTGCTACCAAATAAATATTATCTAATTATCCTGTACTCCGAGCTCCTGATTTTAACAGATCTTTTTCCCTGGCAGTGGATGCGAGCAATACCGGGGTTGGTGCAGTGTTGCTGCAGGCAGACGACTGTGAGGTAGTGCATCCTGTGTGCTATTTCAGTAAAAAATTAAATTCTGCCCAACGTAACTATTCAGTCCATTGAGAAGGAGCTGTTAGCATTAATTTTATCCCTTCAATACTTTGCTGTCTATGTGCAATCTGCCTCTGGTGCCATCACTGTGTATACTGACCATCACCCCTTAACATTTTTGCATAGGTTCCAAAATAAAAAACCAACGACTGACAGGTGGTTTGTTGCTGCAGGAATACTCCCTGGATGTCAAACATATGTAAGGGGGTTCCAGAACGTGCTAGCCGATTGCCTATCACGTATCTGTTAAAGATTACATTTACCAGGTTGGCCTCATGCAGCAGTAAGTTTAATTTAATGAGAGGATTTTGGCAATTAGCTCTCCCTTGTAGCGAGGTAAATGTCATGCTTTTGTAGTGGCGCTTTCAAGCCTTCAGCTGTGAGATGCCTTGCAGTTCGAATAACGCTCCAGCGACGTTCCGGCTATGTTCTGATGTGGTACCTGGAGACGTTTGCCATACTTTGGGTGATATCCTTATTACTATCCTCATTATAATCTTGCTGTTGCCAATCTGGTGGTGAATCTATTTATGTATTATGTTTAATATATGTACTATACTCCTTAAACTCTTTTCTAGGGGGGAGGTCTGACAAACGGAGCCCTGTATGTTAATTTTAGAGTTAGAATTAGGGTTGAAGGAGTCACACTACCCTAACGGTGAAGCAGACTAGCGATAGCGAACCAGCGAGTGGGAAACTAGCTCGTCCGCATACCTGCAAACTAGCCTTCACACCTAGCGTGCGTCATAGGGGACCCTGCAAACTACTTGATGACCGACGCTATGACGTATGATCGACGCCAGGAGCTGTGAGTGGACCAGGCACCTGTTATGCGACTCGAGGAGCTATGATTGGAGCAGGCCACCAGCCCCACGCCTCCTGATTCGTTCCTACACCATCATTGTTTGGTATATAAGACCCGAGTTGTGGGCATTCAAATCAGTCTCATTTGGAGTTGGGGAAGGTGAACTTGCAGCTGGAGGAAGACGGGGTGAAGTATTATAATGGGATTGTGACTGTCAGTCAGATTATATACAATGTGTGTTTAAGTTGTGTTCGGTGTAAACACTTACGTTATGTTGGTTAGTGAGATATGTGATTGGGAATTAACGTTAACGCTACTATTATGTGCTTAACTATTTGATTGCGAATTAACGTTAACGCTACTATTATGTGCTTAACTATTTGATTGCGAATTAACGTTAACGCTCCTATTATGTGCTCTGTTTGATTGGGAATTAACGTGAACGCTACTATTATGTACTTAACTATTTTAGTTGACTAAACTTGTGGACTAAAGCAACTCTTTAAGTAATTGGGTTATGATGAAAGTAATACTATTGTTTTTATATTAATACTTAAGAGTTCTTTAATTTTCTTTGAATTAAGCTTACATTGCTTAACGGTGCTTAGTACGGTGATGCTATTGTCTCATATTTAGTAATATCGCCTTAGACTATCATGGCTGTGTTAATATTATTCTAGTGATTTCCGAAGCTGAAGAAATTCTTTTGCTTTCAAAATATTATATTTTGCTTTTCATATTATTTGAGTGAGACCTGAATCGAATCTATGAAGCGATCCTGTAACTTTATTTACTCATAATCAAACCTCAATGTTACGTGGTTAAGAAATAGATTTAACTAATTATTAAATATATATCTAACTTTTTATGTGACTTTGATATTACTCCTGATGATAATAATAATATAATCCTATTAACGTAAGACAAGAACCAAGAATAATTACATTAAATATAAATAAAAGGACATAGAAGAAAACTATCTATTCATTTAAAAAACGGTAAGAGACAGAAATATTCTTACTTTAATATTTATCTTTCAAGACTTTTTATAGAATTAATAGTCCTTCTTTAGATATAACTTCTTCGGTTCATAACCATAGCCTACTAAGCTTCGGTTAAATAATAATTCTTTATAAATACTACATGACTTTAATTAGTTTCAGTATTTTTCATAATAAAGAGTATCAGTCAATAAAGGATACTAAGTCCTAAGATCCAAAAGGAAAGGAAGCAACAACAGGAAATAATGTTATTAGATTTTACTTTTGTTTTGCCTTCAGCTGACTGATACCTTAATATATATCTCTGTGCTATCTAGATTCATCAAGTTAACCACTTGAGGATCAAGATACGTAACATCCCCATCCCCAATATCACATCCACAGCATTTACTTCATTCTTCTGTTAGCGCCTCTCTTTTCCCACTTCATCCTTGCGATATATGTTATTTTCATATACTGTATACGTCCTATTAATTTATGTTTCTTGTTTACACAAAGTTCTTGTAGAGGTCAGCCCTCCTTACATTTTATCTTAACAAATTACATATTGAAGCATAACTTTTTACGTTTAATCTAGACTCTACTCGATTTCCAAATCAAACTGAGTGATCACGTCCCTTCAACCAAAGCCTCTCATTATTACCCCTACGATAATTCTTCATTCTCTGTTAACGTTTTGCCTAATTATCCATTCCACATGTTGTAGCTTTATTCTCGCATTTTATCGACTGTTTTAGTATAATCCTATGCCCAGTGTGTAATGATTTTTTTATTTTTATTTTTTTACTTTAACTGTTCTATTTTCGTCAAAATAATCGATCCAGGTTTTGCGCCACGTTCTCACATTTCTTCTTCCCTCTTCCTCCTCCTACCACTTCTGCCCTTTTCGCCATTCATCATCTTAAGCTCCACATAATAGTTATCGATTCAGTGATGGAGGGCGAGTCTCTTAGCGCCGGAACGTATAATGGTGACTGATGGGGCTGATGGATCGTCAACTGTAAGGAGAGTCAGATTAGCCTGGGGGGTGGGGGTGGGGGGGATTATATCGAGATGGTGCAGGGAGAGTTAACCCCTTCTGTACCGGCGACGTCTTTTTACTATTATTTTAGCTATAGTTTGACGATATTATGCAGCTTAGGAAGGATCTTGGATGTTAAAAGGGATGGTTGAGATAGTGGGAAGGTTTATCATTGCTAGAGGTCCTTCCTAAGCTGAATAAAATCGTCTAATAGTTGCCAGAAATGGATGAAAAGGACTTCCCTGGTACTGAATGGATTAATGGAGAGTTATGAATGGTTGGACAGGAGTGTTGATTTTGTTTTTCCCATCTGTGGGTATCGTTGTACAAATTCTACCTTAACCCATTCAGTACCGGTGAAAAAAGAAAAGTAAGAAGACAAAATTAAATGTATACAAAAATATATACATTTTATACAGGAACTTCCTGCAAGGAAAATAAGAGTGGTAATGCAAAGGAGATGTACAATTTAAAGTTAAAAACACAAAATAAATAAATAAAGGCCGGAAGATAGTTTGAGATTGTGAGAATATGAACATTTACGATAATAAGAATCCCAATACTAAAGTCATTAGTTCCCGTGGCTGCTATTGTTGGGGTCTGACTCTGATATTAATACCCTCCATCTACACTCACGCCCACACACCCACACACACACACAAGCACACACACACACACACCACACACAAACATAAGCACCCACACACACACACACATTATTTCTCTCACACACATACACACACGCGCGCACACACACACACATACTCACACGCAAGCACACACCCACACCCACACACGACGAGAACTGTGTAGTGTAGCTTGAAATACGAGTGAAGGAAGAGGATTGGCAGGAGATATGAAATGAAATCTGAGGAAAGGTGCGGAGGCGATGGCAAATAAATTGGCAGAATATCAATCTTCACTCTATATATTTATATCTTAATCTATATTTTGTAGTTGTGTGTGTCGTCTATGTATAATTTGTTGTCTTGTCTTGCTTTAGTGATTCTCTCTCTCTCTCTCTCTCTCTCTCTCTCTCTCTCTCTCTCTCTCTCTCTCTCTCTCTCTCTCTCTCTCTCTCTCTGTTCCTCAATTAATAAACAGGTACAACTGCATCGTATAAATGTATGTAAATATAAACAAAACAACATTGTTTTACAATATATATAGGTACATACGAGAGAAAGATATTTCGTTGATGTTTTCTGTCTTGAGTTTTTGTTTTCGAGTTTCATTGCTTGATTTAAGAAGTATTTTTATCCCCACGTACTAGGAGGTGTTTTTACACCTCACTGGTTGCAGCATTTCTATATTCTTCTTCTTCTTCTTCTTCTTCTTATTATTATTATTATTATTATTATTATTATTATTATTATTATTATATTTTCTCGTTTTTATTTGTAATAGTAGTAGTACTAGTGATAGTAGTAATAGTAGTAGTAGTAGTAGTAGTAGTAGAATATCAAATATGGCATACAACAACACCGATAGGGAATACACACTCTAGTACAAAATAATCTAGGCACACATACCGACAAATATTTGGTTGTTTTTACGGAAGTTACGGGCCGGTACTGTAAATAAGATAAATTAAGTTTTGGAAAAAAAAGAAAAACAGAAGCTAAATAGCCTTAGTGTAAAGCGTAAAAGACATTGCAAGAGAACAGATGGAAGTGTTATAAGGGTATAATGGAGGATGATGAAAGTTTAGATGAAACCCTATCACAAAGGTTAAAGACTAACAAGTGTTGCATCTGTACAAAGAATGAGCATACATGTACAAGATGCAAATGCGTGCTAAAAAAAAAAAAGGATGCATAAACTGTAATAAAGGTTCCCGGTGTCGCAACCCTTATAATAGTGTAATAACAGAGGGAGGGGCGGCAGCCAGTGCCCAGAGAGTGCGAAGGGATGAAGCTGACGGGACACAACACGGCGATGGGCAACAACCCGACAGAGCATGTGGAGGTGCGGGACCCTCAGGGGGCCCGAGAGAAGGGCGGCAACCACATGACATGGTGGGTGACGGTGAGCCCAGCAGAGTCCAAAGACCCGGAGACGTAGCACCGAGATGCTGGAGAGGAGGGTGGTGCGCAAACAAGGCCAAATATAGCTGGTAGAAACGACGATATGCCACGCAACGAAGAGCCCCGAGAAGCACACAGGGAGGTGGGACCACAGAGGGAAGCAGCCCCTGGAGAGACCCGCAAAAGTTGATGGCAGAGGAGGACCCCTTCACTGGAAAGGACTACGGGGAGAGGAGGTAAAAATGTGGACAGAGGCAGCTTACTCAGAAATTGTAGATGGTCCTGCACACAGTTTATTCAACCCACCTAAATGTGACGCCACCACCAAACTGTTGACAGAGATGAAAAAAGCCTCATTTATAACTATGTCTATGACAGACCTTTAGCCCCGTATGCTCTCAAGTTATTTTTCAGCCATTCCACATCTCTTCTTTCAAAAAACTCACCGCAATTCTAGACAAGCGGAAAATGTAACAGCGCTAACAAATAGAGTGAAACTGTGGAATGATAACAAGATGGATGACTTACTCAGTGAAGCCAGAGCATTACAAGAGAGACAAGGCAGACGGCAACACAAAAGAGAAAACACTGAGGACAAGCGCCAGGAGATTCGGCGACCAGCATGAGACAAGGTAAAGTGGCCACCTGCAATACGATCGCTGACAAAGGACCCGGCAGCTAGTCGCTGTTGCCTATCACAAGAGAATACCATCAAGCTGCTGGAAGAGAAACATCCGCAACCTAGTATATCCGAGAGTCAGAAGCTAGAGGGGGCTTATATACCACCGAACCCCGTCATCTACGAATAAATCACAGGCGAGAAGATTTGGAAAAAGGCCTTAGGGACACAAGGCAGTGCAGGACCCTCAGGGATGGATGCAAACGGGTGGGGAAAAATCCTGAGCAGCACACTTTTCGGAGTTCCAGCGACCCGCTTACGCAGGGCGCGCTGGCAGATCTTGCAAGAAAAATGGCCACTCAAGATTGTCAACACTTGGAGGCCTACACAGCTTGTCGTCTAATACCATTGGACAAGAATCCAGGGTGCAGACCTGTAGGGGTGGGTGAAGTGTTGAGAAGAATCATCGGAAAATGCATAATGGAGGTGGTGAAGGACGATGTGCGGTCAGCGGCTGGAAATCTCCAAGTGTGTGCTGGCCACCAAGCAGGGGGAGAGGCAGCAATTCATACAATAAGAGAAATATATGAGCAAGAAGAATGTGAAGCCGTGCTGTTAGTGGATGCATCAAATGCCTTTAACACCATCAACAGAAAGACAGCAATTCACAACATCAAGGTAAAATGCCCCAGCTTAGCCACCTATGTAGAGAATACCTATAAACAGCCTGCAGACCTCTTCATAGTAAACAACCAAAAACACGACGTGGAACGGAACGGAAATCAATGGAAGGAACCACACAAGGGGACCCAGTAGCAATGGCGATGTACGCATTAGGTCTCTCGGTGTTGCTATCATTAACAAGACATGAGACGACACATGTTAAGCAGGCGGCCTATGCAGATGATCTCACTGGAGCAGGGAAAGTCAATGATCTCAAGAGCTGGTGGGAGCAAGTATCACAAGTGGGACCAGAAATAGGATACTTTCCAAATGCTAGTAAGTCTATACTGATAGTAAAAGCAGAACATTACGAAAATGCCTTAGAAGCTTTCAACGGTAGTGAAGTGGTCGTAACAAAGGACGGACAGCGTCATCTAGGGGCAGTGATTGGCACAGAAGAGTTCAAGAAGCAATACATGGAAGAGAAGGTCAGAGAGTGGGTAAACGAAATAGAAATACTAGCCAAAATTGCAAAGACGGAACCACAGGCTGCATATTCGGCATTCACATATGGGGTCAAACACCGCTGGACCTACTTGATGCGTACCATTCCAAACGTGGGTCCACAACTTCAACCACTAGAAGATGCCATCAGAGACAAACTCATCCCAGCTTGGATGAAGTCCCACACCCAAATGCTACAGAGAGGGAGTTGCTCGCACTTCCTCCTAGGATAGGAGGGCTTGGAATCATCAATCCGGTGAGGAGGGCGACAACGGAACACGAGAACTCAGTAAAGATAACAGAATCTCTCACTGAACGCATCGTAGCGCAAGATCCTGATGGCGAAGTGGACCAGGCGGACATCTACAACATCAGAAAGACCATCACGTCAGAGAGGCAAAACTCACAGAAAAATGACCTGGCACAATTGATGCGACAACTTTCCCCGAGACTAACAAGAAAAGTACAAATAGCACAAGAAACGGGTGCTTCAAATTGGCTGACAACACTACCAATCAAGGCAAAAGGCTTCAATCTAAACAAACAAGAATTTAATGATGCTATTGCACTGAGGTATGATTGGCCGATTGAAGGACTGCCCGATCGATGCGTTTGTGGAATCAACAACGATGCAGACCACAGCATGATATGTAAGAAGGGAGGATTCATCAGCATCAGGCACGATGAAGTAAGAGATGTAACGGCGAGCATGCTCAGGGAGGTGTGTCGAGATGTGGTGCGCGAACCATCACTCATTCCCTTGGAGGGAGAGATCTTGCAGCACAGGACGGCCAACACATCCAACGAAGCACGAGTGGACGTTAGTGCAAGAAGTTTTTGGACAAGAGCACAGCGAGCATTCTTTGACGTAAGAATATTCGACCCAATGGCCCATAGCTACAGCGGGCTGTCTCTGGAGGCTGCACACAAGAGGAATGAACAAGAGAAGGTCAGGGCATATGGGGAAAGGATCTTAAATATCGAACATGGCAGCTTTACCCCACTAGTCTTCACCACATCTGGAGGGATGGGACCTAGGGCCCAGTGCTTCTATTCAAGGCTTGCAGAGATCATCGCAGAGAAGAAGAAACAGCCCAGGAGCCACGTTGTAGCCTGGATGAGGTGCCGTCTATCTTTCTCGTTGCTCAGATCAGCACTACTATGCCTGCGGGGAACAAGACTGTCTGCACCACAACCAGCGACGGTGGCAGAAGTGGACTACGAGGCAGCAGTGGCAGAGGGTCGCATAGGAAGGAGACTGGATTGAAGTTGCATGGTGTTGAATAGTAATATCTGATGCTTGTAAAATAAAATGTATGAACAATATTAAATAAAAACCAATGTAGTAGTAGTAATCCACGATGATGAGTCTGAGTGCTGACCCCGGAATAGTAAGTAGCTGAATGACTACCAAGTCGGACGCTTTGATGACTGTTCTGACCTGGTTTAGGGTCCAAAGAGGGGATGCACAGCCTGAGTGGTAGTAGTAAAAAAAAAAAAATAGTAGTAGTAGTAGTAGTAGTAATAGTAGTAGTAGTAGTAGTATAAGAAAAATACACATTAAAATATCATTCTGCAGTACATAAATTGTTATCAAAATATATACATTGAGATATGAGCATAACATTGTGAACAAGTAATATGAGCATAAAACGCAACAACATTTCTGCCTAACCTTTGAAATAGTGATACTGTGATGATGACGGTGACGAGGGACGGGTAATGCTGACGAGTGTGTGGAGGAGTTATGATTATCACTGATGTTATTATCTCGTGTGTCATATTAGTGAGGGAAATTCTGAATATTATAAACCGTGATGTAGATGATGACTTCAATGAGAATATATCGTTAAAGGTAGTGTCACACGAGCCATTTTTCCGTCAATTTTTACGGGCAATTGTAGTCTAGCAGCTTCAAAATTTAGGTTCCATAAGGATTAAACTAGCTAACATAATCTACTTTCGATCTAGTTTCCGATTCAAATGCCAAACAGCCTCAACATAGTACGAGAAAAAAAGTGCTCAACGAAAATTGTCGGAAAAAGCGCTCGTGTGACACTGGCTTTGTAGTGCTGCTGTGAAGGGTTGTACAGTTGGACAGAATACTAAGGCCACTTTGCAAAATACGGTCGTATGACAAAAGTTACTTCTAAATTTTGCTCTGAATGAATGGTATAACCGTGGCTATTAAAAGTTTGATATTCTGAACATTTACTGTACATAAAAATAGTGATGGAGATAAATTACAATAAAGCATACATGCAGGCTGTTAATATAGCCTTAACTATGATATCCTCAGATCATAGCAGGAAAATCTTTGAATTTCAATGGTAAAGAACTTTTATCTCTCTTGTGCTTAAAATTCACAATTCCCTAGAAAAAATATCTATATATCTCTCTCTCTCTCTCTCTCTCTCTGATATATATATATATATATATATATATATATATATATATATACTGTATACAGTATATATATGCCCCTCCCTCCCATTCTATATCCTCCCCCCATTACCTCGATCTTCCCTCCCCCCCCCCCCCTGTTTGCGTTTGCATGCTTTCCTCTTTGTACCCTCTATTATAATATTGCCTCTTCAACAGCAGATGAATGCACACACCATCAATATAATAATATCATGCCATTTTGCCTGACCTTCATTCGTCTCACTAACTTCAGCCATCCCTTTGAAAACATGTAATATACGATGAACACTTTGCATCATTAGCCCTTAGTTAGTTCTTCAAAGTCCCACTGTTCAAAACATAAATATTTTTTCTCATTTTTTGCAAAAACACCCGTAATAATTTTACTGGCACACTAAATTCATGAGGTGCAGAAAATGTATAGACAATTACCCCATACATGTTTTATTAGGCACAATGTTGCATACTTCACATTGTATTGACATTCAGTAATGTGCTTCACTATACTGTGACATACATAATGACGGTCACAGTAGCCAAGCGTGCCTATACTCGGTTTCATTTCATCTGACGAAAAATTTAATTCCTTAGCAGCTAATTTATCGATACTTAATGAAAAATATGAAACTGCTTTGGCTCTGCTTCACCGTATTTCACTGCAAACTAATCATAATAACTGAGAAATCTTGATAACTTTGCAATTTACCGTCAGTTGAAAAGAAACAGAGTATAGTCACTGTACTGGGAGTACTGGCTCTGGTGTCGGGAGTTCGATCCCACGCGCCGGCAGGGGAAGTTTCTCTTAAATACTTTCCCTGGACATGAAGGATAAGTTTGGACGGACCAGTCTCGAAAGACCAGTCTCGAAAGTCCCCTGCCCAGGACCTACCCCCTTGAGGGTATGTAAACGCCCTCGTTAGCAGCCAGGATCAGTCTGTTGATCCCTTAGGGTAAGATCTAGATTACGTCTGTATATTTTCAGCCTCACTTGTTGCCGGATCGAAATAAACCAATGTTTATAATTTTTTAATAGCATTTTTTAATTTTGTATACCCCTTCAGCACGATGACCATTTGTTCTGGCTAGCATGAGACGATTTTAATGCAGTTTCAAAAGGACTATGTTACTCAGTAGGTTCTTTTTTTGTTTTCTTTTTGTTTCTATATGCCCTCTCGGGCATAGGCTGAGAGCCTGCACACTCAACCGCTGAACACGGTGAGGCCTGTGAGGTCTTGTTCCAGTCTAGGGAGTGAGACATGCGAAGCACCCCAGCCCGAAGTAAATCCCATCTCTGAAGCTGCTCCGCCTCCGCGCTTCACCGTCTCAATCCTCAGACTCGGACCCTCACTCTCAGAACGCCACCTATTGAGCAATTAACTCACTAGGCATTGCCTCTCTGTAGCATATTTTGAATATGGGAATATTCATACAATGCTATTTAATCAGAGAACAATGAGGGTATATTTTTGGCATTTCGGTGTGCTGTGGTAATGCACTGAAACTAGGTACAGCACAAATTCCATCCTAATAATATCTTCCCATTGACATATTGGGATTCGAACCCGGGTCCATTGGATTATCAGTCCAGTAGCAAGACCACTCTGCCACATCTCCCCTTTTTATATAGTATTTGAAACTGCTTGGTTAATGTCAGCGTTCCACGGGAGCCTTCGGTGTTTCACAACTCTTGTTTCATTTATCCTAATCAATTGGGGTCAAACCATGTGTCCTTTAATTAAAGTATTTCCGTCTTGTTTTAGCAATATATATATATATACTGTAAATATATATATATATATTTTTAAATCAGGTTTAGTATGCTTGTGGAGGTCTGCCAAATTATTTACAATTTGGAATAACCCTCCTCCCTCCTCCTCTCCTCTCTCTCACTCTCTCTCTCTCTCTCTCTCTCTCTCTCTCTCTCTCTCTCTCTCTCTCTCTCTCTCTCTCTCTCTCCACTTGGACACCCGCCAACTTGCTGGTAGTTTACAAATAAAAGACCTACCTTGGGGTGATATACAGTGGTGTAGCTGCCCCTGAAACCCCTGAACCTGATGACCCCCTGCTGACAGTGAGGCAATAAATCAACATCAACATCACCAACATCATCATCTATGTCTGACAATACACCAGAACCAACATCACCAACATCAACATATCTCACAATACACGAACATCCATCAGCAACATCTCTCACAATACACCAGGACCAACATCACTATCTCTCACAATACACGAACCAACATCACTAACATCTCTCACAATACACCATGACCAACATCACCATATCACAATACACAAATCTCCATCAACAACATCACCAACATCTCTGACAATACACCATAACCAACATCACCATCTCTCACAATACACGAACCAACATCACTAACAATACACCATAGGCCTAAGCAAAATCACCATCTCTCACAATACACGAACCAACATCACTAACATCTCTCACAATACACCATGACCAACATCACCATCTCTCACAATACACCATAACCAACATCGCCAACATCACCACCAGACTTCATCATCAACATCATCATCTCTCACATGAACACATATTTACCGGTACAGTTCATCATGTATTTGTTTACTTTAGTGTTCAGGCAAATTGTGAGGAATTGTGCTGCATATTCAAATTTAATTTTGTTTTGTTTTAATTTTCGGTTAGGCTATCACCGCTGATAACCTATTTGTGCGTATTTCAACATTTTTGTTTTCGGTTAGGCCTATTTAAGTAAGTGAAGTGACCTGAAGGGAGTGAAGTGTTTTTAAAGTGAGATAAGTGTTTTTAACACCTTACGAGCGGCCTATGCGGTTTATTTATGTGTACCGCACAGCGGGGTGTTTTTAGCCAAAATAGGGCTGTTTACGTGATCATTTTCATGCCTAAATAAGACCCAGAACGTAAAACAAGTACCTATCCCTGAAAGGGCATAAACAGAGCTTTCGAATGACACCATAACGATCCTTGTATGATGGATAGTTTTCTTGCAATAACCGTGCAACGCGAGTGCAAAAAGCAGGTAATTCGGTACTTTCAGTACATAATTGAGTATGTAGCGAGTGAGAGAGGGAGGAGGGAGCTGAGAATTGTGTCAGTAGGTTCGCCGCGGTGGTCTGGAGCAGTCATACGCTCGCTAGTCTCCTGCCACCACTTGTCTCTCTCTCTCAGCCACATTACGTGCTGAAATTGCCACTCGACCTATGTAGAGCGCCGCCACATAGTCCAGCTTTATTTAACTCGACTTATGTTGCTCGCCGCTAAATAAGGGTTAAAGTGAGTTTAGTGTTTTTAAAGTGAGTTAAGTGTTTTTAAGTGAGTGAAGTGATCTGAAGAAAGTGATCGTCACCATGCCTCGTGCCTGTACGAACTGCGCCGGTAGGTTTGGTGCTTCCATGTTTGCTCCTGCCGATCCACAAGTCTGCCGACTCTGCCAGCAACGAGAGGATTTGACAGCAAAATTGGATGAAACCCACAACAAGATCAACGCCCTCACCAGGAAGCTGGAATCACTCCAAGAGTTTGTAACACTCAACGTTGGAGTATCACTAACTCAAATTGTTTCAACTCCAGCATCCACCACTGCCCCAACGTCATCTGCCAACAATCCAACACCTGCAGCAGATGCTTCTGACGAACCTAAGCCGACATCAAACCAGGACAGCCGGCCTGTTCACCTTAGTCTCTCCCCCACTCCTCGTGCAAGAAGCCTGCTAGCACGAACAGTACCAACCCCTCGCCCACGTTCTAACCACTCCTCTCCCCGACCTGTACGCAGAGACCCGCCACCACAGGTTTCTGGATTTACACCAGTGAGGAACGGTG
This sequence comes from Paralithodes platypus, assembly GCA_032716605.1. Classification (NCBI taxonomy): domain Eukaryota; kingdom Metazoa; phylum Arthropoda; class Malacostraca; order Decapoda; family Lithodidae; genus Paralithodes; species Paralithodes platypus. The sequence continues at coordinate 17,166,056 of CM064566.1, forward strand.
CACGGCCAACGCAGAAAAGGTCTCATCTACCAGTCACAATGTCAAACAGATTTGAGATATTGGTAGAGATGGAAGACGAACCAGAAGAGACCAGGCTCGTTGGGGATTCCATCCTACGAGGACAGGTCGAAGAGTTCTGCGACAGAGTCCCAAATCGACGAAAAAGATTTTGCATCCCAGGAGCTGGACTGGACGACATTGTGGAAGCCTTCGAAGATACCACAAAAGATGCAAATTAAAATACCCTTTTTGTCATCCATGCTGGTTCAAATGACGTCATGCGCACCAGATCCGAAGAGTTGATGGAGAAATATCGCAAGATGAGCCAGCACTACAAAAACAAGTCAAGGAATATCATCATCTCAGGCATTCTCCCCAAGATCAACGCACCTGACAAATTCTAGGACAAGGCCTTCAGCACAAATAGCCGACTAAAATATCTGTGTCTGAGGGAAGAAGTTGAATTCATCAACCTCTGGGACAACTTCTACAACAAGCCTACTCTGTTCCGCAAGGATGGCACTCATCTAAACCCTGTGGGTTCAGCACGCATGGGTCGTCTCCTACACGAAGCAGTCCGCAGCCATGGATCAAAAAACGCCATCCGAGAAGAAGCAGCAGTGACATAAATCATCCAATGCCAAGCAAAAAACAGAGGCAACTGTGGACCACCAGCGATAAGGACCGAAGACAGCGAGGACCGAGGACAGCCATGAACATAAATGTAGATCCGACAAGAACCAAAAATATTATTAATGAGCGTTCCGTGAGTTCTAAAATAACAAATTTAAAGGTTTTCTATGCAAACGCTCGTAGTATACGCAATACATTTTCAGATTTAGAGGAGCTAGTGTTTACAGAAAATTATGATGTGATTGGCATAACAGAATCTTGGATCAATACAGAAGATAGATACTTTTTAGCAGAGTATTCACTTCCCGGTTATGTAATGTTTGAGGAAAGCCGAATAAATCGAAATGGAGGTGGCGTTTTGATTTATATCAAAGAAAGTCTTAACCCTACCCTCTTGTCAAAACCTTAAATTGTGAACGTCGACACATCTTTTGTGCTAATAAAGAATAATAAAGGTACAAAAATAATACTTGCATTAATATACAGACCTCCAGCTCAATCAGTGCAAACTGACCGAGAAATTTACGAACAAATTGCAGATGTAAGTAACTCACAAGATACCGTAATTTTTGACGACTTTAATTTACCTGTGACCAAGTGGGGCGATACTCTTACTTCACACTCCGGACATGACTTGTATATGAACTTGCAAGAGAGTTCGCTTTATCAATTTGTTCGAACGCCGACCTGTGGTAATAACGTTCTTGACATTGTACTTGCAACAAAAGAAGAATTAATAGAGAATTTAAATGTTGGTGATGAATTCAGTAACAGCGACCATCGTACATTAACTTTCACTTTAAAGTTTACTAGTAACGAACCAAATAGTAGCATCGAAAAAGTCCCTAATTTCAAGAAAGCAAACTTCCATAAACTTAGAGCTATGTTTAAAGAAACTGACTGGAGCTTTTTAATTAACAATAACGACATAAATACATCTTGGAAGTTATTCGAAACCACTTACCTAAAAGCAGTGCAAGACTGCATACCATGAAAAATATGGCGTCCAGGCCATAATAATGAGCCCAAATGGTGGAATAAAGATATTTCAAACTGCCTGCTTGCTAAAAAATTTGCTAATGATAGATTAAAATCCTCACAAAATGACGAAGAACGGGTGAAATTTGTAGAGCTACGACGCAAAGCCAAAAAGTTAATTAAGCAAAGTAAAAAGACCTTAGAGTTACATATTGCGAATCAAAGTAAAACAAACCCGAAAGAATTCTATAGTTATATCAGAAAGAAAAAAGTAGTTACTTCAACTGTTGGACCGTTAGTCGATGAAAATGGAGAATACACCAAAGACGAAGTACAAATGAGTAATGCCCTCAATACCTTCTTTGCATCAGTTTTTACAACAGAAGACCTCAGTGATATCCCTACACCATCGCCGATTCAGATTGATAATTCAGATGTTCTAAGCAATATCACCGTTACAGAGAGAGAAGTATTGAATTGTTTAGATAAACTCAAGGTAAATAAAACGCCTGGACCTGATACTATCTTGCCTAGAGTTCTAAAGGAAGCTAAGGATGAGCTCTCCAAACCACTGACATTACTATTCAATAAATCCTTGCAGTCTGGAACTAGGCCTGATCAGTGGAAGATAGCCAACGTAACACCGATATTCAAAAAAGGCAGCAAATCCCTACCCAGTAACTATCGTCCAATTAGCTTAACCTCAGTTGTATGTAAAATGCTAGAAATGGTCATAAGAGACAGACTCGTAAATCACTTAGAGGAAAATAACATACTTAAAGATACTCAACACGGCTTTCGTAAAAAACGTTCCTGTTTAACAAACCTCTTAGACTTCTTCCACGATATCCTCAACCTCTACGATGAGAGTAAAGCTTTAGATATTATATACCTTGATTTTCAAAAGGCCTTTGACAAAGTTCCCCACAAACGTTTACTGCTAAAACTAAAAGCGCATGGAATACAAGACGGTGTGTTGAAATGGATAGAAAATTAGCTCAGCGACAGAAAGCAAAGAGTAGTCATAAACGGTAAGGCATCTAAATGGACCAATGTAAGTAGCGGGGTACCCCAGGGATCGGTACTAGGACCAATTCTCTTTCTAATTTACATCAACGACATAGATGAGGGTCTCACCAGTACAATCTCAAAATTTGCTGACGATACAAAAATTGCAAATAGCGTACTCTCAAAAGATCAAGTTGACGATATGCAACACAATCTAGATAAATTGTCACATTGGGCCCAAATTTGGCAAATGAGTTTCAATGCGGATAAATGTAAAGTACTACATATCGGATACCTAAATGAGAAAGCAAACTATTCGATGAATGGCACTCAGCTTAAGAATGTAAACAGAGAAACCGATCTGGGAGTAACAATATCGAGTAACCTAAAACCGAGTCAACAATGTTCAGAAGTTGATAAGAAGGCAAACAAAATAATTGGCTTTATAGGCAGATCATTTGAGCATAAATCCAAAGACGTAATCCTAACCCTTTACAATTCCTTAGTCCGCCCTCTTCTGGAATACTGCGTTCAATGCTGGTGCCCTTATTACCAAAAACACATAAACAAGCTAGAACGAGTTCAACGTAGAGTTACCAAAATGATACCTAGCCTAAAGAACAAACCATACGAAGAGCGTCTTAGATAATTAAATCTATTTCCTTTAACCCAGCGCAGATTAAGAGGTGACTTAATTCAAGTGTTCAAAATCATCAAAGGCATCGACAATATGAACTGTAGTAAGTACTTCACTATCGACCAATCTAATTACACGCGGGGTAACGGTTGCAAAATTATTGGTAAATCTTTTAACTCACACGAATCTAAGAATTTCTTCTTCAATCGAGTTGTCAACTTGTGGAATGGGCTTCCCCGAGACGTTATAGACTGCAGCACCGTTGATTCATTTAAATTCCGCCTAGACAAATATCTCGCATCAAACCCGCGTCTGACTGCATTTGTAAATGAATAACTTTATTTTATCCTCCCCTCAGTTACTAACCCATATGTCCCCTACTAACTTCCTAGTCCTGCCACGTTAGTGGCAGGGCAGTAGTTCCCTTTCCAATGTTCCCTTACCCACTCTAAACCACTGTTTGGACACTTGATCCTCAGTGTTTTGGAGGACAAGCAGCCTAGAAGGGTCACTAGACCTGTTGTTGCTTGATTTCCTTTGTACTCCTTTGTACTCTCTCTCTCTCTTTCTCTCTCTCTCTCTCTCTCTCTCTCTCTCTCTTTCTCTCTCTCTCTCTCTCTCTCTCTCGGACATGTTTATCCCTAAAATTCTTAAATTAGTCAAAGAAGAAGTTGCAGGGGCACTAACCATAATACTAAATATGTCACTTAAACAAGGACATGTACCCACCGACTGGAAGACCGCTAATATAACACCGATATTTAAAAATGGTGACAAAACACTACCAAATAACTAAAGGCCGATTAGCTTAACTTGCGTAATTGGAAAAATGTGTGAATCAATCATAAGGGATAATATCGTATTATTCCTTGAGAACAATAACCTCATTAACAATAGTCAACACGGATTCAGAGCAAAGAGATCATGCCTAACTAATTTAATAGAATGTTATGACAGCCTATACAAACTAAATGACTTCACCAAAAGCCTCGACATAGTGTATCTAGACTTTCAAAAAAGGTCCCGCACGATAAATTATTACAGAAAATAAGAGACCTAGGAATACAGGGCAAAACGTATGATTGGATTAAAAACTGGCTAAGTGAAAGAAAGCAAAGAGTAGTTATCAACGGTGTTGAATCAACATGGAGCCAAGTAACTAGTGGAGTCCCCCAAGGCTCAGTATTGGGACCAGTGTTGTTCATAATATATATCAATGATCTAGATAATGGCATAAATAATTTAATTTCTAAATTCGCGGATGACACGAAGATAGGTAATGCAATAATTTCCGAAGGTGATAGAATAAACCTTCAAGCTGATTTAAATAAAGTCACAGAATGGTCGGAGAAGTGGAAAATGCCGTTTAATGTAAATAAATGTCAGATATTGCAAATAGGTTCTAAAAACAATAAATATGAATACTACATGAATGAAGAAAAGAAAAACAAATGTAAGGATGAGAGGCCAATTAATAGTGTTTTAAAATTCTAAAAGGATTCAGTAACATTAATCTAGATAAGTTATTCAAAAAAGCCGAAGACACATCTACAAGAGGAAACAATTTAAAATTATTAGGTCGGAGAGCGAATCTAGATAAAAAAAAAAATGACTTCACTCACAGTGTAATTGATGAGTGGAACAAACTTCCAAATAAAGTAATAGACAGCTCCTCTATAGATACATTTAAGAAAAATCTAGACACATACCACAGAAAAATTGGTATGGAGTAGGCAATAATTATCACCGTTATTATTTGTTCAGCTGAAGAAAGCGTTAGAAAAGAACAAAAAATAATAATGCACAAATAAAAAATAAGAATAATAAACATCATTAAATATGTACATACTACTAAGGGTGATGGGTTGGATGATTCCAATTAACCCCAAAACTTGCATGCTGCTAAGGCGAAGGGTTGCATGATTTTTTTAATTTCTTTGTTGTTTTCCCTTTCTTTTTTTCCAATCTTTCCTGTAAATTCCTTCTGGGGATTTCGAAGCCCAGCAAGGTTAATCACTTCCAACTTTTTCATGTACGGCAATTGCCGGAGGGAACGGAGGGTGGGGAGAGAGCCTTCTTCTTTTCTATCCTTTCCATCAACTTTCCTTTTCTATCGGATATGCCATCTCTACTAGAATTAAGTCCTGACCACCTCGTTTGGATCGTAAGGTCTGTGTGGCCAGTGTATCTATGTAAGTCTATGTAAGTCTCTCTCTCTCTCATATTAAAGCATTACATATGTATACGAACACTTGTATATTACCTTAACATGACCTGATTAATATACTGTACAGTAAATATATAGTTCATTACACGATAATTAACTGCACATACATCAACGTAGTTCTCGCTTCATTAGCAATCCAAAATAGTGTGTTAAGCTTACATATTAATTCAGAATGTTCCGAGAGTTTGTGTATAAGCTCCACACTGCAATCTGGCTGATGAAGTTATTTATCCATCTGACATATGCAGTTCATACACCAGGAGATTAGGGGGGGGGGGGTATTTATTTGCTAATACTGTACTGTATATGTATCTTTTAAATATCCTTTTCAGTTTCTTCCCTAGACCTCCATCAAGCTTAAAAAAACACCTCCCAAGACCCTTCTTCAAGATAAATTTGTACAGTTTTCGGTAGAAAATTACAGGCTCTCTGTCGCTAGCCAGGAAAATATCGACACCTAAGTGGCACGAAAGGTCTTTATATCGACAAAGAAATGTGACAAAAGGTCATAGAATCGGCAAACTAATGGAACGAACGCCTTACAATCTCAAAACTAATACGACGTAACATGAAGGAGAAAAAAAACTTTCCCCCTTAAACAGTTCCCACCAGTCCTCTTACTCCGAAAACACTTTGGCGAATTACCCACTAATACAATGCAGAATTATGATATGATGTAATCTATTCTTTAACATTTCAGTCCAACACCAAACACCTACCAATGAAATAATTGAAAACATGTTATCCACCGGGATTCGAACCTGGGTTACCACGCACATATTCTAAACACTGTAACCATTACACCATCAAGACAGTTATAAGTACAGCTCATGACTACGACTAAAATCCATTTAAGGGGGATGGTTCACTTTTTGGGGCGATTTTTGCATGTATTCATTATTTTTCTAGTTTCCTCCCTAGACCTCCATCAAATTAAAAAAAAAAAATCCATTAGATCCCCCTTCTAGATTAATTTGTAATTTTTCGGTAGATAAATGTCCCGGCCAAAGACCAGTTCTTCCAATATTACTGGCTCACTATCGTTCGCCAGGAAAAAAAAATGACACCTTAATAGCACGAAAGGTATAAATATTGACGACGAAAGGTTTTAAAATCGACTAACTAATGGGGCAAACATCTTAACATCTGAAAACTAATGGGGCTAAGCATGAGGGAGAAAGTGGTCCAGAAAGCCGGCCCACGTCCCCTTATCGATTACTAGACATAAATATAATATATAAGTCAGATTGTCTCGTGAATGTTGATCATATTACTGATATCTATCTATCTATATATTTACTCAATCCACACTTTTCCTATTTTCCCCCCCTCACTTTCCTTTTTTTTGTGGGGGGAGGTGGGGGGAGCGACTCAAGACAGAGCAAGAATAGGGGAAACACAAAACACAACATAAAACAACGAACACACACAGACAAAACACAAATTCACACACATCTAGGTGACCCAGGAGACGACAGACATACTTCACTCAATTGTCCACCTCTACGCATCCCATATATCGAATATCATATAATATACTTGGTTCCAAATAAGTAGGCCAACACTCTTGAACATTAGTACAAAGGAGTACAAAGGAAATCAAGCAACAACAGGTCTAGTGACCCTTCTAGGCTGCTTGTCCTCCAAAACACTGAGGATCAAGTGTCCAAACAGTGGTTTAGAGTGGGTAAGGGAACATTGGAAAGGGAAATACTGCCCTGGAACTAATGTCCATGGCAGGATTAGGAAGTTAGTAGGGGACAGATGGGTTAGTAACTGAGGGGGGGATAAAATAAAGTTATTCATTTACAAACGCAGTCAGTCGCGGGTTTGATGCGAGATATTTGTCTAAGCGGAGTTTAAATGAATCAACGGTGCTGCAGTCTATAACGTCTCGGGGAAGCCCATTCCACAAGTTGACAACTCGATTGAAGAAGAAATTCTTAGATTCGTGTGAGTTAAAAGATTTACCAATAATTTTGCAACTGTTTCCCCGCGTTTAATTAGATTGGTCGATAGTGAAGTACTTACTACAGTTCATATTGTCGATGCCTTTGATGATTTTGAACACTTGAATTAAGTCACCTCTTAATCTGCGCTGGGTTAAAGGAAATAGATTTAATCCTCTAAGACGCTCTTCGTATGGTTTGTTCTTTAGGCAAGGTAACTCTACGAATGAACTCGTTCTAGCTTGTTTATATCTTTTTGGTAATAAGGGCACCAGGATTGAACGCAGTATTCCAGAAGAGGGCGGACTAAGGAATTGTAAAGGGTTAGGATAACTTCTTTGGATTTATGCTCAAATGACCTGCCTATAAAGCCAATTATTTTGTTTGCCTTCTTAACAACTTCTGAACATATTTGACTCGGTTTTAGGTTACTCGATATTGTTACTCCCAGATCGGTTTCTCTGTTTACATTCTTAAGCTGAGTGCCATTCATCGAATAGTTTGCTTTCTCATTTAGGTATCCGATATGTAGTACTATACATTTATCCGCATTGAAACTCATTTGCCAAATTTGGGCCCAACATGACAATTTATCTAGATTGTGTTGCATATCGTCAACTTGTTCTTTTGAGAGTACGCTATTTGCAATTTTTGTATCGTCAGCAAATTTTGAGATTGTACAGGTGAGACCCTCATCTATGTCGTTGATGTAAATTAGAAAGAGAATTGGTCCTAGTACTTATCCCTGGGATACCCCGTTACTTACATTGGTCCATTTAGATGCCTTACCGTTTATGACTACTCTTTGCTTTCTGTCGCTGAGCCAATTTTCTATCCATTTCAACACACCGTCTTGTATTCCATGCGCTTTTAGTTTTAGCAGTAAACGTTTGTGGGGAACTTTGTCAAAGGCCTTTTGAAAATCAATGTATATAATATCTACAGCTTTACTCTCATCGTAGAGGTTGAGGATATCGTGGAAGAAGTCTAATTTTACGAAAGCCGTGTTGAGTCTCTTTAAATAAGTTATTTGCCTCTAAGTGATTTACGAGTCTGTCTCTTATGACCGTTTCTAGCATTTTACATACAATTGAGGTTAAGCTAATTGGACGATAGTTACTGGGTAGGGATTTGCTGCCTTTTTTGAATATCGGTGATACGTTGGCTAGCTTCCACTGATCAGGCATAGTCCCATACTGCAAGGATTCATTGAATAGCAATGTCAGTGGTTTGGAGACTCATCCTTAGCTTCCTTTAGAACTCTAGGCGAGATTGTATCAGGTCCAGGCATTTTATTTACCTTGAGTTTATCTAAACAATTCAATACTTCTCTCTCTCTAACGGTGATATTGCTTAGAACATCTGAATTATCAATCTGAATCGGCGATGGTGTAGGGATATCACTGAGGTCTTCGGTTGTAAAAACGGATGCAAAGAAGGTATTGAGGGCATTTTTAGTACTTCGTCTTTGGTGTATTCTCCATTTTCATCGACTAACGGTCCAACAGTTGAAGTAACTACTTTTTTCTTTCTGATATAACTATAGAATTCTTTCGGTTTGTTTTACTTTGATTCGCAACATGTAACTCCAGGGTCTTTTTACTTTGCTTAATTAACTTTTTGGCTTTGCGTCGTAGCTCTACAAATTTCACCTGTTCTTCGTCATTTTGTGAGGATTTTAATCTATCATTAGCAAAGTTTTTAGCAAGCAGACAGTCTGAAATATCTTTATTCCACCATTTGGGCTTATCATTATGGCCTGGAAGCCGCATTTTGGATGGTATGCAGTCTTGCACTGCCTTACGGTAAGTGGTTGTGAAACACTCCCAAGATGTATTTATGTCGTTATTGTTAGTCAGAAAGCTCCAGTCAGTTTCTTTAAGCTTTGATTTAAGTTTATGAAAATTTGCTTTCTTGAAATTAGGGACTTTCTCAATGCTGCTATTTGATTTGTTACTAGTAAACTTTAAAGTGAAAGTTATCGTACGATGGTCGCTGTTACTGAATTCATCATCAACATTCAAATTCTCTATTAATTCTTCTTTTGTTGCGAGTACAAGGTCAAGCACATTATTACCACGGGTCGGAGATTGTACAAATTGAAAAAGTGAACTCTCTTGCAAGTTAGCATAGAGGTCGTGTCCAGAGTGTGAAGTAAGAATATCGCCCCATTTAGTCACAGGTAAGTTGAAATCGCCAAGAATTACGGTATCTTGTATGTTAGTTATTTCTGCAATTTGTTCATAAATTTCACTGTCAGTTTGCACTGATTGAGCTGGGGGTCTGTATAATAAAGCTAGTGTTATTTTAGTTCCTCGTTTATTATTTAATAGTACGTAAGATATGTCTATATTCGCAATTTGAGGTTTTGACATTAAGACGGGATTAAGACTTTCCTTTATAAAAAACAGAACTCCTCCTCCATTTCTATTGATCCGACTTTTCTCAAACATTGTATAACCAGGAAGCGTATATTCGGCTAAAAAGTCTCTGTCTTCCGTATTTAACCAAGATTCTGTAATGCCGATTATATCATAATGTTCTGTAAACACAATTTCCTCTAGATCTGAAAATGTATTGCGTATGCTACGAGCATTTACATAAAACACCTTTAGAGTATTAGAGTTGGATGTTACTGAATGTGCATTGTCTGAATTTTCAGTTCGTATTTGACTTACACTACCCCCGGATACCCCGGGGGTTCCGTTTTTTTAACGGAAATCCTGGACTGCATCGTTCAGCAGACGACCAAGACGTGCAGCTCCTACTTCATTGAGATGTACACCATCTCCTGAAAACAAAGATTTATCATAGTAAAAATGATCCCACGTTTCGACAAAGCCGATGTCCTCCTCCCTGCAGAGTTTGGCTAGTCGGCGATTTGTACTGGTAGCTATGTTGTAGAATCGGTTTTCTACATCAATCCGGGGAACAATTCCTGAAATTAAGATTCTATTAGATTTTTCCTTGAAGGACCTGATCAGCCGCCGGTACTTGCAAAGTAGTTCCTCTGACCGCGTCCGTTGGACATCGTTAGATCCAACGTGGATGACGTACGTAGTGCTTGCGGGGGCGAGCCTGGAAACCTCTTCCACAGCCGCAACAATGTCGTCCACGCCGCCACCTGGGATACAGAATCGCTTTCTGGTCCTGGGTGCCCTGGCGCAGAATTCGGTTAATTGGCCACGGACCATGGAGTCGCCCACAAGCCGAACTTCTTCCGTTTCCTCTTCCTCGTCAATAGCAAGATTTTTGAAGCGGTTTTGGCATGTTGTCTGGATGACCTTCCTGGTACTGGTACTGGGATGCACATTGTTTCTCACTAACTGAAAGTTGTCCTGGGGGGGGGGAGTGAAAGTAGAGTCATTATTATTTTCTGCAACATCTAAGGTAGCTGCTGGTGTGGGTACCGGTACCTGTACTGTATGCACTGGAATGGCGGTTGACATCGTAGGCGTTGACATTAAGGGGGGATGGGCCGGTTTTCTGGACCACTTTCTCCCTCATGTGTAGTCCCATTAATTTTCAGATGTTAAGATGTTTGCTCCATTAGTTTGTCGATTTTAAGACCTTTCGCCCCATTTTGTCGTCAATATTCAGACCTTTCGTGCTATTTTGGTGTCGATTTTTCCCTGGCGAACGACAGTGAGCCTGTAATGTTGGAAGACATACCGAAAAATGTACAAATTAATCTAGAAAGGGGATGTAATGGATGTTTTTTTTAAATTTGATGGAGGTCTATGGAGGAAACTATAAAAATGTACAAATTAATCTAGAAAGGGGATGTAATGGATGTTTTTCTTTAATTTGATGGAGGTCTCGGGAGGAATCTAGAAAAATAATGAATACATGCCAAAAATCGACCAAAAAGTAACCCCCCCCCCCCCCCCTTAACCTCTGTAACTCACAAACGATTAGAGTAATCCAGCTAAAATGTCTACCATTGGAGAATAGTCAGCCAGGGAATAGGTGTGGAAATGTACAGCCTTTTTGTGCTAGCCTTATTTGAGTTACAGAGGTTAGGGTTCACGATGTTTGGCCCACCTACTTGAAGCAAGGTATAAGTTCGTTTTGTCTTCTGGCTGTACACTCGTATCAAAAGGTATGACCAACAGATGTAATTTTTATGACGTACACTCGGCTGTAGTTTTTAGTTTGTTCCCTAGACCTCCATCAAGCTTAAAATTACACTCCCAAGACCCCTTTGGAAAATAAATGTGTAAATTTTTCGGTAAAAGGATGTCACGGCCAAAGGCCAGTTCCTCTTAAATTATAGGCTCGCTATCGTTAGCCAGGAAAAAACCCGACACATACAGTACATGACACGAAAGGTCTGAAATATGAAAGAAATGGGGCGAAAGTTCTTAAAATCGCCAAACTAATGGGGAGAATGTCATAAAATCTCAAAAGCAATGGGGCTAAACATTAGGGAGAAAGAGGTCCAGAAAAAATCCCTCAAGTGTACATCTGCCCTTAATAGACGAGGTATACAATATGGCCTTGAGTGTATTATTTTGTGTAAACAGTTACTGAATAGTTCCGTGAAAACGTTCCTCTTCAATTGTACATATTTGTTACTATGTTCACAGTTTTCGCACATTTTCTATTCCATGTCCGATAGAAAAATACTTTATTCTTCAGCATACAAGGTATCCCACCTACAAATTCTAGTCTGAAAAAAAAAAAAAAAAAAAAATATATATATATATATATATACTGTATATATATATCCAGTATATAATTATATATATATATATATATATATATATATATATATATATATATATATATATATATTTTCTTTCAGGCAGGTGAGATTAAAATAATAGGCACAGTTTGCATTATTGAGTTTTTTATTGATACTCTCAATTTTTCGTACAGTTTTTCTGGTATTTTCAGGAAGTTGGTAAAGGAGGTTTGCAAATGGTTCCGACGTTTCAATGGGCGCAGCCACCATTATCAAGGAGAAGTGAAGTTAGAAGGTGATAAGTCGAGTTTATATAGGCGAAACAAGATCAAGTATCTTGTATCGCCTATATTATAAACTCGACTTATCACCTTCTAACTTCACTTCTCCTTGATAATGATGGCTGCGCCCATTGAAACGTCGGAACCCTTTACAAACCTCCTTTACCAACTTCCTGAAAATGCCAGAAAAACTGTACGAAAAATTGAGAGTATCAATAAAAAACTCAATAATGCAAACTGTGCCTATTATTTTAATGTCACCTGCCTGAAAGAAAATATCCTCCCTGGCTACACTAATATATATATATACAGTATATATATATATATATACTGTATATATATACAGTATATATACATACAGTATACAGTTATTCGCAGCTTTTTCTTCAAGGGCTTTAAAATAATTTATTATGAGATATTGGTTGCAGAGGATCGCGACTAAGGATATTGTACAGTTGGCCAAATAAGTGATTAGCGGCACCAAGTATATTTCGATCAGTAATTGGTATCAGCACTATCTAAGCATTACTTCATCGTTTCGAGTGAGATATACAAACATGTTCCTATCTTTACACACCCAATTCAACATCTTACATTAATATAGCATACAGTACAGCGAGCAAAACATAATGCCAGCGGCGACACGACTTATTTGGTCAACTGTACATGCACTACTCTTCCCAAGCCTTTCATAGCTCAGGATATGAATATGAGAGAGGACACGGACAAGCTGAGAGGGGGAGATGTGGAGAAGGAGAAGATACATGAATAACAAGCCAGAAAGTGAGAACACCAGATTGAGCCTTGCATGGGGCTTAAGGGGAGATGGGTCGCTTTTTTATTTTTTTGTTCTATTAATTCAAATTTTCCCTTATTTCTTAGTTTCTTCGCTAGACCTACATCAAACTTAGGAAAATAAAAACCGACCCCCCCCCCCCCCCCCATCAAGATAAATGTATACATTTTTCGGTAAGATAATGTCCCGGCCGAAGACCGGTTCCTCTTATAATTACAGGCTCGCTATCGCTCGTCAGTAAAAAATCGACACCTACATGGCACGATACGTCTTAAATTTGACAACAAAATAGAGCTAAAAGTGTTAGAATCGCCAAACTAATGGGTCGAACGTCTTACAATCTCAAAACCAATGGGGCTTAACACGAGGGAGAAAGGGGATCGGAAAAACGACCCATCTCCCCTTAATATATTCTCTGCTTGGCACTGTGAGGATACGAGGAACAGAGAGAAAGAGAGAGAGAGAGAGATTTACATAGATGCACTGGCCACACAGACCTTATAGATCCAAACGAGGTGGTCAGGACTTAATTCTAGTAGAGATGGCATACCCGATAGAAAAGCAAAGTTGAAGGAAAGGAGAGAGAGAGAGAAGTATTGGTACATTAGATCGTATCTGTGTGTGTGTGAGGGAAAAAATATCAACATAACATAATTTCTAGCTCTCCCATTACCTCACTAACTATTTGCATCAATCACCAATCCATCAAAGCCACACATTCCTCTCTTTGTAACTCAGTGATATAGCACCACAATAAATCATGATATATGTATTAAGGGGAGATGGACCGTATTTCTGGTCCCCGTTTCTCCCTCTTGTTTAGCCCTATTAGTTTTGAGATTTTATGACGTTTGGCCCATTAGTTTGGCGATTTTAAGACTATTTGCCTAATTTAATTGTCAATGGGAAGACCTTTCGTGCCATCTACGTGTTGATATCGCGAGCCATGAAAATATCAACACCTGGCGAGCGATAGCGAGCCTGTAATTTGAAGAGTAACTGGCCTTCTGACGGGACATTATTTTAAACAGAAAATATACAAATTTATCTTGAAGTCGGGTCTGGGAGGTGTTTTTCTAAGCTTGATGGAGGTCTAGCCATGAAATAAATAAATAATGAATAATTGAATTAATAGACCAAAAACACAGCCACTAGCCACTTAATCGACGGCCTTACATTCATTGAAAAGAATAAATCATGATACAAGAAATCGTGAGTCCCTAAGAGCAATACAGTTGGATTATGTTTTTATTATATATATATTATTTAGATTTAGATTATTGATAAGCTTGATGCTCTTTTTTAGGATGCCAATAATGTAAATGATTACATCAAGTTGTCAAGCACAGTTTTGATCTTAGTGTGAAAGAGGAAAACTGCATGTGTCTAGGATCATAATAGATTAGAAATGTAATCAGTATAAATTACTATGCAATGCAGTCGTGTCTGCTATTCATATATACTGTATATATATATATATATATATATATATATATATATATATATATATATATATATATATATACTGTATACAGTATACCGGTATATATACTATATATCACCTTACGAGCGGCCTATGCGGTTTATTTATGTGTACCGCCCAGCGGGGTGTTTTTAGCCAAAATAGGGCTGTTTACGTGATCATTTTCATGCCTAAATAAGACCCAGAACGTAAAACAAGTACCTATCCCTGAAAGGGCATAAACAGAGCTTTCGAATGACACCATAACGATCCTTGTATGATGGATAGTTTTCTTGCAATAACCGTGCAACGCGAGTGCAAAAAGCAGGTAATTCGGTACTTTCGGTACATAATTGAGTATGTAGCGAGTGAGAGAGGGAGGAGGGAGCTGAGATTTGTGTCAGTAGGTTCGCCGCGGTGGTCTGGAGCAGTCATACGCTCGCTAGTCTCTCTCTCTCAGCCACATTACGTGCTGAAATTGCCACTCGAGTTATGTCGAGCGCCGCCACATAGTCCAGCTTTATTTAACTCGACTTATGTTGCTCGCCGCTAATTAAGGGTTAATATATATATATATATATATATATATATATATATATATATATATATAAATAATATATATATATATATTGAGTATGAATCACAAATACACGTGAGCCACTAAATGTTTCTCTCAGTGGGGTTCGAACCGCCGACCGTCAGGACGATAGCCGACGCTTTAATCACCACTGCCGTGGTGTAGTTGATTAAAGCGTCGGCTATCGTCCTGACGGTCGGCGGTTCGAACCCCACTGAGAGATTAGAAATATATATATATATATATATATATATATATATATATATATATATATATATATTAGCATAGCTAGGTAATATATTCTCTTTTAAACAGATGAGGTTAAAAGCAATAGCAGTTTCAGCATTCAGGATTTTATTGTTACAGCTTTCAATAGTTCTAACAATTTTCCTCTGGGGTTCAGAGATGAGGTACAACAGGTTAGCAAAATTCATGGTGGATCCAACGTTTCACAAGTAAACATCTTGCATCTTCAGGAAATGGAGAGGTAATGGTTAGAATAGGGACAATGCATCTTATTTATACAAAATTCGAGGATCAAGTAGAGGGAGGTGGGCGGAGCTACTGGGTGTGTGGTGGCTGTTCATTGGTGGAAGGTAGTCTATTCGCGAGACGGGCACTAAATCTTATCGGTGGTTGGTTGTTGGCTGGGGGTGGCTGTGATTGGTTGGTGTTGTCAGTTGTGTGCTGAGCGTGGAAGCGTAAGGAAGGGGGGCGCGGGGCGAGAGGAGGGGGGGGTAGCATGCCTGTAGCGCTTGCCTGAAGGAAGAATTTGAAGGTCTTGTGTTTGGTTGTTGATGCTGGGGTTGAGTGTTTGGATGTATAGAGCTTCTAAAATAGCTAGTCTTCTGGGGTCTGATTCTTTGTCGAGTATGGTGGTTTGTTTGTCTAGGTCGGCGCGAGTTAGGGCAAGATGGTGGGGGGCTTGATAGTGATCTTTTATAGCGCCAGATTGAAGGTGGAGGGTTAGTCGACGGGAAAGGCGAGTCTGTGTCATTCCAACATAGGATAGGGGTCCACAGTTCCCAGAGGTGCAAATATGCATGATCGTCTTTCGGTTGGTTGTTGGTGGAAATGGGGCGGTTACGGAGGACAAGGTTGGAGGTCTTAGGAGATTTGTAGTAAATAATGAGTTTGATTTTATTGTCAGGGTTGGTGGGGAGGACGTTTTTGTTAATTATTTCTTTCATAATGGATTCGTCTGTTGTGTGGTCGGAAGACATATAGTTTCTGTAAAAAAAATTAATGTCATTGGCCGGGTTGGTGCTAGGGGGGTCTTGTTAGTACCATTTTTCTAGATGGTGGTTGATGGCATTGGTGATGTCAGTGTTGGAATACCCATTGTTGACTAGGACCTGGGTGAGCCTTTCCAGTTCATTGTGTGTGTCATTCCAGGTGGTGCAATGGGTGAGGGCTCTCCTGACATAGGCGGCGATGGTGGACTGTAGGTGTCGGGAATAGGGTAATGATCCCGACAGGTTTTGGTCCAAAAGGACATTTGAATTTGGCGGTATCGTATCGCTTGTACGATTTCGGCTGGTTCTTTGTGTATTGTAGTTTATTCTTAAGTTAGGTTAAATATTAACTGTAATGTATAAATATCTACATCAGCTCTAGATGTATTATGAAACCAAGTTATGGGTTATAATTATTATGAGCCGGCAGCCATATGTAATTTCGCGAAGCGATCGGACGCCGGCCCTTTAGTCTCTCAACCAACACCATACAGTCAACATCTCCTCCCCCGGCCCTGACTCAACCCACAGTTCACCATGTGCTACAACTACTAATAATATTAACAACAGTCCTACATCACCAGTCCTCTAAGCTAAGTTCATTGTATCGATATTGTATTATGTGAACATTCCTACATGTCATGCAATAGAACTAGCCGCGTGTGGGGGACTGGATTACACCCATCAACGACTACGTCGTTGGTAATTATAATATAACTATTTGTTGGGATATTTTATGTACCAGTGATATGTAAATTAACCTCTTTATCTAAATTCCCGATAAATAATGGTCCTTCGTGCCCTAAAGCTTCCTTACCGTAGTACCGTTTTGTTTGCTTCCTTGACGCTTGTGGGCTTACAAATGGCTGCTGCCTCGCGCGTTGTTGGCCGACTGCCGTTCCCTAGTTTACACCCAGCTTCTTCCCTCATGTTTTTTACCATTTAGGCGCCGTCTCTATCTTTTTTGGGACTAGTTTCCAGGTTTTTTTGGGCGTGTGATCCTTGGCGTTTTTTTTGGTGGGTTAGCTGGGCTGGAGATTGGGGTTGGGGTAATTTCGTCGGGCGCCATTTCGCGCTCATAGGCTAGGCTAGGCAGTCTAGGCCTGCAGGTGTCTGTGGTGGCTTTTCCTTTCGCTTTGGTGGTGTGCCTGTGGTGTTGCTTGTGTTTTGTCATTGTGGGACTCATTATTAATTATGCTGGTGGGGAGGGTTCTCATGTGACCTTTTATATTTAAATTTCATAATAGCCTAGGCCTAGTTGCTTAAAGTGGCGGTCATGAGTGTCGGTCTTTGTTAATTCCTAAGCGATTGACAGTTAATAGTCAGACCTCATGATTGTAGCTTAACCAACTAGGCTTACCTATAAAGGGCTTACAATAATTAGTGCTTCACCTTACTCTTTCTTTTAATGGGTTTAGTATTTAATTCTTTTGTCTAGTTAGATAATTTCCTTTCGATAGTTTATATTAAGGGGGATGTAAGTATTATGTAATTCTTTTTGAGTAAATTTCTTAAGTAATGGGGGTTTGCCGCTGTTGATTCCTAAGCGATTAACGGTTTGTAGTCTGACCTCATTGTAGTTTAAGTTGCTTAAAATTAGACCTTAACGATGACAGATTTAAAGAAACTTAAGATTCTTAAGGGAGGGATGAAGGGAAGTTTAAATAGATGTTTAAGAGATCTTGATGAATTTTTAATAAGTGCCACGGCTGATCAAATAAAGGGTAAATTTGCTACTGTTACTAAATCGCTAGCTACTTATGATAGTTATGCTCAGCAGGTATATGGTTTATTGACATTTACTAACGATGTGGAAGAAGAAATGTCGGCAGATCTTGAGTACTTTGAGGACGTTAATACAGCCTTAGCCAGACTATCTTCCACCCAAGAATCAACCTCTGTTAAGGATACCGGTACACCAAAGGCGACTGGTTTTAACCTGCCGAAGCTTACTTTGCCTACCTTTTCCGGGGATTCGGCTACCTGGACTGGATTTTGGGATATTTTTGAGTGTTCCGTCCATCATAATAAAACACTCACATCCATCCAAAGGTTCACATATCTCCGTGGTCAATTGAAATGGGAGGCATTGAAGTTAGTCGATGGGTACAAGCTAGAAGCTACCAGCTACGAGTCTGCAGTGGAGTTGCTGAAGAGAACTTACGGGAGAGTGGAAGTCATCAAGACCGCGTTAATTACTAAGTTCTTCACGCTAGATCCTCCATCCTTGTGATGTGACGGCCCTAAAGGAGTACTATGCCTCCTTTGAGAGCCTCCTCCGATCTATGGAGACAATGGCCATCACCAAGGAGGAAATATTTAGTGTTAATATCTTGAATAAGATACCCTCTCCCCTAAGGGAAATCTTAAGACGACAACTAAGCGACTCTCCACTAAACTTGGAAGCGTTGGTGCAGGTGTACCAGACTGAAGTCTTCAATATGGAGAGTACTGGACACTACCGACAAGTGGAGATGTCGCCATCTACTGCAGCTTTCCCGGTACAGACTTCTCCTAAACAGAAAAGGCCAATATCATTAGGTTGTAAGTTGTGCAGTGTCCACGGTCATCTGTGGTATCAGTGTCCTAAGTATCCTAAGGCTACACAGAAGGTTAGCAAGGCTAAATCGCTTAAGTTATGTACCAGCTGTCTGGCAAGAGACCACTTCAACAGTACCTGCACCAATTCCTACATCAAACCTTGTAAGTATTGCAAGGGGAAACATTGGTTTTCCCTTTGCACCCAGTCTGATCGGCACGACGGCAAAGAAAAGGGGAGAACCCCCAAAGAGTCACATGAGAAAGGAAGGTAAGAGCGAGGGTGATAAAGTATCTGCCATGTCCATTGCTTCTCGAGAATGTCAATTGCTTCCTACTATGATGCTGCCAGTAGTGGGGAGTAATAATAATACTATTATGACGCGCACCTTACTTGACCAGTGCTCACAGAGGTCATTCGTTCTGCGGTCATCATTACCCCAGCTCAAGTGTACCAGCAAGGGTCAAGAGAATTTGCGTCTCCATGGTTTCACTGGTGAAATAGATTCCAGTGACTATGATATTGTGGAGATTTCATATGTTTATAGAAAAAAGGTATGTCCCATCAAGGCTGATGTGGTCGACACACTACCCAGTTTCTATATAGCATCAGAGATTCAACCACATTTGAAATATCTCAGAAGCAAGGGTTATAAACTGGCTGATGATCAACTCTCTGCTAACAATGGTATTATGCTACTGGTCGGAGCTGATTATTACTACGACCTGGTTCACCCTGGATATCGGCGGGTAGATAAGCTTATAATGCTCCCCACGATCCAAGGGTATGCCATTTCTGGATCCTATGCCACTTCCTCTCAAGACACACAGGTGGAGGTGGTTACGGTCCTCAAGGTAGCAGTAAGCCCCATAGATAAATATATTAGGCCAAAGGTGCCTGATAATACATGTACTGATATAGATAAGCTATGGGACTTGGACAATATTGGAATTGACCCACATGAACTTGATCGTGAGTCCAAGCTAGCGTTAAGCTCGTATGAAGAGACTGTAACGTATGACTCTGGCAGAGGTCAGTATGTGGTAAGGCTCCCTTGGAATGATAACAAGAGTAAATTACCTACTAATTTCCATCTAGCACTTGGTAGGTTACGTGGCCTTCAGAAGCAGTTTGTCAAGGATCCAAGTTATTGCGAGACTTATGCGGCAGTTTTGGCCGAGCAGGTACAACGTGGATTTGTGGAGAGAGTAGATCTCAGTGAGTATGGGGATGACATCCATTACCTTGCTCACCATGGGATTATAAAGGACAGTTCCACCACTCCTGTTCGTATTGTGTATGACTGCTCTGCTAAATCCAGTGATCGCTCCTATAGCCTGAATGATTGTCTGTACACGGGTCCGTCCCTGATCTCTGATCTAGCGCAAATTATGTTGCGCTTCAGATGTCATAAGTTTGCATGGGTCGCCGATATTGAGAAGGCCTTCCTGATGCTTCAACTCCATCGTGAAGACAGGGACTCGACAAGATTTTTATGGCCACGGGACCCAATGGATCTAGATTCAGAGTATCTGGTCTACCGGTTCAGAGTCGTCTTATTCGGGGCGACCTGTTCCCAGTTCCTTCTCAACGCTACTATCTTGCGTCATCTTGAGGAGGCTGGACTAGATCCTGACTTCAAGAATGAGATCAAGCAGGGGATCTATGTGGACAATCTTCAAGGCACCGGAGACAATGAAGATTTATTGCTCAAGAGATGCTGGGAGATCCGTGATATATTTGCCAAGGCTCATTTATACTTAAGAGAATGGGCCACTAATAGTGATCTTTTGAAAGGTCAATTTGCTTCTGACGGTGTAGCTACTGAGAATAGTGAGGTGAAGTTTTTAGGCCACAAATGGGACACTACCACAGATTGTATATCCTTCTGTCACACCCCATGCGGCGGTGAGGTTATGACCAAGCGAAACTGCTTAAGCTTGTCAGCGAGGTTGTTTGATCCCCTAGGTTTTTTGCTGCCTGTAACAATCCGTGCTCGTATGTTTTTACAGCAACTGTGGTGGCTAAAACTAGATTGGGATACGCCCCTCCCGATTGGGTTACAAGATACTTGGCGGTTGATTCGGTCGGACCTTTCCACATGTTGCAAGGTCCAACTTAATCGTCAGGTTATTAGTGGTCAACAAGTGGATCTACATGCCTTTTCTGATGCTAGTAATAGTGCGTACGGTACTGCCATATACATATGCAATGGTAGTGTAGCGACGCTGGCTATAGCGAAGGCCAAAGTAGCCCCTATAAAGAAGATTACAGTTCCTAAATTAGAACTTACTGCATTGCTTCTGTCTGCTCGTCTAATAAAGTTTACACTGGATGCTTATACAGACATACTACAGATTAATAACGTATATGTCTGGAGCGACAGTCAAATAGCGCTTTCATGGGTACACAGCCAGAGAGTGTTACCTGTTTATGTTTCTAATCGCACTGATGAGATTCATGACTTAGTTCCTACAGCTACATTTCGCTATGTGAGCACCAGGGATAACCCCAGTGACATAATTTCCCGGGGGATCTCGGCACAGCAGTTTATGTCTTCCTCTATTTGGTGGCATGGACCTCCATGGCTTACATCTCCAACTGAATGGCCTCAGGATTTCAGGGAATGCATGTCTGATCCTTCGAGTCGGCCCCAAGATGATGTGTTAAGTAGTTCGAATGTGAGTACTACACATCAGGATAACAAGTTGGTAGAGTGGGAACGTTACGGCAGCTATGAACAAGTAATACGGGTATTTGCATGGATATACCGTTTCATTAACAACATGAGAAGTCGGGCTCATGGGTCTTTCCTTAGTGAAGATTCGAAGCATATCAGACTCCATGAATCGAGATCAGCAGAAGCAAAACTAATATGTTTAGTACAAAAGGAATCTTATCCTACTGAACATCAAATCCTGAGCAAGGAGTCAAAGGCCAAACCCTCAAACTTAATGAGGCAGCTAGGATTATATATGGAAGGAGGCATAATTAAGTGTAGAGGCAGGATACAAAAGGCGGACATTATTGATTCTGCTAAATATCCTGTCCTCCTTAGCTCCTCTCATTTGATTACCAAAATGTTGATTCGCCAATGCCATCGGACCTGCCTACATTTTGGCGTAAATTATGTTCTGGCATATATGCGACAACGTTGGTGGATCCCTAAGATGCGACTAGCAATTAAAGGGATCCACAATAGCTGTACTATCTGTAAAAGATTACAGGGTAAGCCTTACTCCCCAGTTGATCTACCTCCCTTGCCTGAGTTCAGGGTACAAAGGACTGAACCATTTCAGGTAACCGGGGTGGACTACACCGGAGCGATTCATGTTAGGGAATCGCCCTGTACTATCATAAAAGTATATGCCGTTCTATTCACATGAGCGGTAACCAGAGCGATTCATATTGAATTGATTGACGACCTATCCAGTGAGGGGTTTTTGCATACTCTAAGACGCTTTGCAGGCCGCAATGGTTTCCCTCAAATTATTATGAGCGATAATGCGACTTGTTTTGTCGGGGCCTCTAAATATATCCAGTGTTTAATGGATGACCCGCAGGTTGTGGCTACCCTCACTGGAAAGGGTTGTCAGTGGAGATTTATACCAGCACGTGCACCATGGTTCGGGGTGATTTGGGAGAGAACTATCGGTATCGTCAAATCTGCCATGAAGAAGGTATTAGGAAGGGCACTGGTGACCAGACGGGAGTTGCAAACCATCTTAATAGAAATTGAGATGTCAGTCAACGACAGGCCCTTGACCTATACCTCGGCAGATGTTGATGACCTCTTACCCATTTCGCCTTCTATGCTAACACGTGGACGAACCCTTAATACCTTTCCTAGATCGTCCGTCAATGACGAAGATCTGCATGACCCTACGTTCGGCAATGCTGACGCCACACGTCGTCGCTTCCAGTATGTAAACAAGGTGTCCGACGATCTATGGAAACGGTGGACCAAGAATATTTGCTGTCTCTTCGCGAGCGTCACTCTCATAAGATCAAAGGGACGAATCAACGATGGCCTCGTATCGGGGATATCGTCCTGATTCATGATGAGCGTCCTAGGTTATTTTGGAAGCTTGGGAGGATTATCGATTTGTTCCAGGGCATTGATGGTCTTATAAGGGTTGCTAGAATACGAACTTCGACTGCGGTTACTACTCGCCCAGTCGTAAGGTTATATCCCTTGGAGCAGGATGTAGAACTGCCGGATGATCCTGGCGTCTCTACTGATACCCCTCCGCGGGAGAGTGCTGGTGACATTGCTCCTCAAGGTGGGGCAGCTGATGATGAGAAGGATGATCCTCCTCAGGCTTCAGGTGGCGCTCGTCTCAAAAGGAGGGCGGCTATGAGTTCCGTGGATCTTTGGAGATCAAAGATCAAACAAGGTGATCTTTGACTTCGATGTCCTTTTTTGTTCTCTGTATATAGCTACTGTATATCATTTTTGGTGGCGGGAAGTATGTCGAGAATAGGGTAATGATCCCGACAGGTTTTGGTCCAATAGGACATTTGAATTTGGCGGTATCGTATCGCTTGTACGATTTCGGCTGGTTCTTTGTGTATTGTAGTTTATTCTTAAGTTAGGTTAAATATTAACTGTAATGTATAAATATCTACATCAGCTCTAGATGCATTATGAAACCAAGTTATGGGTTATAATTATTATGAGCCGGCAGCCATATGTAATTTCGCGAAGCGATCGGACGCCGGCCCTTTAGTCTCTCAACCAACACCATACAGTCAACATCTCCTCCCCCGGCCCTGACTCAACCCACAGTTCACCATGTGCTACAACTACTAATAATATTAACAACAGTCCTACATCACCAGTCCTCTAAGCTAAGTTCATTGTATCGATATGTCATGCAATTGAACTAGCCGCGTGTGGGGGACTGGAATACACCCATCAACGACTACCTCGTTGGTAATTTTAATATAACTATTTGTTGGGATATTTCATGTACCAGTGATATGTAAATTAACCTCTTTATCTAAATTCCCGATAGTAGGTATCGTTTAGGGCATTCACTTTCCCCATTAAGACATTGGCCATTGTTAGTAGGTTTGGTGTACACGGTAGTTTTGAAGCCGTGGTCGTGGAGGGAGACAAGGAGGTTGAGGAAGGGTAGATGTCCATCGGTGGTTTCTTCGTACGTGAAGTTGAGTCCGGAGGCGGCCATGAAGCGCTGCTGGAGGTCCCTGAGTTCGCCCAGGTCCTTCACCCGCACGAAGATATCATCGATGTACCTGCAGTAGACAGTGGGCCGGTGGGCAGCCAGGAGTTCCTCTTCGATAGTTCCCATGAAGAAATTGGCGAACAGGACCCCCAGGGGGCTTCCCATCACTACACCGTCGATTTGCTGGTACATATTCCCGCGGGGGCAGAGGAAAGGGGACTCCTTGGTACATAGTTCCAAGAGGGTCTTCAGGGCCTTCTCCGGGATGTCCAGAGGGGGCTTATTAGGGCAGTGGTAAACTCGACGTTGGATAAAATCTATGGTCTTGTCAACGGGCACGTTGGTAAACAGACTCTCTACGTCGAGGGAGGCGATGATGTGGTCGTTAGCTGGGGGGGCATCTCGTAGAATTTCTAGGAAGTCATAAGCAGAGTTGAGGTTGTATTGCCGTGGAACAAAAGGGGTGAGGAGTTTGTTCAGGGCCTTGGCGGGCTGGTAGGTAGCAGTAGGGATCTGTTATATGATGGGGCGGAGGGGGTTCCCAGGTTTGTGGGGTTTTATAGTACCGTAAGCATAACCTGGGGTGAATTCGCCGATGAGTTTCTTCAGGTGTACGCCACCGGCTTTGGCGTTGATAGCAGTGATGGTGGTGTTGGCTTTCCTTTTTATTTCGTCAGTAGGGTTTAGAGTGATCCTTTTAAATTTGTTCTTATCACTAATAAGTCAAGGAAATGGGTGCAAGAATTGCTCACAAGGTGATACAAGCATGAAACTTCCCGGAAATGTTCACAAGGACCTACTTTACAATTTCAGAGCAGGAGCCACTGAGATTTCTGTATTGCATAGCAACGGTTGCTAGGCAAAGCATTTTCCTTAGCAACCGGCAGCAACGATGCAGTTTCTGAACTACTATGAAGTGTTATGACTTTGTACTTTTATTTATTTTCCTATATTCACTCCTAAAATGGTTCAAAAGATGTATAAAAGCATATATATCTATATAATAGAGTGAAGTGGTGAAGTCAGCAGTTCATCACCTCAACCCTGGTCAGACTCCAGTGATTAGTGGGGACCAACCTCTGTATGCTACACTGAAGAAGCTGCAATGGAATATGTCCGAACTGTATGGTGAGGACAAGTTTGTAATGCTTATGGGGGGTCTACACACTGAAATGACAGGCTTGAAAGCTTTGGGTCATTGGCTTGATGGAAGTGGTTGGGTGGAAGTTCTCCAGGAAGCTGATGTTGCCACACCCGGCATTGCTGAGTCCTTCCTGAAGGCATCACATGTGACTCGAACCCGTCATGCTCACCAAGTCACTGCATGTGCATTGTACATCCTTCTCAAGAAGGCTTATGATGGATATGTTGCAAACAATTCCGAAGAATCCACAGATACTTTCAGCACATGGTGTGAACGGCGAAAAGCTGAAAGTCCTCAGTTCATGTACTGGCATACGAGTCTAGAGCTGGAACTTCTCTTGTTCACATTTGTGCGATCACTACGTACTGGTGACTTTGATTTGTATGTGGATACATTGAAGAAATTGACACCTTGGTTCTTCAGTCTCAACCACACCCACTACGCACGTTGGATGTCCGTACATGTGCGTGACATGAGCAGTCTATCTCACACTCATCCAGATGTTGCCCAAGAATTTCAGAAAGGCAAGTTTGTTGTGGCAAAATCCCAGAGAAAATTCTCCCTCATTGCTGTCGATCACTGCCATGAACAAAACAATGGAGTAATGAAGGATGAAGGCGGAATCATCGGGCTTACCCAGGATGCAAACTCCCTCTTGAGATGGGCAGTGGCAGGACCAGAACTTGTCAGAGTAATTTCTGAGTTTGAAGCGACCATGGTAGGGAAACAACAAAGTTCTGGGCAAAGAAACCATCATGAACAAACCCGGTCAACCCAGAAGTTGTTTGCTGGACAGGTTCAGGCGGTAGTTAGTGTAATGGAGGACATGGGGAGCCCATTTGAGGAGGAAGGGCAGGACCTTCTCAGACTCCATACAAAGGACATCATGGATGAGCAGTCAGTCGAGTGTCTAACCACTCTCGCATCAAAGGGTCAGGAGCAGTATGCAATATTTGTGGAAGAGCGGCTCAGAACAAATACTAAGCCAATCACAGCAACAATTACCAGGAACAAGGTGGTACTGTTCAATGTCCAAGGCAAACGATCAAACAAATCAGGGGACAAAGTCAGTCTCCTCAAAAGTGAATCTTCTCTGTTTGCAAGTCTGTATGTTGCATGTCAGACAAGGAAAGGTGACTTGAACAATTTCTTCAATCATGAAAACCTCCCATTTCCTCCATCTCTGTCTGCCTATGGGCAGCTACGTCCAGGGAAGAAGTCTGATCTCATAGAATGTCTTGAAAAGAAAGTAGGGTCATCAAATGATGTGACACCAGAGACTGAAGTGCGAATCATGGATGGTGCGGCACTTGTTCACTTTCTTAGACCTGAGGGCTGCAAGACATTTGGAGACTATGCTGCCAAGGTCTTTCTTCCATACATAAACACTGCTCAAAGTCAGGCTCTGAGAGTGGATGTTGTCTGGGACCAGTACTTCGATAACAGCCTCAAGTCACAGACAAGAGAACAACGTGTCACTGGTCCTATTCAGCGCAGACGAGTTGGGGCGTCTAGCCCAACACCAAAGAACTGGCAGCAGTTCCTTCGCTTGGCCAACAACAAGACAGACCTGTGTACATTCCTGAACAAGGAACTGCTGGAAAATGCATCAGGAGACCAGACTCTCATTGTTACTGATGGTGCCAATGTGCTATGCTTACCTACACGAGACACCAGCAACATTGCTCCCTGCAACCATGAGGAGGCAGACTCGAGGATCATGGTGCATGTCAGTGATGCTGTTATGCAGGGCTTCCACAAGATCCTTGTTCGAACTGTGGACACTGACGTGGTAGTATTGGCAGTGGCAGTCGTACAGCAGCTGGCTCAGAGACAGCAGATAGAACACTGGATTGCCTTTGGTTGTGGAAAGGACTTTAGGTACATCCCAGCTCATGAAATATGTGCTTCACTTGGCACAGAAAGATCCTTGGCACTGCCTGTGTTCCATGCTTATACAGGTTGTGATACCGTGTCCCATCTGGTCCAGGTGGGAAAGAAGACTGCATGGAAAGTGTGGGAGGCACATGATGAATTTACTGCGACATTCTATGAGCTGCACAATGCACCTGAATAAATTGGTGAAGCGACTGAGGCTTCTCTGGAGTACTTCACCATTCGACTCTATGACAGGACAGCAACTTCTCGTTCCATCAATGAAGTCTTAACTTGCCCGAAGCCAGTGCAACCTGCCCAGAATTACTGAAGTGTTCTTGCCGAGGAGGATGCACAGACTGCAAATGTGTTGATGCGCATCTAAAATGAACAGCCTACTGCAAATGCAAAAGTGACTGTGACAACAGTGTCTGAAGCTTTAGGAGTGGCATTTTTATAGCCTGACTTGCCCTAAATTGGATTTTATGCCACATAATTCTTGTATATGATCTCCAAATGCAATGCTACATGTTTTTTAGAACAAGGAGTTGAGAAAAAACCATAGCACCTCACAGTTTTCCAGAAACTGCATTGTTGCTGCCGGTTGCAAAGGAAACTGATTTGCCTAGCAACCGTTGCTATGCAACACTGAAATCTTGGTGGCTCCTGCCCTGAAATTGTAAAATAGGTCTTTGTGAACTATTGTGGAAAGTTTTATGCTTGTATCACCTTGTGAGCAATTTTTGTCCTATTTAGTACCGATTGCCCTCACTATAAGAATGTCGGCCATTTTCCGTAGGTATTCTTCTTTTCCATGTATCACAAGGCAGGAGGCCTTATCAGCTCGTCGGATGATGATGTTGGGGTTCTCTTTTAGTTGTTTACCGGCTTTGAAGTGGTGTTTGTTGAGGAGCTTGCTTTGGCGCCCCCCTTCCTTACGCTTCCACGCTCAGCACACAACTGACAACACCAACCAATCACAGCCACCCACAGCCAACAACCAACCACTGATAAGATTTAGTGCCCGTCTCGCGAATAGACTACCTTCCACCAATGAACAGCCACCACACACCCAGTAGCTCCGCCCACCTCCCTCTACTTGATCCTCAAATTTTGTATAAATAAAATGCATTGTCCCTATTTTAACCATTACCTCTCCAATCCCTGAAGATGCAAGATGTTTACTTGTGAAACGTTGGATCCACCATGAATTTTGCTAACCTGTTGTACCTCATCTCTGAACCCCAGAGGAAAATTGTTAGAACTATTGAAAGCTGTAACAATAAAATCCTGAATGCTGAAACTGCTATTGCTTTTAACCTCGTCTAATTTAAAAGAGAATATATATATATATATATATATATATATATATATATATATATATATATATATATATATATATATATATATAGAAAGAGAGAGAGAGAGAGAGAGAAACTGTATATTCTTACAAGTTCCTGCAAAGATTTATAGAACCAAACACGCACATCCAACTCACTGTATCTCACTCTCTCTTGTTCAAGCCTTCTTTCCATCTTCCTTCAATGTGTTAAGTATTGAGGTTCAAGTTCCACAGTCTACAATTAAATGTATTTCTCAGATATAAATTCGAATCCACGTTTCGAATTTCCCGAACAATATAATTTTCCATCGTAATGTATCATATACTTGTATATTTTATTTGTATTTACTGATATCATCCCCTTATTTTTTCCACATAATGAAATTCTATCTCTATCTATTGCCCGACGCCGTGATCCCCGAAGGGGTGGCCACGAACGAACCGCCTCCATGCACCTCTGTCCCCAGTCAGTCGACGCCCCTCCCCCCAACCAGCACCGCCTTCGTTCATATACGTCCTCACTCCATCCTTCCACCTCTCCTTCGGTCTACCTCTCCCTCTCTGTTCCTCCACCTCGCTCTCGTACACCCTCGTGGTCATTCTCTCGCTTTCCATACGCTCCATATGGCCGAACCATCTCAAGTTGTTCCTTTTCACACTTTCCAGCACATCTACCTCCACACCACACCTCCTTCTTACTTCTTCATTATTCTGTCTATCCCTCCATGTAACTCCGCACGCACTTCTTAAGTACCGGTAATTCATTTCCACTGCTCTCACTCTTGGTCTTTTGCCTTTGTATTGTGTCACTCCCGTTTTGTATTTGTTTGTTTTGCAAGTTTTACATTATAATTAATTCCTCACTACCTCTATTGTCATCCCTCCATATTCTGTCAACCTTTTCTGGCATGTTTTTTGTTCATAATAACCACCATATTCTAGGCAGTCCTTGTTTGTCATAGATATCATACATTACACAAGTTTATTTTGTGTTGCATCGTATTTTGTTATTCCAATTAACTTGTTATTCCATTAAGGGGATTGTGGTTATTTTGGGGGGTCTATTTATTTATATATTTTTTAGTTTCATCCCTAGACCTCCATCAAACTTAAATATTCATCCATTAGATCCCCTTTCGAGATTAATTTGTACATTGTGTCACGGCCGAAAGCCGGTTCCTCCACAATTACAGGCTCGCTATCGCTCACCAGGACAAAAATCGGTACCTAAAGGGAACGAAAGGTCTTAATATTGACAAAGAAATTGGGCGAAACGTCTTAAAATCATCAAACTAATGGGCTGAACGTCCTAAAATATGGAAGCTAATGGGGCAAAGCATGAGGGAGAAGGGTGTCCAGCAAAAACAGCCGATTTCCCCTTAAACATCATATCCCAAAAACCTCAACTGACAATACAATGCATGCACACATTAATTTATTAAACTCTTACTATACCGGTATACAAACTTGCAATTCTTTTTACATACGAGTTGTCAAATCTGTATACATGTATACATGTTTGATTTGCCTATGTATGTTGTGTAGTTGTTCACCCCATGAACACCTTTGTGTATGCTTTTGTGGAAATACTTTTTCGTTCAACATTTTATCCACCTATAATATTAATACCATGTGCATGTCGAAAAATATTCGATGTGTAAATGTTTTGTTGTTCTTCAATTTCATTCAAAAATGGTTAACGCTTACATCTGGTCTGCAAGAATAACATGAAACTTGGAGAGAGGAGAGTAAACAAGAGTGTGCCCACAGGAATATACATTTAAGAGGAAGATTGTGAGGGGTATTTTTTTGCATTATTATTATTATTATTATTATAATTATTATTTTGTTGTTATAATATATTTGTGGTTATAATTCTTGTGTTGTGCTCACTACTTGGTATGTAGTCCATTTTGCCACCTCCCACCCTCGAACCCAAACTAGCAACTGTTTTATGTTTCTATTTGTATTGTTTCTTTGTTTTGTTGATTAAAATACTAATACCATATAATACTGTATAAATATATTAGATGGGTTAGACAATTATGAAAATATAGACAGCGAAAGAAAATAGTAATACGCTACCATCCATCTTAAATGGAGATTGGTCGTTTTTCTGCTCCCCCTTCTTCCTCATTTTAGCCCCTTTAGTTTTCATATTTTATGATGTTTCGCCCATTAGTTTGGCGATTGTAAGACTTTTTGCTCCATTTCTTTGTCAATATTAATACTGTTTGTGTAATATAGGTGTCGATGTTTTTCTGGCGAGCAATAGCGAGCCTGTTATATAAGGGGAACAGGCCTTCGGTCGAGTCATTTTTCTATCGAAAAATTTACAAATTTATCTTGGAAGAGGGTCTAATGGGGCGAATATCTTAAAATGTCAAACTGATGGGGCTAAACATGAGGGAGAAGGGGGTCCAGAAAAAGGACACAGGTCCCCTTAAATGATTGGTAACCAGTCCGTACCCTAGTCCCCTTCCATAGCCATTCTTGAGGTCCAAACTTTCCGCCGAGGTATAAAAATATGAAGAAAGTTGGAGGTGGTGATGGAGTGGGATCGCTGCAAGACTCAACCCAGGACATTTATTGGGAGGTTTTTAATTTGTTCCCAAGACCCCCCACCTAGCTTAATATTTGTGAGCCTTCTTTAGGAGCCGAAACGGTCGTGTCTTTAACCCTCTCACATCCTTAAGACGCAAAGGTTGCCAGATTAGCAATAAGAAATAGATTACTCTCACTCTTATAATTACCTCTCCAAAATTAGTTTTCTGCCCACAGCTAACTCAAAGACAACTGCAGAGGTTGAAGTAAATAAACTAAAGGTTTATAAATACCCCTGACAGTAACAAAGGCTTTAAAGTATCCCTAATAGGCTCAAAAATTGCGTCAGGACGTGAGAGGGTTAAAACAAATGCTCTGTTTATTATATGGTTTTCGTTTGTCCAGTGTATATTCACAACACTAAGAATTTTCCACTCCATAATCGCATACTTTTATATCGTATACTTATTCCTCCATGCTTTACAAGCCTATAATCCTCCATGTATAGTTATATTTGGCTTCATGATATACATTCAACGGATGACAATTGTTAACTCCTTCTGTACCGGGGACGTCTTTTTCTTATGTTTTAGCAATTATTTGACGTTTTTATTCAGAATAAGACGGACGTGTACCAATTAAAAGTGTACAGACTATTTCAAGTAACTCTTGTAACTCCCACCGATCCTTCCTTAGCTGCATAAATCCTTTTAACATAACTAGACTAAAACAAGAAAGTAGCGTACGTCGTCGGTAAGGAAAGGGTTAATGAATGGGAAGACGGCAAAACAGATGATCACATCATGTGTTGTCGCAGTGTATGGCAATGATAATAATATGGAAGTTAGTGAAGCTGAAGAACTGGTAAATGGAAAAAACGATGAATGGCAAATGGCCAATGCTTATCCTCTCATACATTTTCCATTTAACTTTCTTTCTCCTTCACTGCATGATTCATGTGTTGGTGGTGTAATGGTTTAGATGCTTATGTTCTGGGTGTGGTGTCCTGAGTTCGAATCCCGGTAGGACCATATGCTTTCATTAATTTATTTAGATGCATTGAGGTTTGTAATGGAGGATTAATTTAGCTAAGCCTTCGTTATCGATATATTATTTTTTGCACCGTACACTTTTCCTTTAAAATCAGTATATATTTTGATATGTGCATGATTCCCTTTCTCATTTGTCCCTTCGTTTTCCTCTCTTCTTGTCATCATTATATCAGTGTTCGTGTTATTTCCGTAATTTTGTTTTGGTAATGTAAATGGTGTGTTGTTTAATTCTAATTTCGATAGTACGTACGTTCATCCAGTATATTTAAATGTATTTCTTCTACGTGACGTTCGTTTCCTCTCACATTTTCAGCGTACTCTCATCTCTCTCCACTATAGTCCGTTCATTCTAGGTTGGGCAGAAATCGTAAATCTAACCTCTGTAACTAAAAAAGGACTAGAGTAATCAAGCAAATGTTTCTATCACATTGGAAGACTTGGCTAGGGAATTGGTGTGGAAATTGACAGCTCATTTTCTCCAACCCTTTTTGAGTTACAGAGGTTAGAGGCTACGATTTCTGTCCAACCTAGAATGAACGGACAGCAGTATTTGCCTTCTTCTTCTTCTTCTGTCTCCTTCCCTCTTTGTTGTTGTGTAGTTATGTGAACCATGATTGTCCTTGTCCGTAACTACCATATATATTGTTTCCTTATTTCTGTTAAGGGGACAGTGGCTGCTTATATGGACTATTAACCACTTCTGTACCGGCGCCGTCCTGTTAACTTCATTCTGGCTACTATTAGACGGTTTAATCAGTTTATAAAGGTCGTCTAGCAATTATCAGGCTTCAAATTATATTCACTTAACCCTTTTTACTACCACAAATCCTTCTAAGCTGAACGAAATCGTCTAAATATAGCTAGAATGCAATGAAAAAGACGTCGCCGGTACGGAAGGGGTTAATTCATTTAATTTTAAGTTTCCTCGCTAGACATCCATCAAACTTGGAAACAAATCCCCTAGACCCCCCTAGACCCCCCTTCAAGATATATTTGTACATTTTACGGTAGAACAATTTCCCGGCCGAAGGCTGGTTCCTCATATAATTACAGGTTCGCTATTAATCGCCAGGAAAAAATCAACACCTTAATGGCACGATAGGTCTTAAAATTGACAACAAAATGGGACGAAAGATCTTAAAATCGCCAAACTAATGGGCCGAACGTCTTATAATCTGAAAACTAATGGGGCTAAACAAGAGGAAAAAGGGGGGCCAGAACAACGGCCCATCTTCCCTTAATAGTTTCAAGCAAATGTCTGGTTTCTATAATGCTTACAATCGGGCAACGTTATACTGTGTTGGTGGTGTAATGGTTTAGGTGCTTATGTTCTGGGTGTGGTGTCCCGAGGTCGAATCCAGGGCGGACCATATGCTTTCATTAATTTATTCAAGTACATTGGAGTTTGTAATGGAGGATTGATGTTAAGAATGGGGTGTAACTTAATTACCTTTGGAAGAGAGTTTTGGGTACAACGGAATAACATTCGGGGTTCATTTGAGGCCAACAGATTTTCTCGGAGTTGAAAAAACGTGGAATTTTAGAAGCCATGAATAATATTTAAACTTGGGAGTGATGGGTTTGGTGTGTGTGTGTGTGTGTGTGTGTGTGTGTGTGTGTGTGTGTGTGTGTGAGAGAGAGAGAGAGAGAGAGAGAGAGAGAGAGAGAGAGAGAGAGAGAGAGAGAGAGAGAGAGAGAGAGAGAGAGAGAGAGAGCGAGCGAGCGAGCGAGCGAGCGAGCGAGCGAGAGCGTGTGAGAGACCCCAACATTCTCCAACACTTTCTTCTACAATATATTTTCATGTTGTTCCCCTCCATCTCATGCTTGGGTACTTGCCAAGACACCACCTAGAATGATAATATATTTTCAACCATCTTTTCCTTGTTCGACACTTACCTCTCGACTACAACATAGCCAACTGTAACCCTTTATGTATAGGTGACGCCATTTTAACTTTATGTTGAATACTGTTAAACGATTGTATTCAGTTTAATAATAGCTTCCAGTAATTTAAAGGCTTCGAACTATATCACTTGACGACCCTTTTTACTCATATCCTTCTTAAACTGCACAACATCGTCTAAATACCGTATAGCTAGAATAAAATTGAAAAAAAAGTCGCCGGTACAGAAGGGGTTAAGGGAGAAGAGTTTATTTATTGCTCGATTGACTTATTATGCGTCATTACATATTTGTGTTTCGTTCCTAGACCTCCATCAAAGTTTACAACAATGCCCCCTTGACCCCCCCTTCGAAATAATTGTGTACATTGTTCGGTAAAAATTACATGGCCGAAGCAGGTTCCTTCTAAATTTTCAGGCTCACTATCGCTCACTAGGAAAAAATCGACACCTAAATGGCACGAAAAGTCTAAAACAAATAAAAAAATGGGTCGACAGGTCTTAAAATCACCAAAACTAATGTGGAAAACGTCTTAGAATATCAAAACTAATGGGGCTAAACATGAGGGAGAAGGGGGTCCAGAAAAAATAACGCTTAAGTGAACATCTGCCCTTAAAACAATCTCTCCCTGTTTGACACGTACGGTCGCGCTAATAAGTCATGTCCCAGCTGTCATTACGTTTGGCTCGCTGGTGCTGTATTAATGTCTGTCAGATGTTGAATATGGTTTGGTAAGTGTAGGAACAAGTTTGTATATCCCCCTCGAAATGAATAAATTAAGTTTTGATATTGCTGAAACCAATTATTGATCAAATTATACTTGGTGCCGAAACATCACTTATTAGCTCGATTGTACCTCTTGACTACAACAGGTTTCTGGTAGATTGCCAACTTTAACACTATACCCTGTTCCAAATAGGTGGGCCAGAAATCGTGAAGCCTAATCTCTGTAACTCAAAAAGGGCTAGAGCAAATGGGCTGTAAATTTCCACTCTAATTCTATGGCTGACCCTTCCTAAATGGCAGACCTATTAGCTCGATTACTCCTGTGGTTTGTGAGTTATAGAGGTTAATGCCTTCCTAAATGGTAGACAAAATAGCTCGATTACTCTTGTCATTTGTGAGTTATAATCGTGAAGCCTAATCTCTGTAATTCAAAAAGGGCTTGAGCAAAATAATGGGCTTTACATTTCCACTCTAATGCTATGGCTGACCCTTCCTAAATGGTATACCTATTAGCTCGATTACTCTTGTCGTTTGTGAGTTATAGAGGTTAATGGTCACGAGTTATGGCCTACTTACTTGGAATAGAGTATAGTTGCCATAAACATAATTATACACATTTACTGTCACATGAAAATCAATAACAACGGTATCGCCAATTTGGAGTTGTATGAAGGCGGGATGGGAGTAAATATTTCCTCCTTTTAGTAGTCATTTTCAGAGCTTCCGTGACCGTGTTTAGGATACCAAAGTTTCTCAGTGAATTTAACAAGGGCAACTGATGCTAAAAAAAATAAGCCCCCATACACCTCACCAAAATGACGGGAAAGTTGTTATTTTAGACGTTTTTCAAAATGGCCGCCGCCGTCATATTAAAAAATTGATAAAGTTCTATTTCTTGAAGTGAATGGCCAAAAATGACAATTTTGGTGTCTATTCCCACTAATTTTGGTGTCAGAAAACCAATGGGATGGCATAATTAAAAAATAATTAATAACTAATTACCAAATAATTAAGAAAATAAGAAAATAATTAAGAAAATCAATGGGATGGCATAATTCATGATTTAGAGTCCCATTAACCTCAGTCAAGGAAATGGGTGCAAGAATTGCTCACAAGGTGATACAAGCATGAAACTTCCCGGAAATGTTCACAAGGACCTACTTTACAATTTCAGAGCAGGAGCCACCGAGATTTCTGTATTGCATAGCAACGGTTGCTAGGCAAAGCATTTTCCTTAGCAACCGGCAGCAACGATGCAGTTTCTGAACTACTATGAAGTGTTATGACTTTGTACTTTTATTTATTTTCCTATATTCACTCCTAAAATGGTTCAAAAGATGTATAAAAGCATATATATATATATAATAGAGTGAATGTCAGCACACAACCAGGGCACACTGGTGACATCACTGCTGTGTAACTCAGCATGGGGTTCAGTGCCAGCTGATCTAGATATACTAGTACTTTAATAAGTACTAGTATATCTAGATCAGTGTCCCAAATGCTATCTAACAGCCCCAAATCCACTAGCTACAAAACTGTAGTTTGTAGTTGGTAGATGTAGTTAGATAGCCGCGCCTGAATTGACAGGATGTGCCAGCGCGGGAGAGCCGAGCCAAGGGTAACGGGGCTTAAGAATTACCCGGAAGGTGTACAGATCGCACGGGACTTAAATGGCACTGGATGAACGATCGGGCTAGGTGTAGGGAAACTGAACCTAGTTGTATCCCATAAAGGAATGTGTGCAACAGATGTATTTGATAAAGGTGGTAAAAGGATAAACCCTCGGCCTTAATCATATTTTGTTTCCAGTTTCAGCAAGTTTGATATATTTGATCTGCGCACAGTGATAGTCAAGACGTACTGAATATTCACAGAAATGGCCAGTGCCTCATCTTCATCTGTTCAAGCAACTGATTGGACTATCTGTGTTTTTTGTCAACTGGACACCAAAGAGTCTCTCATATCACCAACTGACAGAGGCTATGAAACCATAGTAGACAACATCACACAGTTTAGTAACCTTGACTCAATGCCAATCAAAATCAATCTGGCACGACTTGACCATGGGAATGGTATTCAATTAACGTTGAAAGAACAGAATGCAAAGTGGCACAAATCTTGTTATCAGAAGTTTTCACATACCAAACTGGAACGCGCAAAACGAAAGCACAAGTCTGAGGAAGATGGGACTGCTTCAAAACGAATTTTCACACGTAGCACTAGCAGTGGTGGTGATACTGCCTCAAGTGGAACAGTTGGCAGCAATTGTCCCAAATGCTTCTTTTGTTCCCAGCAGCAAACAAAGGAGAACCTCCGCGAAGTCTGTACATTTCAACTAGATTTTCGTGTGAGGAAATGCGCACATGATCTACAAGATGAAAATCTTCTTGCAAAATTAAGTGCAGGAGACCTTATTGCCCAGGAGGCAAAGTATCATGCAAACTGCCTTACAAACCTGTAGAATAGAGCACGTTCAAAGGTATCACAGGATCAGGATGCCTCAGATGACCAGACATGTAAAGGAATTGCTTTGGCTCAGCTGATTTCCTATATTGAGGAGAAGAGGCAAGATGAGGATGTGAAGGTGTTCAGACTTGCAGATCTTGTGAAGCTCTACACTGACAGGCTAAATCAACTTGGAGTGGATGTTACTGCACGAGTAAACAGTAAGCATCTGAAAGACCGCATTCTCATGCATCTCCCAAGGATGAAAGCTTACAAAGAAGGACGAGATGTGTTCATGGCTTGTGAAGAAGATGTTGGCTCTATTCTCCGAGAAGGATACCAGACTGATCGAGACGAGCAGAGTGTCATGATGACCCAAATTGCTGAAATGATCCGACAGGACATCTTCGCACACAAAATAACATTCTCTGGATCGTTTGGCCATAACAGCCAAGTGGAGTCTGTTCCACGGTCCCTTTTGTCACTGGTCAGCATGCTTATCAATGGTTCAAACATCACAGATCAAACATCCAACACAACTATCAGCCAACCAATACTATCCATTGCTCAGCTGTTGGTGTACAATAGCATCAAGAGACGCAGGGATTCTGTGAGAAATCCACAAGTATATCACAGCAAAGATCGTGAAACGCCACTACCCGTCTATGTAGGTCTTAAGGCTCATGCACTAACCAGAGATAGAAAGTTGATTGAGAGTCTATTGTTACGATCCAGGTTCTCAAAGACACAGGGCTCTTCAACATTGGACTAGATAATGGCAAAATGCAAC
Source organism: Paralithodes platypus (assembly GCA_032716605.1). Taxonomy (NCBI): domain Eukaryota; kingdom Metazoa; phylum Arthropoda; class Malacostraca; order Decapoda; family Lithodidae; genus Paralithodes; species Paralithodes platypus. The sequence goes on from CM064566.1 coordinate 17,204,077, forward strand.
AACGGTAACACTAGATCCAACCCCTGCCTTAAACACTGGAAAACAAAACACCATTACCGCCCTGAGTCGTGCCTGGACAACGAGGTATCCTATGACTCGGTAACTGGTGCACACACACTAGGCTGACGCTCGATGAAACAGCCTATTCTCAAACAGTAAAAGATTACTCGATTAGGTTACACAAAGAAAAGATAGTTAACGTGATTAATTAACGTTACGGTAGATACTCAAATAACTGGCACTCCTGTATTAAAGAAAGTGCAATGCTAGTCCTGCAACATCAACTGGAAACTTCTGAAATAAGTCTGATGCTGGGAAGATGTTCGTAAAGAATCTTGAACAATTATAATGCAGAATACGGGTCACAATAAATGCTAGGACATATAGTAATAATAGGCAGGCGAATAACAAAGACTGCGCAAAGGTAGTAATGCTCGACAACTAAAGAAATGCTTCGTGACACAACGCAACAGCCTACTAGGGTTGTGCAACTCAACAACAACCTCGGCTCAAAAGTGCAGCGAATAATAATGTTGCATACATATAATAATGGGGGCTTATCTCTAACCAGTGTCTGCTCAGTTAATAAAGTCTAGCTGTAGATAACCGAGCAGAATCACTCAACACCTTGCCAGGGAGACATATACCGGTCTACAACCTTCCCGAGAGAGGACACATACGGAAAAGTCCGTCTTTCTAACCTCAATAAAGCATAATACCTCCTTAACCTAATACATGGAAATCTCTGAGAGCTTCGCGTACAATACGACTGGTCGACGGTGAACGTCTATGCTGAAACCAGAAGGGATGTTGAGTTTAATAAAGATTAGAGAATGAGAAAGGAGAAGTCGAGAGAGAGAAATAGTATGCAAAGTGGCGAGTATGGGGCACAGAATTGCAAAGGATGTAGACGATGCGCGTGTCAGGCAAGCTCTGAGCTGGTAAAGAACACACGGCCGCGATGGGAAGGGACTAGTTGACCACCCGGCCGCCAACGCCGTCAGCGCCCAAGCGAGCCGCGTCATAGCTCACCCCGCTGCCAGGTGTACCCCCTCACCTCTCTCGCTCGCCTCCCACACAAGCAACATTTATATTATAGCGAATATAAAATATAAGGCGCGGTCACAGACCAAAACAAAGACCATTTCTAGACTGTATGTGGCAACACGACACTAATAAAATAAAGCAGATCATTCTAGGACAACTGTAGCCCATCCCCCCATCCTGGCGAGCGCTAGCGAGCTGCAATGCCCCACGCAATCATTCTGTTAACGCCGGGAGGCGTCACACCCCCCCCAAGATATAGGACACTCAACCATGGGCCCATATCTGAACAGACAGAATGTCGCTAGAATCTGCCACTCCTAACCACTCTGCCACTCATGGAATGCAAGCTCAGTCTCCTCAAAAAAAATACAACAACATTTATATATAAAACAAATCTTATCACCCTTCCCAAATATAATACATTAATTCATAACATTGTGCTCCCAGAGCGAGCTTTAAGAAGCACAGCCTACTGAGGGAAAATCATCTGCCCTCAGTACTCAGCTACAATATTATCTTAAAATTAATTATCAAAAAGAAAGAGTTTTTATTTAATTTTTCATATTTTATTTTATTTTACGCTGATGCTACACACGCGAGCCAACAAGCACCAGCGCAAAAATACACCGCGAGCCAAGACAGGAGGCTATACCAACATACTGTGGTAGCCTACCCCGGATCCTCCACCCGCGACAAACAGTCTGCAATCACATTCTCACATCCGGCAATATGGCGAATGTCTAAGTTGTATTCTTGCAACATGAGCGACCATCTGGTCAGCCTCATATTCCGGTTGTGGAATTGATTAAGGAATTTAAGCGGGTGGTGGTCGGTATACACTACCACGACTGGCCCATAGGCAGGAACATAGACCTCAAAGTGTCTGAGCGCTAACACGATTGCCAGCAGTTCCTTTTCAACAACCGAATAGTTTTTCTGTGCTGAATTAAATTTCTTTGAAAAGAAACTGACTGGATGCTCAAGACCTTCCTCGTCTGTCTGCAAAAGTACGGCACCAGCCCCTACTCCGCTGGCATCAGTCGCCAACTGAAATGGTCGTTCAAAGTCCGGGGCCCTGAGGATAGGGTGAGTGCATAAAAGGTGTTTAACTACTCGAAACGCCTGCTCACACTCAGGTGCCCAGCGGAACTTTTTATCTTTAGCTAGTAGATCTGTCAAAGGAGCTAACACAGTAGAATAACTTCTTATAAAGCGGCGGTAATACCCAATCATGCCCAAAAATCTCATGATCTGCCGCTTGGTGGTCGGCCTGGGGAACAAGTCGATAGCCTGTATCTTCTGTTGGGGCGGGCTCACCTGCCCTAACCCAACCACAAACCCCAGATACTGCACCGTGGCTTGCACAAAGTCACACTTGCCCAGATTAACCACCAAGCCTGCTTTACTAAGTTGACTAAATAAGGCTTCTATGTGCTCACAGTGACTTTGGAAATCGTTGTCATAAATGATCACGTCATCAAGGTAGACAGTACAGTTTGGGATGTCTGCTACGATGTCGTTCATTAAGCTCTGGAAAGTGGCCAGTGCATTTTTCAGACATCACGTTGCAACGGTAAGTACTGCCATCCACCACAAACCCGCACACCTCTTTAGCCCGCTCAGACAGTGGTACTTGCCAATAGCCTTTGACGAGGTTTACCTTGGTCAAGTACCTTGCTTTCCCGTTCTTATCCACACTGTCATCCACCCGGGGAAGAGGATATGCATTGGTGGGGTCAACCCGTTCAACCGCCTAAAGTCAATGCAGAACCGAACTTTTCCATCAGGTTTGGGCTGCAGAGTGACAGGAGAAGTCCACCGTACTGCCCCCTTCTCGATCAAGCCTCTCGCCAGCATATACTCCAGCTCATCCCTGAGCGCTGGGAGTTTAATGGGTGGCACCCGATAAGGTATCGACTTGAAGGGGGGGTGCTCTCCTACATCGACGTCATGCACCGCTTGAGTAGTGAGGCCTGGGTGCTCGGCAAATACAGTGGGGTATGAATCGAACAGGCGCTGCACTGCCACCTGCTGTTCCTCCGGCAGGTGCGCCAGAGCATCATGCGCACATTGGCTCGAATTCCCCGCCCACTGATGAGCCGAGACATGACAATCCCAGTTATCATCCACCTGATCATTGCTGCCCCCCTCTCCTTCTCCACCATGACCGCAGCAGGTCAACACAGGGACAGCTAGTGACTCAGGTGGGTGCCTCACATACTCCTTCAACAAATTAATGTGGCATAGTTGGTTACGCTTCTTCCGGTCTGGAGTGGCAACGAGGTAATCTAGATCGGAGATCTTTGACACCACCCGATAAGGCCCAGCGTACTTGGCAGCCAGAGGATGACCTGCGAAAGGCAACAGGACCAACACCTCTTGACCTACCTGAAACTGCCGGAGTTTCGCCTTAGTATCGTACCTGTCCTTCATACGGGCCTGCGAACTCACCAAATTACGCCCGGCCAGCTCCAGACTTCTAAGCATTCTCTCTCTGCTCTCGAGGATGTATCTCAACATAGAACAAGGCTTAGCGGTACCCTCCCAAATCTCCTTCACCATGTGGAGAGGGCCCCTCACCTGATGCCCGAAAACAAGCTCATTCGGACTGAAACCGAGACTCTCTCCAGGTACTTCTCTTGCCGCGAACTAAACATACGGCAGACCAAGGTCCCAATCCTTTCCGTTCTCTGCGCAATAACATCGAAGCATGCTTTTCAGCGTGGCGTGCCACCTCTCCAACACCCCTTGACTCTCCGGGTGATACGCAGAAGAGACGACAGTGCTGATGCCATGCTGAATCATAGTTTGTTTGAACAGATTAGAGGTAAAATTAGAACCTTGGTCCGATTGCACCTCTTGCGGGTAACCATACCGCGAGCAATACAAGAGCAGGTTCCGGACAACAGTTTTCGCCGTGCCATTTCTCATTGGATATGCATCAGGATAACGAGTGGCCACATCCATGATAGTTAATAGAAATTTATTACCGGCACTAGTAGGGGTTAGGGGTCCGACCATATCAATGATGACCTTACTGAAGGGCAGTCCACTGACAGGAATGGGGTGCAACGGGGCTCTCGGAATTGTTTGGTTAGGTTTTCCAACCCTCTGGCACGTATGACACCTTGCTATCCAGGTTACCACCTGCCCCTTCAACCCCGGCCACCAAAACAATTTTTCTAAAGCCGCCACCGTTTTTCTCACACCTAGATGTCCTGCCAGTGGTATGTCATGCGCCAACCTCAGTAGGGTATCCCTGCACTCCCGTGGCACCACCAACTTGTCCACTACTCCGGACCCCTCTTGCCAACTACGTTTAGGGTCTTGAAAACGCCTATAGAGGATGCCTTCTAAATAAAAAAAATCTCCTGGCTGCGCATCACCGTCCTCGTCGAGCTCTACAGCTCCATTAGCACACGTTTGGAGCTCAGGGTCCTCTAGTTGCAACCGACGTATATCTGAGGGTGCCAAGCGATCTAACTGCTCCCGGAGCAATGCATGACCTTCCCCGATACTGGGCTGCTCCCTCTGTCTCTCTCGATGTACATAACGTTGCTGTCGTGGAGACTCGTCATGCCCAGCCTCGTCACTCTCGATGACAGGCCCAGGGGCTACTCCAGAATTAAGTAATGGTGCTAATACTGAATCACCCAGGAGAGCCGCCGAGTCAAAACTATTAAAACCAACTCCAGCTTTAGCCTCCTCCTGTTGATCGTTCCTCCGCTGGTCTGAAGACGGAGGACTAGGCTGTGACACTTTAGCTGCCCGAGCTCGGGTGACAACACACGCCATGGGTTGTGTCTGGCACCGCTCGACCCACTCTTGCTCTTCCCTACTCACGTCGGCCGGCCTCTCGGCAACGACTAAGGGTAGAACCTCAGAAGCGGGCATTGCAAAATCGTTGCCGAGAAGAAGGTCGACGCCCTCCACTGGCAGTTTCTCCACAATCCCGACATCCAATTCACGTGCCACACCATCCACCTCCAACTCCAACCGCACCAGCGGGTATGACCGAGTTGCATTAATACCCTGCACCACCACCACCCGAGCCGCGTTTATAGGGTAGCCAGTCAAGTTTTTCATCAGAGTCTGGGAAGCACCTGTATCGCGCAAGACATCTACTCCATGCTTGCGCCCCGCCCACATCACGCAACCCCGCGCTCTATGGTCGCAAAAAACATCCTGAGCAGGGTTCGAGCCTCCCAGGTGCTTCTGCATTGGCTGTGCCTCAGCCTCTGACGAACTGCCCCGGGCAAACTCAGATGACTTCGGAGACACACCAATGTTGCAGGCCAAAGACACAGCTGCTGTAGGTGGTTTGCTAGGACAGACTCTTGCAAAGTGCCCCTTTTGATGACAATAATAACACTCCAACTCCCCTTTGGGCTTCCCTTGGTACTGGGAAGGGCCCGGCCCCTTCTTAAATGGGACGGTGCTAGTCTTGTGGTCAGTCTTGGTATCATGGCTCTTGTACTTGTTTGCATAAGGTATATCACCAACTCGGGGGGGTGGGGCGTCACACCCCTTGTTACCTGGCTCACTACGCTGGGCAGACCCGCACCCACGAATTAGTGATAGACGGAGGTCAGCCATCTCAGCTGCCTCCTGTAGAGTTTTTGGTTGCTTTTCTTTAAGGTTTAACGTCAGGTCGCCGCCCGTGCATTTGAAAAACTGCTCTAAAAGCACCAACTGTTTAATGTCGTCAAACGTAGTAGCTTTCTCCGACCTCAGCCAATTCCTAAAAGCATCGGACAGCTCCCGGGCATGCTCCAAAAAGGTGCTCTCCCGACCCTTGGTAACACCCCGGAACTTCAACCTGTACGTCTCTGGTTGTAGTTCGTATGCTCTCAGGACAGCCTCCTTGAGTTCCTCATAGATAATACAAGACTCTATAGGCAACGCATCGTAGGCTTTAAGACCCTTGCCTATTAATCTAGAGGATACAAGCGCTGCCCATTTATTCTCTGGCCACTGGTGTTCCTGGCACTTCGTCTCAAAGCGAGTGAAAAATTCTGTTACACCACTCTCATCAAACACCGGAACCAGTTTCAATAAGTGCGAGAGAGACTGCTCATGAACACGGTTACCAGCCCCAAGTCGCTGTCCCGTTGTCTCTACTCGAGACTTCTCTACGTCCATGTCGGCACAGTACCTAGTCGACTCAGCTTGGATTTTTGCTTGACTGATAGTTTTTCTCTCTTCTATCCTGGCTAATTCTAATTGCTGCTGAAGCTCACATGCCCTTTGTTGCTGCTGAAGCTTAGCTAATTCGAGCTGAAGCAATAATTCTGGAGTTAACCCTTGAGGAGGTGAAGGTGCTACAATGTTTGAAATTACCGGTGGATCCCCCAGGGGCAGCCCACCCTGCCAGTCACCACCCAACTGCGGAAGCGTACCCGGGGTCGGCAAACTACTGGGATGGCTGGGAGTCGAGTGTAGGGGAAGCATGGCCAAAGGGCTCTGAGCACTCAACCCATCTCGCTCACCAGTCACCCTGCCCAGTACACACGTTATCAAGTTATCCCTTGTCATGCTGCTAGTAACCGCATGACCGATAGCTGTGGCCAGGCATTGAAGTCCGTACCGATCCATACCCTCCAACCGCTCGGCAGTAACAGGCCATTGCAAAAATATCCTAGCATCCTCCTCACAGTTCACCCGATTAACCCTTTCATCATGCTGCTGTTCCTCAGTTTCGACATTACGTACTGTGTCTCCATTCTCCTCTGATCCGGTATAAGACATGATGCTCTCAAAAATTTCTCACCACAATATTCAGAAAAGAAGTACCCCAAACTCTTATGTAGCACTATTCACTTGCCAAAAATGTCTGAAGACTCTCAAGTGCTATACTTCTTTGCCAAAAAAAAATTAACGTGCCCACTATATTCCTCAATAAAACAAATGACCACAACAATCCTGCAATTATCTCTTAGTTCACAAGATCCTGAGCTAGGTCGCCATTTGTTACGATCCAGGTTCTCAAAGACACAGGGCTCTTCAACATTGGACTAGATAATGGCAAAATGCAACAACGGTAACACTAGATCCAACCCCTGCCTTAAACACTGGAAAACAAAACACCATTACCGCCCTGAGTCGTGCCTGGACAACGAGGTATCCTATGACTCGGTAACTGGTGCACACACACTAGGCTGACGCTCGATGAAACAGCCTATTCTCAAACAGTAAAAGATTACTCGATTAGGTTACACAAAGAAAAGATAGTTAACGTGATTAATTAACGTTACGGTAGATACTCAAATAACTGGCACTCCTGTATTAAAGAAAGTGCAATGCTAGTCCTGCAACATCAACTGGAAACTTCTGAAATAAGTCTGATGCTGGGAAGATGTTCGTAAAGAATCTTGAACAATTATAATGCAGAATACGGGTCACAATAAATGCTAGGACATATAGTAATAATAGGCAGGCGAATAATAAAGACTGCGCAAAGGTAGTAATGCTCGACAACTAAAGAAATGCTTCGTGACACAACGCAACAGCCTACTAGGGTTGTGCAACTCAACAACAACCTCGGCTCAAAAGTGCAGTGAATAATAATGTTGCATACATATAATAATGGGGGCTTATCTCTAACCAGTGTCTGCTCAGTTAATAAAGTCTAGCTGTAGATAACCAAGCAGAATCACTCAACACCTTGCCAGGGAGACATATACCGGTCTACAACCTTCCCGAGAGAGGACACATACGGAAAAGTCCGTCTCTCTAACCTCAATAAAGCATAATACCTCCTTAACCTAATACATGGAAATCTCTGAGAGCTTCGCGTACAATACGACTGGTCGACGGTGAATGTCTATGCTGAAACCAGAAGGGATGTTGAGTTTAATAAAGATTAGAGAATGAGAAAGGAGAAGTCGAGAGAGGGAAATAGTATGCAAAGTGGCGAGTATGGGGGACAGAATTGCAAAGGATGTAGACGATACGCGTGTCAGGCAAGCTCTGAGCTGGTAAAGAACACGCGGCCGCGATGGGAAGGGACTAGTTGACCACCCGGCCGCCAACGCCGTCAGCGCCCAAGCGAGCCGCGTCATAGCTCACCCCGCTGCCAGGTGTACCCCCTCACCCTCTCTCGCTTGCCTCCCACACAAGCAACATTTATATTATAGCGAATATAAAATATAAGGCGCGGTCACAGACCAAAACAAAGACCATTTCTAGACTGTCTGTGGCAACACGACACTAATAAAATAAAGAAGATCATTCTAGGACAACTGTAGCCCATCCCCCCATCCTGGCGAGCGCTAGCGAGCTGCAATGCCCCACGCAACCATTCTGTTAACGCCGGGAGGCGTCACACTATATACTCTTGGTATGTCGGCATCATACAACCGCACAATGGACTTGATCACATCATTGGGTAATAACGTCTGTGACTATTACCATCGGATTGGCACAGTCTGTCCTCCTCAACTTCGCAAAGGGTATTTCATCACCAGTGCTGCAGACAACATCGACCACAACCCTAGCTCTGCGACATCTACAAGTTCATTCCATGGCACCAGCTTGTCCTTGTTCCAGAATCTCACTCCGCGAGATGTCTGTGAAGATGAAGACAATGGCCAAGGATTCACTAATTCAATAACTCAAGAGAGGGGGTTGAGGAAAATGAGCGACTTGCCCCTTTCGTACACTGAACTGAAACCAACACGGTTGCCAAAAAATGACGTCTTTGTCCCACCCATCCCTGCAGACCTGGCTTCTTCCAACACCCCTTTGACCAAGGACATGGACAAGGAATATGACTGGCTGAGTCATGTTGAAAAACATCATGCAGATGACATATCAGCAGAGGCGACTTTGTCTTGGGCAGCATACCATGCCAGCAGAGTGCCAGACCCAGACATTCTGCCATCTGTGAATGCCATGATGCCTCTCTTTGTTGAGGAAGCCAGCTCACCATCTATGCTTCGGCATTGCATGGAAGTGGTGAAGTCAGCAGTTCATCACCTCAACCCTGGCCAGACTCCAGTGATTAGTGGGGACCAACCTCTGTATGCTACAATGAAGAAGCTGCAATGGAATATGTCCGAACAGTATGGTGAGGACAAGTTTGTAATGCTTATGGGGGGTCTACACACTGAAATGACAGGCTTGAAAGCTTTGGGTCATTGGCTTGATGGAAGTGGTTGGGTGGAAGTTCTCCAGGAAGGTGATGTTGCCACACCAGGCATTGCTGAGTCCTTCCTGAAGGCATCACATGTGACTCGAACCCGTCATGCTCACCAAGTCACTGCATGTGCATTGTACATCCTTCTCAAGAAGGCTTATGATGGATATGTTGCAAACAATTCCGAAGAATCCACAGACACTTTTAGCACATGGTGTGAACGGCGAAAAGCTGAAAGTCCTCAGTTCATGTACTGGCATACGAGTCTAGAGCTGGAACTTCTCTTGTTCACATTTGTGCGATCACTACGTACTGGTGACTTTGATTTGTATGTGGATACATTGAAGAAATTGACACCTTGGTTCTTCAGTCTCAACCACACCCACTATGCACGTTGGATGTCCGTACATGTGCGTGACATGAGCAGTCTATCTCACACTCATCCAGATGTTGGCAAATAATTTCAGCAAGGCAAGTTTGTTGTGGCAAAATCCCAGAGAAAATTCTCCCTCATTGCTGTCGATCACTGCCATGAACAAAACAATGGAGTAATGAAGGATGAAGGCGGAATCATCGGGCTTACCCAGGATGTAAACTTCCTCTTGAGATGGGCAGTGGCAGGACCAGAACTTGTCAGAGTAATTTCTGAGTTTGAAGCGACCATGGTAGGGAAACAACAAAGTTCTGGGCAAAGAAACCATCATGAACAAACCCGGTCAACCCAGAAGTTGTTTGCTGGACAGGTTCAGGCGGTAGTTAGTGTAATGGAGGACATGGGGAGCCCATTTGAGGAGGAAGGGCAGGACCTTCTCAGACTCCATACAAAGGACATCATGGATGAGCAGTCAGTCGAGTGTCTAACCACTCTCGCATCAAAGGGTCAGGAGCAGTATGCAACATTTGTGGAAGAGCGGCTCAGAACAAATACTAAGCCAATCACAGCAACAATTACCAGGAACAAGGTGGTACTGTTCAATGTCCAAGGCAAACGATCAAACAAATCAGGGGACAAAGTCAGTCTCCTCAAAATGAATCTTCGCTGTTTGCAAGTCTGTATGTTGCATGTCAGACAAGGAAAGGTGACTTGAACAATTTCTTCAATCATGAAAACCTCCCATTTCCTCCATCTCTGTCTGCCTATGGGCAGCTACGTCCAGGGAAGAAGTCTGATCTCATAGAATGTCTTGAAAAGAAAGTAGGGTCATCAAATGATGTGACACCAGAGACTGAAGTGCGAATCATGGATGGTGCGGCACTTGTTCACTTTCTTAGACCTGAGGGCTGCAAGACATTTGGAGACTATGCTGCCAAGGTCTTTCTTCCATACATAAACAATGCTCAAAGTCAGGCTCTGAGAGTGGATGTTGTCTGGGACCAGTACTTCGATAACAGCCTCAAGTCACAGACAAGAGAACAACGTGTCACTGGTCCTATTCAGCGCAGACGAGTTGGGGCGTCTAGCCCAACACCAAAGAACTGGCAGCAGTTCCTTCACTTGGCCAACAACAAAACAGACCTGTTTACATTCCTGAACAAGGAACTGCTGGAAAATGCATCAGGAGACCAGACTCTCATTGTTACTGATGGTGCCAATGTGCTATGCTTACCTACACGAGACACCAGCAACATTGCTCCCTGCAACCATGAGGAGGCAGACTCGAGGATCATGGTGCATGTCAGTGATGCTGTTATGCAGGGCTTCCACAAGATCCTTGTTCGAACTGTGGACACTGACGTGGTAGTATTGGCAGTGGCAGTCGTACAGCAGCTGGCTCAGAGACAGCAGATAGAACTCTGGATTGCCTTTGGTTGTGGAAAGGACTTTAGGTACATCCCAGCTCATGAAATATGTGCTTCACTTGGCACAGAAAGATCCTTGGCACTGCCTGTGTTCCATGCTTATACAGGTTGTGATACCGTGTCCCATCTGGTCCAGGTGGGAAAGAAGACTGCATGGAAAGTGTGGGAGGCACATGATGAATTTACTGCGACATTCTATGAGCTGCACAATGCACCTGAACAAATTGGTGAAGCGACTGAGGCTTCTCTGGAGTACTTCACCATTCGACTCTATGACAGGACAGCAACTTCTCGTTCCATCAATGAAGTCAGAAAGAATCTGTTCATCCACAAAGAACGTCAGATATCATGTCTACCTCCAACCAAGGCTGCTCTACAGCAACACATGAAGAGGGCAGTACTACAAGGTGGGCACCACTGGGGCTGCACCACGGTGCCAGAACGACAGTTGCCCTCTCCAAGTGAGTGGGGATGGACTTGCCCAGAAAAGTGGAGGCCTCTGTGGTCTAACTTGCCCGAAGCCAGTGCAACCTGCCCAGAACTACTGAAGTGTTCTTGCCGAGGAGGATGCACAGACTGCAAATGTGTTGATGTGCATCTAAAATGCACAGCCTACTGCAAATGCAAAAGTGACTGTGACAACAGTGTCTGAAGCTTTAGGAGTGGCATTTTTATAGCCTGACTTGCCCTAAATTGGATTTTATGCCACATAATTCTTGTATATGATCTCCAAATGCAATGCTACATGTTTTTTAGAACAAGGAGTTGAGAAAAAACCATAGCACCTCACAGTTTTCCAGAAACTGCATTGTTGCTGCCGGTTGCAAAGGAAAATGATTTGCCTAGCAACCGTTGCTATGCAACACTGAAATCTCGGTGGCTCCTGCCCTGAAATTGTAAAATAGGTCTTTGTGAACTATTGTGGAAAGTTTTATGCTTGTATCACCTTGTGAGCAATTCTTGTCCTATTTAGTACCGATTGCCTACATCTAAGACAAATATGATGTTGTTAAATCCACTGAGAAACTTTGGTATCCTATACACGGTCACGGATCCTCTGAAACTTACTCAAATAATATAATATATAATTTAAAATGTAAACCAAGAATGTTGACTGATCAATTCCTTCTTGTTCAGGTTTGTTGCATCGAATTTGGCGTGAAGAATCATAAGCATGGAACGTAGAGGAGTTAGTGATGTGCCTGACCCAGGACCTGGATTAAAATGCATATTATGTCAACATCCCTGTATAGCTGATAATAGTATGGACAAGACATCTGATACAAAGTGGGAGAATCTAAGGAGCAAGTGTTTTCGGTGGAAGGAACTTGATAAAATTCAGCATGCCTATGCAGAAGTGGAGTGGGACAAGGGGCCTAAAGGCCTGTACATGCATAGTAAATGTTACACCCAGATCAGTAGTAATCGCTATATTCAGCAAGCACAGAATCGTAAACGGAAATCTGAACAGGAAGAAGTTCAAGCATCAACTTCAAGTCAACAACTCCCAGGAAATGTGCCTAAAAAGCTTTGTTCTAGTACTGGAGTGGTTCATGATAAGAATCTCTGTGTGTGGTGTATGAAAGGACCACAAAAAACCAGTAATCCTGGCAAGTCCAAACTTTTGCTGCTGTCAACAGTAGACGCATGGAACCGTTTCAAGTTGCATACAGTTTGTCTGTCAGATGAGCCTATAAGAGAAAGATTGAATACCCTACTTGCATCTATCCCAGACAGTCAAACGGCGTTTAGATAGGACATTCGTTATCATCGTGAATGTTGGCGCAATTATGTCAGCAACCCTCTGAAGGAGTCTTTTCCTGATGAAAAAACAGAGCATCTGCAACATGTTAATCTTCGAGAGGCCCAAAATATCTTCTTTCATCATGTCCGTCAAGTTATCTTTGAAGATCATGAAATCCGTACACTACAAGGTCTTGTAAAGGATTACAAAGGCATTACTTCAAATTATGGTTACTATTCCACAGCAAAGTCCAGATTCGTGAAGGAAATTCTGATCAAGGAATTTGGAGATGACATAGCATTTCATGAACGAGGTCAGAAGAATGTGAGTGAACTGGTATATGATGCAAGAGCTGCAGGTTCATATCTTGAGGCTGAAATATCCTCTCTAGGTGTAAGTGACGATCAGCTGGTGAAGAATGTAGCTGGGCGACTCAGAGATCAGATCATCAAAACAAAAACTGTTCCTTGGCCTCCGTACATACATGAGCTAGAAGAATATGAAGACCTGAATGATCTCCTCTTGAAGCTCATCACTTGGTTAAAGCACCCCACAAAGTCTGAAGTCGATGACAAACCCCAAGTCAGATCATTGCATCTATTTTGACCAGCTACATCACTGGAAGACGTACTGCATTTGAGACAAACCTCGGTGTACTGCTACATGGTATGACAAAGAGCAGAGACAATGAATGAGACATGGTAGACATATTACATAAGGATGGCCTAGGAATCAGTTACAATGATGTGCTTTTGCTTAGAGATTTCTGGGCAGTTACTGACCTGAAGCATTCAACTGAGTGTCCTTTTGAACTTTCTGAAGGAACACCGGCAATATGTATAGTCGACAACGATGACTTCAAAAGTGACACTTTGACTGGAAGTGGTCAATCACATCGTACAAATGTTATGTTTGTTCGGCCAGACCTACCTAAGCTAAATCTACCTACCCTAGATGATGATAGACCAGTTGCAAATAGCACCTTGCCTTCGTACCTCTCTGATAGCCTCAAAGAACTTGGGAGCCAGATGCAAAGAATTGAACCATACAAAACAGTCAAGCGTGATGACCCACCCATCAGACCAAGGATAACGGATGAACAAACATCTGGACACAGTTCCTCAAAGAATGAGAGGTGTCATCCATGCAATGGCCCGAGCTAAGGCAGACGGAACAAGACCAAAGCCAGAAGACCAGACTGTACCAGCCTTTTCTGGCTTCCAGGCCACGCTATCACCAGAAACCCAGAAAAGTCAAGCGATTTATCATATGACTTATCCTGATCCACCAAGCAAGACCATTCTGTATGATGCCCTGCGCAAGCTTGCAAAGGCAATTGATGACAAGAAGATGCCATTTGCCATTATCGTCGGTGATCATCCTGTCTACGCATTATTGCTAGAATTGAAAAGTGAGAATCCAGAGATATTTGCTGACATATTGACATTCATGGGGCCCTTTCATTTCTAGATGTCTTTCATCAATGCAATCTACAAAAGGTTCAAAGGCTCAGGCATTTCAGACGGCTGCAGGCGTCGTTGCAGATGGATCCGTGGATCAAGCTCTGCGTGGAAAACACTTCAACCGCGGTGTGCGTTGCCTTCGACTCTTCTACGAGGCTTTACTCCAACATGCAAAGTTGAAAGGAAGGCCTTTCGTATCATTAACTCCCGTCCACTCACCAACTCTCTGCAATCTCTCTCTCTCCGCCGCAATGTTGCATCTCTCTCGCTATTCTATCGCTACTATAATAATCAGTGTTCCTCAGAGCTATCCCAGTGCATACCACCTCCTTTACGTAGGGCTCGTGGTACCCGTCTTGCAACTCAATCCCACCCCTACTCTGTGCAACTCTCTAACCCAAGAGTGAAACGTTACTCTCAAACTTTCTTCTACTCAACAGCTGAGCTCTGGAACTCTCTCCCAGAATCAGTCTTTCCCTCTTCCTATGACTTAAATTGCTTCAAACTCCGTGTGTCCAGGCATTTTGGCTCGAACGTCCCTTGATTTTGGCCCTGTCACTCTTTCAACTATGGGGAGGCACTCGCTATAGGCAGTTATGCCTTTTGCCTCCCTCAATCACATAGAAAAAAAAAATGCACTAGACAAACGTTTGGAAGGTGCCACTCTGTGTGAAGAGATCCAGGCATCTCTCAATAAGTTACGCAGTTCAGTAGACCAACAAGAACTTAATGATGCACATGCTGACTCCCTATTCCCGAACTTAGATGGTGCTCCACTAGCAGAATTCTGGATTTCATTCTTGGAGATGGTAGAGATACTGACTCAAAATATACATGCTATAAGGACAAGAAACTGGATCGAGTTCAAGTCTTCACTGAAGTTGATGCTTCCTTGGATGCATATTTCTGACGATAGATATGGGCGCCATCTTCCAGATTTCATAGCAGTCCTAGAAAGTCTTCCCCATATCCAAGCACAATTCATGGAGAGTGGCATGTTTGCCACACTTAGAGCGCACCAATTACCTCACATATCTGCAGAAGAATTTCCAGCTTCAGAATCATCCATCACCAATTGGCCATGGATGGCACCTTGTAAATGGCTTATGCCTCCCAGTACGCTATACCCAACCTGCACTTCCATCATTCCTGGATCTTCTAAAAACTCCAAGACATCCACAAATGGAGAGCAGCGATGATGACAGCGGAAGTGATTCTGGCAGTTGTGCATCATATTTGTCCTGCAGTGATAGTGCATCTTAATGCAGTAGGTCTCATGTTTTATTAACCCGTACAGCCCCAGGGACGCGTCTGACGCGTCGGCGATGTATGTAACGCACAGCCCCAGAGACGCGTCTGACGCGTCACCCTAATTGCGCCGACCGTAACCTCAGGTGTAGCCACTCAAGAGGGCTCAGATTTGTATGGGAACTGTGTACGTATCCCACGCAACCGTGCCGATGGTTGAAAATTCTCAAAGTCCACGTGCGTGCGCGTGAGCGCGCAATAACCTGATTTTTTGGGGTAATTGCCTTCAATTTTTTACTCTTGTAAAATACGTTTTCGGGGGCTCTGTAGGACCATTCTTTAAGCTTTTTGAGCGGTTTTTCGTGGTTTTTCCTTCATTCCTAACCCATTCGCTATTGTTTCTGGAATAAAACCATATTTTGAAAACCGGCCGGGTTCTGGTGAACAAACATTACAAAACTAGCCGGGGCTCCACGGGTAAATTTAGGATACCAAAGTTTCTCAGTGGATTTAACAACATCATATTTGTCTTAGATGTTGAGGTTAATGGGACTCTAAATCATGAATTATGCCATCCCATTGATTTTCTTAATTATTTTCTTATTTACTTAATTATTTGGTAATTATTTATT
>CM064566.1:17225147-17330147 GCA_032716605.1 Paralithodes platypus
ATATCTCAGAAAACCTTCATCAACCTGAGCTAGATTTGAACCCAAGCCTGCTGGGTTGCAGGCAGGGACGGTACCACTGAGCTAGCCGCGCGGTGTGTATGTGTGTGTGTGTGTGTGTGTGTGTGTGTAAGAGATAGATAGATATATAGATAGATGGAGAAAGAGAAAGTTAAATTGAGATAAAATATAGCTAACAAATATATGCAGCAAGAGAAACAGGATATTAAAATAAACATGGACAACACTTTGGAAATTACATTGCTTATTATAAGAAAAACAAAATTTGCCAGCGGAACGATGTCAAACTATATGTGGAAACTGCATTACGAATAAAAAACAAAACAGTAATAGCACAATCATTTCTTACGTTGTGAAATTTACATCGAACAAATGTTGAACTCACACTTTTATCCTGATTCGTATGACTGTCTACATGTATACCAAAAGTTATATCAAAATAGTGTAATCTTGGGAACAAATGAATGACTAAGTTCATGAGATAATTATTAGAGTTTATATGATGTACGAATATTCAGTTAAACTAATACGCAATATCCTCCTCTATCGATATACAGTATATATATATATATATATATATATATATATATATGTATATATATATATATATATATACATATATACAGTATATATATCATCGTTGACTCTCCTTCCATTCTCTCTCCAAGTTGACCTTGACTTTCTCTTTCCATTCCCTCTCCGTTAAAAGACTTCTTCCGTTTCCTGAACCATTTTATGTCATGCCCTGCTAAAATATATTCTCATTTTTACAAAGTTTTTGTGCTGGGTCTTATGATGTAGTTGGAATTCTTTCACCACTCATTCAACAGCAAAAATAATAGACAGTTTTATGGATATATAAATAGATATACAGTATAGCCAATTAATACATTACCAACATCAAACATGGACATACACATTACACATATTGGCTAAGCAGTAAATATACACACAAGAACACATGTTCACGCACATAAGTAACACACACTCCAGTACCTCAACCACACAACTGGTTATGACACATTCAGTACCGCTGACGTCGTCATAATTTTGTTCTGGCTACTATTAGCCTACATGATTATATTCAGTTTATAAAGGGCCTCCAGCAAATAACAGGCTTCATCCCATCTCACTTACCCTTTTTGCTTCCACAGATCCTTCTTAAAGAGCTCAAAATCGTCTAAATACAGCTAGAACAAATTGTTAAAGACGTGGCCAGTGCAGAAGAGGTTAATGGTTGTCAATAAATCTTATCTGTTCTGTTGGTGCAGCACACAAACGGTCCCCCGGGGCTATAGGTCTTCTGTCTTGACACAACACTGTCTCCGTGTGTGTGTGTGTGTATGTGTGTGTGTGTGTGTGTGTGTGTGTGTGTGTGTGTGTGTGTGTGTGTGTTTACCTAATTGTAGTTTACAGGAGTTGAGCTAAGCTCGTGTTGTCCCGTCTCTCAGTCTACTTTCATCCAATTGTTTCATGAAAATATGGATGTTCCTTGCCCCTACCACCTCCTCCTCCAGCCCATTCCATTTGTCAATACATCTATAGGGGAAGCTAAACTTCCTGATATCGTTCTTGCAGGTAGGTCTTTTTACTTTGTAGCTGTGGCCTCTAGTTATTCCTGTATCCATGATAAATATATCCTCCCTATCCCGCCTTTCCAGCCCTCGGGTGCATTTGTACATCATTATCATGTCTCCCCTCTCTCTCCTCTCTTTTAGACTCGGTAAATTTAATTTGTCTAGCCTCCTTTCATATGGCAGTTCTCTAAGACTTGGAACCAATCTAGTAACTGCTCTCTGGATTCTTTCTAACTTGTGAATATGCTTCTTAAAATGCGGGGACCACACCACTGCTGCATACTCCAATCTTGGTCTAATCATACTTTATATAATCTTCGCTAACATGTTCTCATCAAAGTAGTTCAGAGCAACTTTCATATTCCCGGCCATTGCATACATTCCGCTAAAGAGCTTGTTAATATGTTTCTCTGGCGACAAGTTATCTTGTATAATCAACCCTAAAACCCTTTCTTTTTCGGCCTTGCTAATTATATTATCTCCCATCCTGTACTCCCAATTTGGTCTATTCACACTTCTTCCCATATTTAACACATGACATTTACTTATGTTAAATTGCATTTTCCACTTGGTGCTCCATTCGTATATGTTATCTAAATCACCTTGCAGCTCCTCACAACTACTTATATTTGTTGTTTGTCTCATAATTTTTACGTCATCTGCAAACATTGACATGTAGGAGTTTACAGTATGTCTATCGGCAGGTCATTCACGTACATAAGGAACATAAGAGGTGCCAACACAGATCCCTGTGGCACACCACTCTCAACTTTCCTCCACGATGAGTAAGTTCCTCTAATGTTGGTCCTCATTTCTCTATCTGTTAAATAGCTCTCCATCCATTTCAGCAAACTCCCCCTGACACATCCTATCATCTCAAGCTTAGATAACAATCTCTTATGTGGTACCTTATCGAATGCTTTGGAAAGGTCTAAGTAGACGCAGTCCACCCATCTGCCTCTTTCTTGCAGTACATCTATCACCCTACTGTAGTAACATAGCAGACTGGTAACACAAGATGTCCCTTCTCTGAATCCAAATTGCTTTGGCGTTATTATCTTCTTTCTCTCCAACATTTTCATCCATCTCTTCCTAATTAGCTTTTCACAAATCCTGCATACAATACTAGTAAGTGAAACTGGTCTATAGTTTAAAGGGTCCTCAGGGTTTCCATGCTTGTATATCGGAATGATATTAGCTCTTTTCCATTCAACAGGAACCTGTCCTTTATCTAAGGAAGCTTGAATTATGTCCCTCACTGGCTCCACTAATTGCTCTGCACACTCCTTTAAAACCCAGGCAGACACTTCATCCGGTCCCATAGCTTTCCTTACTTCAAGTCCTCTCATCGCAGATAACAGCTCATCTCTAGTTATTTCCATCTTGCTAAGACCACTCTCCAGTACTCCCGCCTGTGGTTCGTCAAAACTTTCCTCTCTAGTAAAAACCGACCCCAATGTGTTATTCATTACCTCGCACATGTCCGATACATTTTCATACGTCCTAGCATCTACTCTTAATTTAGTAATTTGTTTCTTTACCTTCAACTTACTGTTTATATATTTATAAAACAATTTAGGGTCACTTTCACATTTATTTACTATGTTCTTCTCATAGTTCATTTTAACTTGCCTAATTATGTTAACATATCTATTCCTCTCCTGTTTATATTTATTCCGATTACTCTCAGTGTTCCTTCTTCTTAATCTAGCCCAAGCTGCATCACGCCTACCCAAAGCTCTTTTGCATTTCAAATTAAACCATTCTTTCTGCTTAGTAAAATTTCCAGTTTTGTATCTTGGGACAAACAGATTGGTTCCTTCTCTATAAATTTCGAGGAACCTACTATAATTACCTTGTACATCTTGTTCCTTCAAAATAAGATCCCAATCTACTCCCTCTAAATATTTTTTCAAGGATACATACTCAGCTTTACTATAATTTAGTCTGTTATTTATATAGCTATTGTCTAATCTATTGGCATTACTCGAGATCAACTTCCATTTCAGTAATAGGTGATCACTTTTGCCTACAGGATAGATAGATAGATAGATAGATAGTTAATTGACGACAGCTTACATTTTTACAATAGTATATAATACAAACACTTAATAAAGTTCGAATATAGAATATAGAACTTTTGAATTTTAAACTACAACTGTAGTCCAACATAATATTAATATCGTTATTTATTTATAACATATCAAATCATTAAAGGTAAACACTTTCATATTATTACCTACACATTACCAAATATTAAAGATAAACAGACAACATATCGTGAACCACTTTACATATAACATCAGGCATAAACTGGTTTGAGAATAGATTTTCCATGGTTTCGAAGTTGTGAGTGTGTCTTAGATGTTGTGTGAGTGAACAATTCTGAACTACGTGTCGTTCCGTTTGTATTTCACCACAAACACATAGTCTTTCTTCGAGAGGTAAACGCCCGCGACCCCGTCTGTTCCATCTCCCTGTCTCACACGCTAAGGAATGACCACTCACACGAAACCTAGTGAAAGATATTCGGTGAATTTCGTTTATGGTATGTTTATTCTTCTAAACAAACGGTAATGTAAATTCTGGGTTTATTTCTTTATATGTCTTTCGTCGATGAATCGCTATTTGTAATGTTAATTGCAATCCTCTGCATAGACACACTTAAATCTACAACATCCTTCGATATAATATCCTTTATCAGCCTGCTTACAATAGTATTTGTGTTGGTCACCGTTTTAATAACAAATGATAATGGATCATCGGTGTATTCAGATCTTTCCTGCCACATTGAATGAAAAAATTTGTGTTGCTTGTATTTAACTAGGTCTTGTAAAGGTGGATATCCTGACTCAACGTAACAAATATCATTATAAGTGGTTCGTCTCACACCGAGTAATTGCTTCAGACACCAGTTATACAATTTTATCATAGGTTTCATATCAGCGCCTACCCATGACTCACAACCATACAAAAGAGACAACATGAGCGCTGCTTCGAATACTCGCCGTTTTACTACAAAAGGAACATAATTGTTTTTAGAAATATAGGATACAAATTTAAGTACAGTCTATGACAGAACTTGTTGTCATGGCCTGAGGCAATGTGTTAGTTCACTTATCTTTTAATAGATGGCCCTTTAATCGCTTCTAATAAAAGGGGGCGGGGTTAATATAGAGGTTGGAAGGAGGAGGAGTCAAACGTGTGTGTGTGTGTGTGTGTGTGTGTTCTAGAACAGCACTCAGAATAAGTTTATTTTAACATAACACACAGGCTATATTATTAGATTAGCCCATGCCGGATCACAAATAAGTAACACACATGAGGTGTTGCGTTATTTATGGAATTTAATATACAGACAATCAAGTTTCTATCCTTCGAACTTCCCATTCCCCCCTCCTCCTCCCCTTCTCTCTGCTGCCTTCTCCCCCCTTCTCTCTTTTTCTCTCCCCCTTCTCTCTCCTAACCGAATATATAATTTTCCTCATCATCGTGTTCAAAGCTATCCATCAAAATTACTTTGGTGTTTAAATAACACTGTTCTGTTTACCTTTACTGATTCTCAATTATTTACTCGTATTCAATTCTTTACCTTATACAATGTGTTATAGAAAATAAATAGATATGCTCCATTGCAAAACACTCAAAGTTGCTAACCTTGACGTCCTGGTTAGTGTGAACAATCGTATAAATATAGGCTATAAGTAATTGAAACGGGATGTTACAATCCACACATCAAGACAAGTTGGATCACATTGTAATCTAGCTCGGACCAAATTATAACCAAATATATACAGTATATATATATCATAAAGACAAGATAATATCGGCTCAGTTAGAGAAAACACTTTAGATGAGCCGAAACGTGTTTCTTTGTAATAAAAACAAATTTTGATATTAGAGTAAAAAAATTTTTTTCCATACCACTATTCACAGCACTGTGGTTGACCAATTCATAATCTACCTTAACATGTAATATGACACGCTATGATTATTGCATTATACTTTTCTCAGTGGATTCGTAATTACTAGCTAATTAATGTGGCTTCCCATTATCAGCAAGCAGTTCGGCTCTACCCATTGTAATGATTTACTATAAAGTAAGTCATCGAATTGAACAATTAACGATAATCCAAGCAATCTGGTTATGTTGTTTTAAAGTTGATATAAATTGTTTAGGCTTTTATATTTTTACTTCGAATTGTTTAAATTATCGTCCAAACATAAATAAAAGTATACTATAGCTCTGTGTATGTTACCTTGAATTTAATTTAATATGTATTATTTCACCATCATTATGTTACGGTGAACATTGGAAACACATACACATTATATAATATATATAAAGGATTCTTAAATGTAGACATTTACAATTTATATTTATTCAATCAATATGATCTCCACCCACAAGCTGCATCAACTACCTCCTGTATTCTCGTTGGAGTTGATTTAAACATTTTCCAACTTATATTAGGGCGGCGACGGATCCCCTGCTCCCCCCCCCCCCCCCCCCGATCCCACTCCTCCCGTCCTTTCCAATCCTAACCTGGACCACATTCCACTCCATGACATGATGGCCCACAAATTCTCTATTGGGTTCATGTCACACACCCTTGTGGACCAGCTAAACTCCGGATGGGGTCAGGTCAGGTGAAGGCATTGAAGGATAAGCCTTTACAACGGCACCTCGTAGCTACTTTCTACTTTTCCTATTTTCTGAAGAGTGTAGAGAGGGGACAAGGGGTGTTGGATCGAGACAAAGTTGTTGTAGTGGCTTTGTTATGTGTGTTATTAGTCTATATACGTCGTAAGGCTCAGGATGGCCATGGCACGCACTGAAGACAGCAGCATTTCCTCAATAATGCTAATACCTTTACTAGTTTGCCTGGACCAGAGAGAGAGAGAGAGTGTGAGTGAGTGAGTGTGTGTGTTAGTGTGTGTGTGTGTGTGTGTGTGTGTGTGTGTGTGTGTGTGTGTGTGTGTGTTTGAGCGCGTTTTATGTTTTCATGTGTGAGTGATTTGTGCCCATTACGATGTGTGTGATGTGCGTTTTATGTTATCGGGTGTGAGTGTGTGTGTGTTGGTGTGGGTTGGTGCTTGCATGTGATGGACAGAGGAGAGAAGTTGAAGCGCCGTCTCCCCAAACATTACAAATTGTGGAGGTCATAAGTATATGTATTATTAAACTTATTCCTTAAGCCAACTCAAATAACTTGAATCCTAAGTGTTAGTGTTACACTTAATATTATACAAACAAATATAGACGTGTTCTTCGGGAATCGTAGCTTGAATAGGATAACTAGCGAGACAGCGAACAATAGGTGTTGTTCGCTGCCTCGCTAGTTATCCTATTCAATATATGTTTGTTATTTTAGTCATCCCTAACATTTATTATGTATATGTAAATTCAAAACAATCGCATAGCATTAATCTGCGTATTTTAGAGGGTATCATTTACGTCCTTGACAGAGAGAAAGAGAGAGAGAGAGAGAGAGAGAGAGAGAGAGAGAGAGAGAGAGAGAGAGAGAGAGAGAGAGAGAGAGAGAGAGAGAGAGAGAGAGGGAGGGAGTGAGAGAAAGCGGGTGAAGAAGGAGAGTTGGGGTGAAAGGGAGAGGGGGAGGAGGGGGAATGGGAAGTGCGAAGGATATAAACTTGATTGTCTGTATATTAAATTCCGTAAATAACGCAACACCTGATGTGTGTTACTTATTTGTGATACAGCATGAGCTAATCTCATAATATAGCCTGTGTGTTATGTTAAAATAAACTTATTCTGCGTGCTGTTCTAGAACACACACACACACACACACACGTTTGACTCCTCCTCCTTCCAACCTCTATATTAACCCCGCCCCCTTTTATTAGAACCGATTAAAGGGCCATCTATTAAAAGATAAGTGAACTAATACATTGCCTCAGGCCAAGACAGCAGTTCTGTCGTAGACTGTACATGTGGCATTTTTGAAGTGGCGTGTACTCTGACAGCAGAGGAGGTGCAACCGTCGCTCGTGAAGGGAGACCCAAGATACGTATATGTGTCACAATGTTTCACCTCCAACCCATTCACGGCCAACGGCTCACGGTCCGCGTCACTTCCGCTAATGACGAACAATTTAGTTTTGGATTGGTTAATTTTCATCCCGTACTCTGAACAATAATTCTGAAGCAGATCTAGTGTTTTTAACATATTTTTTCTGGTTGTAGATAATAGTATAGTGTCGTCCATAAGTACGAGAATATGTAACCAACCCAAAAAGCCATCCGGCCCACTACCTTCCTTACTGATCCTTATCAGATCATCAACAAAGACAATGAACATTAGGCATGAAGTCGGTGACCCTTGCCTTACACCCAGTGTTATCGTAATTAGAGCAGTACCAATCAGACTCTCTGTTATATTATACATAGCCACCAAAGCGCACGACATAACTGATCCACACCCCAACCTCCGCAATACTCCAAATAACGTAACTCTAGGTACCATGTCATACGCCTGTGAGAAATCCACGAATGTCACAAATAAAGCCAATTTTCTTCTTTTAGCCATATCACACAACAGCCGTAAAGACACAATATGTTCCAAACAGCCTCTCTTCTCTTGAGCACCCGCCTGTTCTCGGAATGGTCTAAACCACAACTTTAATCGTGAACATAACACCATATCATATAATTTAGCCAGACTGTTTATTATACTTATTCCTCTATAATTCCGTACATTTAACTTATCTCCTTTCTTGAATATGGTAAACAAAATTGCTCTTGACCATGACTGTGGGTACATACCTGAAGTGAATACTGTATTAAATAATTATGTCAGCAAGAGAATCCAAGAACACGGTAAGAATTTTAATACACCTGGAGATAAACCATCAGGGCCACATGCTTTATCTGACTTCAGTTGCTTTGTCTGTTGCTGGACTTCAAGTGGGGAAATTGCTTCATCTAGGACAGGTATAGTGACATCAGTAGTCAAATCAGTGTCGGTGAGCCCTAAATTGGCTTGGTACTCTCATAGAACTGCTTAAACTCGTCATCAGTAGGACGACAATGATCTGCTTTATTGTTACTCTCATACTCTCCCCTCCAATTTATGGCTCTCCATATGTTTAAATCATCTTTATCCTCTAATAATCTCTCCCATCTTCCGAGACTTCCATTCACATTCTGTACATGAGGCTCACACCTGCTAATATCCACACATTGGTACAACGAACGTGTTACACTATTACTAAACACATCGACATCAATAGATTATATAGGCATCTCTGTCTCTGCTAGATTACTTAAAAATAGTCTCTCATTTACATTATTAACATTGATAGGTTTAGTTCTATTTTTACTCTGAATCGTGGGGCCATATAGGACTGCGTGATCTCCCAGGTGCTGAGCGCGAGCGAACACATTATCCAGATCTACTTCTGGCAATGATAATGTTATTGAAATAGGAGCATGATCTGATGGCAGAGAATCATCACTAAGAACAGAAAACTCGCTCACATCGCTCAACACCGTAGAGCTCACAATGCAAGTATCCAACTCAGACACCCAGGTACCGCCTTTCCTGTAAGTCTTTTTACTGTGAAAATTATTAGTAGGTGTCTTAAGATTATTCACCAACAACAATCCGGATTCTTTACATATAGTAACTAATATAAAAGCATAGATAGTTTATATCACTAATTTCGTGAGGATCTTTTGTAAAAATCAGATCGAGTTTAGAAGGTTCGTTATTACCCCTCATTCTAGTATTCTCCTTCACATGTTGTGCAAGTACATTATCCGTAACCAACTCTAATAGCCGACTTCCCCAATATCTCTGATTTGGCCCTGCATCTCCCGATTCCCAATTAACCTCACCACAGTTGAAATCTCCCACCAAGATCAATCTATTCTTTCTTAAAAGCAATTTTCTCAACGACTGAATCATATCCTCGACCATCTCCTCAAACTCTAACTCCCTCCATGCCCTGGTCTTTGGTGGCATGTAAACTACTGCTATGTCTAGCTTTTTTCCTTCTATATCATTGAGTTCAACTGCCATTATTTCTGCCTTGTCATTATTTAACTCCACTTGCTTTGCTGCCATAGGGTTCTTAACTAATACTGCCACTCCACCTCCCCTTTTTCCCTTTCTATCATATCTCCATATATTATATCCTTCACTAAACACTATATTGCTGTCAAAGTCCTGGTTCAGCTTTGTCTCCGTCAAACAGACTATCTGTGGTTGATCCTTTCTTAATATATCATCCAACTCTACCTTTTTACTGTTTATTCCATCTATATTAGTGTAGTAGCACAGTATATTGGAATCCTCCTCCTTGTTTCTCTTCCCTCTCTGCCTCCTATTAGGTTCACCTCCTCCTCCATCCCTTCCCTGACCTACCTCCACATTCCCTGCTAGTTCTATTCTCCTACCCCCCCCCCCCTCCACAATCTCCCGCTCCTCCCTCACCATCTCTCTGTCTTCGGTTTGATCCACTACCTGACTCACTGTCTCTATCTCCTGCTCCTCCCTCACTATCTCTCTGTCCTCGATTTGATCCACTACCTGACTCACTGTCTCCTTGTTCATTTCTTCTGGAATACTGCGTTCAATCCTGGTGCCCTTATTACCAAAAAGATATAAACAAGCTAGAACGAGTTCAACGTAGAGTTACCAAAATGATACCTAGCCTAAAGAACAACCCATACGAAGAGCGTCTTAGAGAATTAAATATATTTCCTTTAACCCAGCGCAGATTAAGAGGTGACTTAATTCAAGTGTTCAAAATCATCAAAGGCATCGACAATATGAACTGTAGTAAGTACTTCACTATCGACCAATCTAATTACACGCGGGGAAACAGTTGCAAAATTATTGGTAAATCTTTTAACTCACACGAATCTAAGAATTTCTTCTTCAATCGAGTTGTCAACTTGTGGAATGGGCTTCCCCGAAACGTTATAGACTGCATCACCGTTGATTCATTTAAACTCCGCCTAGACAAATATCTCGCATCAAACCCGCGACTGACTGCGTTTGTAAATGAATAACTTTATTTTATCCCCCCCTCAGTTACTAACCCATCTGTCCCCTACTAACTTCCTAATCCTGCCACGGACATTAGTTCCAGGGCAGTAATTCCCTTTCCAATGTTCCCTTACCCACTCTAAACCACTGTTTGGACACTTGATCCTCAGTGTTTTGGAGGACAAGCAACCTAGAAGGGTCACTAGATCTGTTGTGGCTTGATTTCCTTTGTACTCCTTTGTACTTTGTACTCCTCATATTTTCCGTTCTTTCTGACTCTGATTGTACCACTTCTTTAGTTTCCCTTCCTTTACTCTCCAAAAAAGAATCCTTTTCTCCTCATCTGACAATTTTCGATTTTCATGTGTGTGTGTGTGTGTGTGTGTGTGTGTGTGTGTGTTATTCTTGTTTTAATGTGGATGAGGGAGACAATTAAAAGGCCTGTGACGAGTGCCTCCCCCAGATTTGGAGATAATCATACTTGGAGGAAATAGTCCATTCCATACCTAGTTATTGGACCCATATATTAGAGTACACATATGGGGCATTTTTACGGTTAGACCTTAACAATCCAAGGAAAACTTCCGATTTGGGATGATTTCTTACATTTCAAACAGTCGAATTTGTTGGGCATTGTGTAGTGCAGTGAGTCTTATTCTGGCTAGATAATTTGAGCATACTCATACATAGGATATACTGTACAGTATGTAAATAAATCAGTATTGAGATACCGGTACTTAAAATTGTATGTACTTATGATAGAGAGAGAGAGAGAGAGAGAGAGAAAGAGAGAGAGAGAGAGAGAGAGAGAGAGAGAGAGAGTACAAAGGAGCAGAGAGGAAATCAAGCAACAAGAGACCCCTCTAGGCTGCTTGTCCTCCAAAACACTGAGGATCAAGTGTCCAAACAGTGGTTCAGAGTGGGCATAGGAAAATTGGAATAGGAACTACTACCCTGGAACTAATGTCCGTGGCAGGATTAGGAAGTTAGTAGGGGACATATGGGTTAAGTAACATAACACAGTTATACGTGATGTTTCATATATCTGGGAAAAAGAGAGTAACGTCTTAGTAATATATATACGTAATAATCCTTGAAGAATCTGAGGGGGGAATAACATATAGTTATTCAATTACAAACGCAGTTAGTCGCGGGTTTGATGCAAGATATTTGTCTAGGCAAAGTTTAAAGTAAGAAGGAGGTGTGGTGTGGAGGTAGATATGCTGGAAAGTGTGAAAAGGAACAACATGAGATGGTTCGGCCATATGGAACGTATGGGAAGCGAGAGAATGACTAAGAAGGTGTACAAGAGCGAGGTGGAAAGACAGAGAGGGAGAGGTAGACCGAAGGAGAGGTGGAAGGATGGAGTGAGGGAGTATATGAATGAAGGCGGTGCTGGTTGGGGCGTCGACTGACGGGGGACAGAGGTGCATGGGGGCGGTTCATTCGTGGCCACCCCTTCGGGGATCAAGGCGTCAGGCAATAGATAGATAGATAGAAAGTTTAAAGGAATCAACGGTGCTGCAGTCTATAACGTCTCGGGGAAGCCCATTCTGAGAGAGAGAGAGAGAGAGAGAGAGAGAGAGAGAGAGAGAGAGAGAGAGAGCCACAGAGCCACTGGAGAGGACAGAGGGACCAGCTATGCATGAACTAGTCTTTCATTAGTGTTGTCCACCTGCCATGCATACAAAACGAGGTACTCCATTTTGCTCTCTCTCTCTTTCCCTAAAACATAAAATCTGACTTACACGGTAGGTTATTTTTGTATTTTTTTTCTTTTCTATGTGAATGAAGGAGACAAAAGGCATAACTGCCTGCAGCGAGTGCCTCCCCCAGATTTAAAAGAGTGACAGGGCCGAAATCAAGGGACGTTCGAGCTAAAATGCCAGGACACACGGAGTTTGAAGCAATTTAAGTCATAGGAAGAGGGAAAGACTGATTCTGGGAGAGAGTTCCAGAGCTCAGCAGTTGAATAGAAGAAAGTCTGAGAATAGCGTTTCACTCTTGGGTTGGAGAGTTGCACAGAATAGGGGTGGGATTGTGTTGCAAGGCGGGAACTACGTACCCTACGTAGAGGAGGTGGTATACACTGGGAAAGCTCCGAGGAACACTGATTATTGTAGTAGCGATAGAATAGTGAGAGAGATGCAACATTGCAGCGAAGAGAGAGAGATTGCAGAGAGTTGGTGAGTGGACTGGAGTTAATGATGCGAAAGGCTTTGCTTTCTACTTTATCTAGGAGTGCGGTGTGAGAGGATCCTCCCCACACATGTGAACAATACTCAATACAGGGATGCACTGTGCCCCTGTACAGAGCAAGAAGCTGCGCAGGGGTAAAGAGCCCCTTGAGGCGGTTGAGCACACCCAGCTTCTGGGAGGCTGCCTTAGCGAGACTGGTAATATGGTTTTTCCAAGTGAGAGCAGAAGAAAAAGAGACACCGAGAACATTGAGGGAAGATGAAAGGTTGATTTTTGTATTGTTGAAGAATAAGGGATAGTCCTCTGGAGGTTCCTGGCGGGTAGTAAGATAGATAAATTGAGTTTTGGAAGCATTAAATGCAATAAGGTTTTCTCTACTCCAATTGGAAATAGTAGCTAGATCAGAAGATAAGCATTTTATGGCTTCATTACGTTTACTTTTGAGGGACTGCTGGCTGGGGCGTTCTGGAAAACTAATTGAGTGGTGTAAAGTAGAGTCGTCTGCATATGAATGGATGGGACTGGATGTACAGTTGAGAAGATCATTTTTGAAAATTAGAAAGAGAATAAGAGATAGGACAGAACCCTGAGGAACACCGGAGTTGATAGGATGAGGAAATGAGCGATGGCCATCCACAACCGCAACTATGGAACGGCCGGAAAGGAAATTAGAGACAAAGGCACAGATGGTGGGATAGAAACCGAAGGAGGGCAGTTTGGAAATTAAAGATTTGTGCCAGACTCTATCGAAGGCTTTCGATATGTCTAGTGCAACAGAAAAAGTCTCACCGAAGTCCCGAAAGTTGGATGACCAAGAGTTGGTAAGATATGAAAGAAGATCACCAGTAGAGCGACCCTTAAGGAAGCCATACTGGCGATCTGAGAGCAGATTATGAGAAGAGAAATGCTTAAGAAATTTGGAAGCAAGAATAGTTTCAAAAACTTTAGAGATACAAGAGATGAGAGCAATTGGACGATAGTTGGAGGGTTGAGAGCGGTCACCCTTCTTTGGGACAGGTTGAATGAGAGCAAACTTCCAGCAAGAAGGAAAGACGTTAGAGGAGAGACCGAGACGAAAGAGTTTGCCTATGTAGGGGGTCAGCACGGAAGCACAGTTTTTAAGTACAACAGGAGGCGCACTGTCCGGACCGTACGCCTTCTTAGTATGAAGTCCAGAGAGGGTAGAAAGTACATCTTTAAAAGAGATTAGGATTTTAGGCATTAGTAGGAGAGAGGGGGGTGGAGAGGGAGGAATAGCACCGGAATCATCCAAGGTACAGTTTCTGGCAAAAGTTTGAGCAAAGAGTTCAGCTTTGTCAGAGGAAGAAGTGATGGTTATGCCATCAGAGTGGAAAAGGGGACAGAAGGACGAGGAAGAAAAATTGTTGGAGAGGTTTTTGGCTAGATGCCAGAAAGCTTGGGAAGAGCTAGAGTTGGATAGTTCGGTGCATTTATTATTGATGAAAGAGTGCTTGGCAAGTCGAAAAACCGATTTGGCTTGATTCCGGGCAGAAACATAGGAAGAATGAGATTCTTGAGTTTTAAGGCGTCGGTACCGTTTGAATGCTTCCTCCTTGTTGTGGATAGCAGTAGAACAAGCGTGAGTAAACCAAGATTTTTTTGCATGAGACGGAGAGAAAGAGAATGGAATGTACGCTTCCATGCCCGAGAGGATTACCTCGGTAATGCGTTCAGCACCCTCCGAGGGTCCTCGGCCACGGACGCAGAAGTCATTCCATGGGAAATCAAAGAAGTACTGCCGGAGAGCCTCCCAGTCGGCAGCGCCAAAGTGCCACAAGCGCCGCCGGCTGGGAGGATCGGCTGGCCGCACTGAAGAGATAGGACAGGTGACGTAGATAAGTTTGTGGTCGGAGGAGCCCAAAGGAGAGAAAAGATTGACAGTATAAGAAGAAGGGTTAGAAGTCAGAAGTAAGTCAAGAATGTTGGGCGGATCTCCGAAGCGATCTGTGATACGGGTGGGTTGCTGGACCAGCTGCTCTAGGTCATTTATGATAGAAAAGATGTAGGCTTGTTCACCAGATTGGTCAGTAGAGTGAGAGGAGAGCCATGGCGGTGGTGAACGTTGAAATCTCCTAAGATGGAGATTTCAGAGAAAGGAGAGATAGATAGAATGTGTTCCACTTTAGAGTTTAGATAGTCGAAGAAATTGGGAAAGACGGTAGAGTTAGGGGAAAGATAGACAGCACAGAAATATTTAGTATGAGAATGACAGGATAGTTTGAGCCATAAAGTTGAGAATTCAAAGGAGTCGAAATCGGGAACACGAGAGCAAGTGAGTTTGTTGTGCATGCATGCAAAACATCCGCCTCTGGCTTTGAAACTAGGATAGAGAAAGTAGGAGGATACAGAGAAGGGACTGCTGGCAGTTGCTTCAGACACCTGAGTTTCGGTGAGGAAAAGAAGATCAGGTTTGGAGGAGAGATGGTGTTCGATAGAGTGAAAATTAGAGGAAAGGCCGCGAATAATGCAAAAGTTGATAGTAAGTGTGACAGGCCGTGGTCCAGAGTATTTAGATGGGTCGTCAGGGGAAGGTCGAGCATGTTTGGGGGTATTTATGGTCCCCCCATACCCCCCTGGGGACTCCGAGGCTGGGCCGGGGTTCATCATATTTTGTTTTTAATAATTATGAAGGAGGAAGTGTGGTGTGCATGTTAAGTGTAGTGAAGTAGATAGGAGGAGGAGGGGTTTGTGAGAGCATGCTGGACTACTCTCAGTGTAAGTGAGGTACAAAGGGAATCAGTAAGAGAGGCCAAGCAAATGAAACAGGAGTTCCAGCGATTCCTTATCAAATGCCCACAGCCTCTCCTGGGTATAGCCCTGTTCGATTGGTGCCTACAATCTACCCCCATTCCCCGTATTAGTCGCTTTGTACGACACCAGTAGGACGCGTGGGGCATATTCTTTTTTTCCTCCACCATAAGATGGAGGCCCCCTTACCCCCAGGTGGTAGTACCCGCTTTTTCTGGACCTCCTTCTCCCTCATGATTAGCATATTAGTTGTGAGATTTTAAGACGTTCATTCTATTAGTTTGTCGATTTTAAGACCGTTCACCCCATTTCTTTTGTCAATATTAAGACATTTTGTACCATTTAGGTGTCGATTTTATGCTGTAATTTTATAAGTAATCGGCTTTCGGCCGGGAAATTTTTCTACCAAAAAATGTACAAACTTTTCTTGAAAGGGGCTCTAGGGGGTGCTATTTTAAGCTGGATGGAGGTCTAGCAAGAAAATTAAAAACTAAATTAATTAAATATATAAATAGCCCAAAAAACAAGCACTACCCCATTAACCCCTTCTGTACCTGTGATGTACCTTTCATTTTCTTCTGGCAACTATTAGACAAGTTTGTTAAGCTTAGGAAGGATGTCTACCCATTAAAAGGCTACGGACTATCTCAATTAATCCTTTTAGCTATCATGTATCCTTCCTAAGCTTAAACAAATCGTCTAAATGTAGCTAAAATCAAATACAAAATACGTCGCCGGTACAGAAGGGGTTAATGGAGATGAGATGATTGTTTGCTCTACTAATTCATATTTATACTGTATATATTTTGTTTGTCCTAGCTAGACCTCCCTCAACCTGGAAAAACACCCCCTAGACACCCCCTCAAAATAAATTTGTAAATGTTTCGGTAAAACAAAACTAGTGGGGCTAAACATGAGAGAAAATAAGGTCCAGAAAAACGGCCTATCTCCCCTTAACTTTAACCCCTTCAGTACTGGAAACGCTCTTTTCACTTTATGCTGGCAATTTGTCAACGACTTTATTCAGCTTAGGACGGACGTGTAGCAATGAAAGGCTACAGACTATCTCATGTCATCCTTTTAGCTACCATGTATCCTGTCTAAGCTTCATAACAGTGTCTAAATGTAGTTGACATGCAAACAAAAGACATCGTTGGTACAGTCGCGCTAATAAGTGATGTCTCGGAACCAAGTATGTTTTTATCAATAATTGGTATCGGCAATAGCTAAACTTAATTTCTTCATATCGAGTGAAATATACAAACATGTTCCTACACTTACCCCCCCCCCCTATTCAACATCTGACAGACATTAATACAGCACAGAGCAAGCCAAACGTAATGAGAGATGGGACATGACTTATTAGTGCGACAGTACTGAAAGGGTTAACGCAAGTGTAAACTTATCCAGTCACCTATTACCGTAGTTGCTCTAGTCCTCAGCGCTGGTTAATACAACTATCCATCATTTAATTCATAGAGTAATCTCAAGTCTCGGTTTCGCTGTTTATGAGTGTAGTACTCGCTTTTTATGGACCCCCTTCTCCCTCATGTTTAGCATATTAGTTTTGAGGGTTTAAGACGTTCGTTCCGTTAGTTTGGCGATTTTGAGACATTTTGCCTCATTTTGTATTCAATATTTATACCTTTCGTGCCCCTTAGGTGTCATTTTTTTCCTGGCGAGCGAAAGCGAGCCTCAAATTATAGAAGGAATCGGCCTTCGGCCGGGACATTTTTCCACCGAAAAATGTACAAATTTATCTATCTTGGTAGGGGGTCTGGAGGGTGTTTTTGTAAGTTTGATGGAGGTCTAGCGAGGAAACTAAAAAATAATTTAAATATATAAATATATATCCCAAAAACCAAGTACTACCCCCTTAATTTAGTTAAAATGATGTTAAGTGTATGTAAAGAACGATGTTGTAATATTATCCCCATCATAACACCAATATCTTCCCCCAAGTTATAGAAACTCCTGTATGTTTAAGGGGAGGCAGTTGTTTTTTCGAGTCCTCCTCCTCCCTCATGTTTAGCCCTATTAGTTCTGAGATTTCAAGACATTCGCTCCATTAGTTAGGCGATTTCAGACCTTTTGCCCCATTTCTTTGCCAATATTAAGACCTTTCGTGCCATTTAGGTGTTGATTTTTTCCTGGCAAGCGATAGCGAATCAGCCTTCGGCCGGGAAATGTTTCTACCAAAAAATTTACAAATTTATATCGAAGGGGGGTCTTGTGGGTGTTTTTATGTTTGATAGAGGTTTAGAGAGCAAACTAAACCCCCTCCTTAAACCGTTGAGCCGAACCAGTAAATTATGCTGCACAATACCGTCTGAGCTCCCCCTTAATATCAGATTTCAATGTCAATGCTACATCACGAATTCAAAGAAATGTTATATTCTTGTTCTTCTTGTTCTCTCCTTCCACCTTATCTCTCAATCTGCTTGTCTTCTCAGGTTCCATCCAGGTTGTTTGTGTCAGAGAGAAACCGGTCATGTGGAGATTATATATATAGAGTATATATATATATACTGCATGTATATATATATATATATATATATATATATATATATATATATATATATATATATATATATATATATATATGTGTGTGATTGTTATGTATATATATATACAGTATATATTTTATATATTTTTTTGAGGGGCAGTTTAATCTGGGTACTATTTTACAGTTTAGAAAAGATCTGTGGGAAATAATATGGAAACAGACTTTCTCATTTAACCCTCTGACTTGTACACACCCTTCCTAATCTCAATAAAACCGTCTACTAATAGCCAGCAAACCAAACAGAAATGCGTAATCGTATCTTGAAAAAGTACATTTGAGATACAGTTCTCCCACATTCAATATTCGGAACCAATATTCCCTGACACCATTGTCTATCATTGTTCTCATTCCTTTAACCCTTCTGTACCGGCGACGTCTTTTAAATATTATTCAAGCTACATTTAAAAGATATATTTATATCTTTATTAATTTCACCACAACACCAAACACCTCCAATGAAATTAATGAAATAATATATGTGATCCACCGGGATTCGAACCTGGGTTATCACATATATATTTTTAAACACTCTAACCATTACACCACCTAAAAATCTAAAAGGATTTTTTGTATAGATAGTCTTTACGGTAACCTTTTAATAGGTAGATGCCCTTCCTAATCTGACAACATTGTATAATAGTTGGTAGAAAAAAATTAAAAGGATGTCACCGGTACTGAATGGGTTAAATAGCTTTAGCACATTTTTTTTTTAAAGAGACAATGAACGGAGGAAGGAAAAACACAGATAAAACAAAAAGGTCCATGTGCCTAAAGGCATCCTCCATTCATAAAATGTTTGTAACAACTGGATTTAAACTTTTGTAGATTGTAAGTTTGTGGAAAGCAACTCGGGGGAAGTGAATTCCAAAGAGTAGTAGTTCTAGGGATAAATGCATTTTGATAAGCAGAAGTTCTGCATTGTGGAGGAGAAAGTGTAATTTCATGGGCACTCTCAGCTGCCCTAGTTCTACGGGGAAAGATGTGGAGAGGCGGCACAATTGAAGCAAGTTCCTCGGAACAATTGCTGTGAAAATATCTGTAGAATAATGCAAGGGATGCAACGTTTCTTCGTATGGATAATGTAGGAAGGTCCTCTGTGATTGCAGGGTTATTGATTAATCTAATAGCTTTATTTTGAATTTTGTCCAACTGCCTCAATGCAACAACGCTTCTTCTCTCCACCTCTCCTTTCCACCCCCACTCTCAGTTTTGTGTTTCTCTTTCATGTTTATCATTCCTTTAAGGGGGAGGTAGTCGCTTTTTCTGGACCCCCTTCTCCTTCATATTTGGCATATTAGTTTTGAAATTTTAAGACGTTCGTTCCATTAGTTTGGTGATTTTAAGAACTTTCTCCTCATTTCCTTGTCAATATTAAGACCTTTCGTGCCATTTAGGTGTCGATATCTTACTGGCAAGCGATAGCAAGCCTGTATTCTTAGAAGGAACCGGCCTTCGGCCGGGACATTATTTTACCTAAAAATGTACAAATTTATCTTGAAAGGGGTTCTAGTGGGTGTTCATTTTTAAGCTTGATGGAGGTCTAGCGAGGAAAATATAAAATAGAGTAATAGATTAATAAATAGAGCAAAAAACAAGCACTACCCCCTTAAATAGCTCTTCTATATATGTATCTATCTATCCACCTCTATCTATGTATCTATCTATCCACCTCTATCTATGTATCTATCTATCCACCTCTATCTATGTATCTATCTATCCACCTCTATATATGTATCTATCTATCCACCTCTATATATGTATCTTCTCTCCACCTCTACAGTATATATGTATCTTCTCTCCACCTCTCCTTTCCACTTCTATCTCAATGTTGCGCTACTCTTTTATGTTTATCATTCCTTTGCATAACATTCCTCACATTTCTCTTCTCTACACCTCCTCTCCACCTCTACTCTCAAATTTGCTCTACTCTTTCATGTTTATCATTCCTTTGCATAACATTCCT
The DNA here is from genome assembly GCA_032716605.1 of Paralithodes platypus. Taxonomy (NCBI): domain Eukaryota; kingdom Metazoa; phylum Arthropoda; class Malacostraca; order Decapoda; family Lithodidae; genus Paralithodes; species Paralithodes platypus. Next base: position 17,245,253 of record CM064566.1, read on the forward strand.
ACACATTTATCTTCTCTCCACCTCAACTCTCTAGCTTGTGCTTCTCTTTTATGTTTATCATTCCTTTACATAAGTGTCCTACATGTCTCTTCTCTCCACCTCTCCCTTCCACCTCTACTCAATGTTTTGAACTTCTTTCTCATGTTTATCATTCCTTTACATCATTTTCCTACACCTTTCTCTTCTCTACACATCTCGTTTCCACCTCTAATCTATGTTATGAGCTTCTCTTTCATGTTTATCATTCCTTCACATAGCTCTTCTACATATTCCTCTTCTCTGCACCTCTCCTTTACACCTCTACTCTGTGTTTTGTGCTTCTCTTTCATGTTAATCATTCCTTTACATAATTTTCCTACACATTCCTCTCCTCTCCACCTCCACTCTCAATTTTGCGCTACTCCTTCATGTTTATCATTCCTTTGCATAACATTCCTACACATTAATCTTCTCTACACTTTTCCTTTCCACCTCTACTCTCAGTTTTGTGTTTCTTATTCATGTTTCTTATTCCATTACATAACATTCCTACACATTTCTCTTCTCTACACCTCCTCTCTCTGTTTTGTGCTTCTCGTATTCTCACATTTTTTTTTTGTCTCTGTCTCTCGAGCTATTGTGGGCATGCATACAAAATGAAGACATGACAACCTCAGTCCTGGGTGTTTGTTTATCTTTTCTCTTGTTTCTTTGTTTATTGTTTTATCCATACCTTGTTTGTGTCTCTTTGTCTCTCTGTTTTTATAATATGTGTGAGTGTATTTCGATTTTCATTTCTCTATTTATCTTGCCTTTTTCTTTAAATCCTTGAGGATAATAACGCGCCTCTCTCTCTCTCTCTCTTTCCCTAAAGACCTCAGATCAATGTGCAACAGCTGCGAATAGGGCCAATCGAGCTTTGGGATATATTAAGAGAAATTTTACTTATAAAAAATAGAACATTATAGTACCTTTATTTAAAAGCATAGTGAGGTCCCATCTTGAATATGGCGTGCAATTTTGGTCCCCTTATCTGGGCAAGGACATTGAGAAACTCGAGTCGGTGCAGCGTAGAGCGACAAAGTTGATTCCGTCACCAAGAAATAAATCTTATCACGAAAGATTAAAACAAAACAAAATATTTTCACTTAAGAAAAGAAGATTGCGAGGTCAATTAATCGAGTGTGTCAAGATACTAAAGGGATTTGACAAAATTGATGTAGATCCACTTTTCAAAATAGATAATAGTTCATTAACTCGGGGAAATGGAATGAAATTAAAAACCAGGAGGGTGAATCTCAATGTAACAAAGCACTTCTTCACCTACAGTGTGGTCATCGAGTGGAAAAAATTGCCTGAGAAAGTGGTACAATGTAAGACAATTGCCACATTCAAAAGAAGTCTAGACATTCATTTTGAGGAGGTGGGAATAATATAGGTAAATAAGAAAACAAGAAAAAACAAAATCATACGTTAAGCATCAGTAGTATATTATATTTCGCATCTTCGTTCTTTACTATAAATTTCCCAGTAGAAGTTTTTTCTCATTCTGCTGGGGGAGTCCTTTCCCCTACTTAATTTCATGCCGACCACCGGTCGGAGGGAGAGGTTGGTGGGGAGAGAGCCTTCTTCTTTGTTATCCTTGCCTTCCAATGTGTAGCATATTCTATGTTAGCATGAAGTACGGACTACCTAGTAGGGACCGCAAGGTCTGTGTAGTCTGTGTATCTTTGTAACTCTATGTAACTATCTGCGTCACTCCATGTTCTTTTATTTTCGGGCAATAACAGTGGTTGTTCGTTTGGTCCTTGTTCCTCTACACGGGGGCATGTCCGTACAACATTTATATTTTAGATGGGAAAAAACTAGGAAGGGCGCAGTCAAAGCCACACACACGTTATATATATATATATATATATATATATATATATATATATATATATATATATATATATACTAGGCCTATAAATTCATAGAGCTTGGCTTCAGTTACGCATTAATAGTAACGTTGAAGGGATTCGTTCAGAGTGGTTGGTTGGTTTGGACATGTGGAAAGGACGGATAATCTAAATTGGGTGACGAGATACTATACTCTGTGGACATGGTGGGGGCAGATAGGAGGGGTAAACCTAGAAATATATGGTATCAGCTCCAACAATTCTATCTATTATTATATATTATGGTTACTAAGCTGAGGTGCGTCGCCATTAACTCCTTCTGTACCGGTGATGTACTTTTCATTATATTCTGGCAACTATTAGACGATTTTGTACAGCTTAGGAAGGACGTCTACTCATTAAACGGCTACAGACTATCTCAATTAATCATTTTAGGTAGGCCTACCATATAATCCTTCCTAAGCTTCGTAAAATCGGCTGAATGTAGGTGAAAAAAAGATGTTACAGGTACAGAAGGGTTTAAGACATGGCTCACTCGGTCTTTAAAATCATGTATTTATTTACTCATGGCCCAGGTGTTTACTTAGCTTAGAGACTCTCTCCCTGAATCCATATTTCCCTCATCCTATGACTTAAATTGCTTCAAACTCCGTGTGTCCAGGCATTTTTACTCGACTGCTCCTTGATTTTGGCCATGTCACTCTTTTAACTCTGGGGGAGGCACTCGTCACAGGCAGTTATGCATTTTGTCTCCCTCATCCACATAGAACAAAAAATTGTAATTTTTTAGAATAGAATTATAGATTTTTGTAAACACTCTATAACAAATTATGATGTAAATAAATCTACAACTACGGCCAGGATTTGAAGTGTCCAACCACCTAAGGAAACAAGGGAAGTACACAAAGAAACACAGAGATCACATCAGTTTAGGAGGTCGTACCTCTTCCACTTGGAAACTCGTTTACCTATTTTAAGTGACTCTAATTGATATTGAGAGATCGTTACTGAAGATAAAGTGCGACGGCTTCGAATTGTGGAGATACACAGTCTTTGGTTGAAAAGAAAGTTAAGGGGGTCACCTGCTTTTTTTCTTTTTCTCTCTTTTTCTCTCTTTCTCTGGCTTGTATCCATTCGGCCCTATTTAGCCAACTGTTTTAAGACGTTTATCCCCATCCAGGTGTCGATTTCTTCCTGGCGAGCGATAGCGAGCTAGCATTGTATGGAGAAATCTGGCTTCGCCGGAGACATTTTTCTATCGAAAAATGTACATATTTAGCTTGCTGTCAAAACAAAAATATATATATGCTGGCTCGCTACCGCTCGCCAGGAAAATATGGACATCTGGATGGCAGTAAATGTCTTAAAACAGTAGGCTGAATGGGGCCTAATGGTTACAAGCCAAAGAGAGAGGGAGAGAAAGAGAAAACAAAGCGAGGTAGGCCCCCTTAAGGTAAAGCCAAGTAAACGCACTTAATCTATACAAAAAGTTCCTATGTAGCTCAGAGTGGTTTAACAGGTTTATTATTTTGCACTAAATCTGCCCACTGTACACATATAATTAACCCCTTCTGTACCTGGGACGTCTTTGTGCTTATATTTCATCTACATTTGGACGATTTTATGAAGCTTTGGAAGGATGTATGGTAACTAAGAGGACTAATTGAGATAGTCTGTAGCCTTTTAATTGGTGGACGTCCTTTCTAAGCTGAATACAATCATCTAATAGTTGCCAGAATCTAATAAAAGAACCGTGACCGGTAGAGAAGGGGTTAACCAAATGGTATATCTTATTGTTTGTTCTAAATGTTTCCGATGACAGTATTACAAAGTTAACAATTACGGTGTTATCAATTCGGTTCTTATATTCTTTATTTGATAAACAGATTTCCATTGCCCCAAAATTCATCTGCTACTAATCATTGTAGTTTTGTCCGTAATATTACCCCCCCCCCCCCTCTCTCTCTCTCTCTCTCTCTCTCTCTCTCTCTCTCTCTCTCTCTCTCTCTCTCTCTCTCTCTCTCTCTCTCTCTCTCTCTCTCTCTCTCTCTCTCTCTCTCAATATACACATTTAAAACAAAGGTTAGACTAATAACATAGAACATTTGGTCTGGAGTAGAAAATCATTACTGACAAAAGAACCGGCTGGCAAACAATGAACACGGTTTTCAGATGAAGAGAGCAGAACAAAAAGGTGAAGGTATGCATGGCATTACCTTTCCATTTCTAACTATTCTATACATTCCTTCTGGCGATTTTTAATCCCTGTAAATGTATTCACTTCTAATTGTTTTTATGTTTGGCAAAGTGCCGGAGGGACCAAAGGGTGGGGAGAGAGCCTTCATATTTGCTATCTTTTCCTTCCACTTTCTGTCATGATTGCTATCTCTACTATGATTAAGTGCTGACCACCTCGAAGAGATCTTAAGATCTGTGTGGCCAGTGTATATATGTAAATATATGTAAATCTAGGTTATTTTTATCATACAGTTAGTTTACACCACCATTCTGCCTCAACTTACATAATGTCATGTTAAGCACGTAATTCAATATTTTGTTCTGTTAACGTTTATAACCCACCCTCCTCCGCCTCCTCCTCCTCCTCCTCCTCCTCCGCAGTAATCAGCTCTCATAATGGGCATCGTTCTTGCAGATTTTTACGTGCTCTCCTTAAATGTCTGCAGTGCGTTTCTTTGCTTATCTAAACCCAACATTTTCACTGACCTATTTAATCTCTGAACGATAATGTGGCAGTATGTTTATGTTACTTGCATTTGTACCTAGGAATAAATTGCAAATAGGCCTAATTGATTCTCTCTCTCTCTCTCTCTCTCTCTCTCTCTCTCTCTCTCTCTCTCTCTCACACACACACACACACACACACACACACACACACACACACACACACAAACACATAGGCTAAACACGCATACACACACACACACACACACTCACAAACACACACATACACATACACATAATAACACACACTCACAAACACACACATACACATACACACAAACATACACACACACACACACACAGTACGTTATTATCTTAACCCTTCTATTTCCGGTAACGTGTATTCAATTGGAAATCAACTGCAGCTGTGTGTGTGTTTGTGTGTGTGTGTGTGTGTGTGTGTGTGTGAGAGAGAGTGTGAGTGATAGTTTAACTGTGTGTGTGAGAGAGAGTGAAAGAGTTTGTGATAGAGAGTGTGAGAGATTTACCGTGTTAGTGTGTGTGTGTATGTGTGAGTGAGTGAGTGAGTGAGTGAGAGAGAGAGAGAGAGAGAGAGAGAGAGAGAGAGAGAGAGAGAGAGAGAGAGAGAGAGAGAGAGAGAGAGAGACAGTTACTTACATACAACTGTGTGTACCGTACCACTACATAATTACACAGTGGTGCCTCACATAACAGTCCCACCGTGAAATATGGCTGGCAGTTAAAATACTCTACGCTCATTACCTTGCTTTCCTTTAAGGGGAGATGGGCCGGTTGTCTAGGCCCCGTCTCCCTCATGTTTAGTCCCATTAGTTTTAATGTTTGATGGAGGTCTAGGGAGGAAACTAAAAATATAAATAAATATATGAAAAACAAAAAAATCGACCAAAAAGTAAACCTTTTCCCCTTAATTTAAATTGCACATATATTACCGTGATGCAAGAAGATCAAAATGATCAAATATCGCGAAAGTTAATAGAAGGGAGTCTTTGTGAGTGGAAAACCATGGATAATTATAAAATATGTTCAAGGGGAGTATATTATATTAATAGTAATTTCTGTATTATTTGTTATTGTTGGCTTCTTTGCTCTACATGTATATATACAGTATATATATATATATTAAAATAATGTTTGTGTTACGCATAAATATTTATAAATAATGACTTTACACACCCAAATAATAAAGTGACCTTGCGATTAATTTTATATGATGATACAGAAACAAATACGAATTCCCTTGCAGTGCATAACTTTTGAGCTAAAGCAAACAGACTATTGGTATGAATATGTATAGGTTGTGTGCACGCAGTCTGTGTGTGTGTGTCTGTGTGTGTGTGTGTGTGTGTGTGTATGCTTACAGGTAAGAAACACTTAGACATATTAGATAAGAAAATGTATTTAATGTAATAAATGTTGTACTGAATATAAGGATGATTATTTTTCCGAATATTTTGGGAATACCCTGATTACTATATTCATACCTTTAGGTGAGGATATCGTACGGTTGACTATACCCTGTTTCATTTCAACTGACGGTAAATTGCAAAGTTCACATCAAGATTTCTCAGTTATTTTGAAGATTTTGTAGTGAGTTACGGTGTTAATTATATAAAGTTGGTCTTAATATGATGCAGAGACATGGTGGTTCCATATTTGTTCATTAAGTATCTAGAAATTAGCTGCTAAGGGATTCAATTTACCGTCAGAGTATAGGTTTGATATACAACGAATTAGAAATCACTGTAAAATAGGTGATAATAGTTCAGTGCTTGGTTGATTACTCCTTCCTTTTCAATGTTTACACTGGCTAATAATAACGATTTTAAGGAGTTTAAGCCTCGAGCAATTAACAGATTCGAACTAGGTTCACTATCTTACTTTACTCCTTTACTTCAACAGATCCTTCTTAAGCTTCATATATCGTCAAAAAGTTCCAAAATACAAACTGAATAATAGCAACGGGGTTAAAGGAAACAAGGAAGTTTTGAACCATCTTCACATTATAAGTTTACTTTACTTTGTTTTTTTAAAGTTTTCATTTTTTAATAGTCTTCTTCACTTCTGCACACCACCGTTTTCTGGACCCCCTTCTCCCTAATATTTAGCCCCACTAGTTTTGAGATTATAAAACGTTGGGCCCATTAGTTTGACAATTTTAACACCTTTCGCTCCATTTCGTTGTCAATTTTAAGACCTTTCGTGCCATTTAGGTGTCGATTTTTTTCCTGGCGAGCGATAGCGAGCCTGCAATTTTAAGAGGATCTGGCCTTCGGCCGGGACATTTTTTCTACCGAAAAATGTACAAATTTATCTTGAAGGGGGGTCTAGGTGGTGTTTTTCTAAGCTTGATGGAGGTCTAGGGAGGAAATTAAAAACAAAAAAAGTATATGAATAAATTAATTAATAGATCAAACAAACGGTCAGTCTCCCCTTAAGATTTACATGAATATATGTTTGTAGGTTTTCCCAATGTCAACCAAATACTCATTCCTCTTTTTGTGTTCCTTCTTTTCCATTTTATCCTTTCCTTTTATTTGTCATTTCTTTATTTCTGACCCTCTCTTTTTCCTCCATCTTAAGCTTTACTCCAACTGTCCATAAGGTATAATTTTTGCTTCCAATAAATAGTATGAAACAACTGGTCCTGGATAATAGTATGAAACAACTGGTCCCGGATAATAGTATGAAACAACTGGTCCCGGATAATAGTATGAAACAACTGGTCCCGGATAATAGTATGAAACAACTGGTCCCGGATAATAGTATGAAACAACTGGTCCCGGATAATAGTATGAAACAACTGGTCCCGGATAATAGTATGAAACAACTGTCCCGATAATAGTATGAAACAACTGGTCCCGGATAATAGTATGTAACAACTTGTCCCGGATAATAGTATGAAACAACTGGTCCCGGATAATAGTATGAAACAACTGGTCCCGGATAATAGTATGAAACAACTGGTCCCGGATAATCAAAAGCTACTGCATGATTGCGAGGGCATAATGTTTCAAACAACTGGTGATAATAGTATCTATTTATCTAATTACTAATTTATTGTATACTAACCTCGCCATCTCCATCAAGCTATAAAAAAAAAAAAATAAGTTTGTGCATTTTTTGGTAGAAACATTTTCCGGCTGAAGGCCGGTTACTCCTAAAATTATAGGTTCGCTATCGTTTGCCAGGAAAAAATTGACATCTAACTGGCACGAAAGTTCCTTATATTGACAAAGAAATGGGTCGAAAAGTCTTAAAAACGCCAAAGTAATGGAACGAACGTCTTAAAATCTCAAAGGTAATTGGACTAAACATGAGATAGAAAAAGTAACTACCTCCCCCTTAAAGGTGTTCTTGTGTGTATTGCTCGAAGTTTTTCCAGCATGTAAATCTCGGGGCCTTGCCAGAATTGCAGGCTACTGTAACTATGTCCTAAAATTAACCCCTTTTGTACCGGTTACGTAATTTTTATGCGATTTCAACTACATTTAGACGATTTGATGAAGCTTAGGAAGGATATATGGTCGCTAAAAGGATTAATTATGATAGTCCGCAGCCTTTTAATGGGTAGGCGGCCTTCCTAAGCTGTACAAAATCGTCTAATGGTCACCAGAATATATTGAAAAGTACATCATCGGTACAGAAGGGGTTAAAGCATATATAATACCATCAGCTTCGAAAATACCCTGCATTATCAGCGGTGACAGAGGATACAAGGCAGTTACGTTAGCCGTGGTGATCAGCTGTTTCTGGATGACTGTAAAATGTATGAAGCTTGCGTAATTAATGACTAATAACTCTAAGCGTATCAAACAATTCGTCCTCGTCTATTATTAATTACACTGCCATTAGCGTCATTTGCGGTAATTTTTCATTCAGCCGTGAGTTGATATTTCCTCTTCATCTCTCTCTCCCCCCCCCCCCCCCCCCCTCCGCCCCAGCCACTTCAGATAACGAGGTGCTAAAGATTAATGAGGTTGCTGGCGGGTTTTAAATATCATGCCCAAACTAATGATGGAAAGCCTCAAGCCATAATTCAATGATAAAGGTGTAACATAACGGAAAAATATCTAGCGTTTCTGCATAGATCAAATAGTTTGCCACTGCAGGTATCCTAGCACCTGTTTGTGAGAACAAAATATAAGATACATTTTTTTTGTTTTTTTTATGTGACTGAGGGAGACAAAAGGCAGAACTGGCTGTAGCGAGTGCCTCCATCAGAGTTGAAAGAGTGACAGGGCCAAAGTTCGAGTCAAAATGCCTGGACACACGGAGTTTGAAGCAATTTAGGTAATAGGAAGAAGGAAAGACTGATTCTGGGAGAGTGTTCCAGAGCTCGGCTGTTAAATAGAAGAAAGACTGAAAGTAACATTTCACTCTTGGGTTGGAGAGTTGTACAGAGTAGGGGTGGGATTGTGTTGCAAGAGAGGAGCTGGTGTTCACTGGGAGAACTCTGAGGAACACTGATTGTTGTAGTAGTGATAGGATAGCGAGAGAGATGCATCATTGCAGCAAAGAGAAAGAGATTACAGAGAGTTGGTGAGTGGACGGGAGTTAATGATACAAAAGGCCTTCCTTTCTACTTTGTCTAGGAGTGCGGTGTGAGAGGATCCACCCCACACATGTGAACAATACCGGTACTCAATACAAGGACGCACTGTGCCCCTGTACAGAGCAAGAAGTTGTGCAGAGGTAAACAAAAAATAAGTCAATTGAGCACACCTAGCTTCTGGTAGGTTGCCTTAGCAAGACTGGTAATATGGTCCTTCCAAGTAAGAGCAGAAGAAAAAGAGACACCAAGAATATTGAGAGAAGATAAAGGATTGATGTTTGTATTGTTGAAAAATACGGGAGGGTCCTCTGGGAGTTCCGGACGAGTAGATAGAAGGAGAAGTAGGGTTTTGGAAGCATTAAAGGCAACAAGGTTTTCACTGCTCAAATTGGAAATAGTAATTATATAAGAAGACAAGAGTTGTATGGCTTCATTAAGTTTGTTTTTGAGGGATTACTGGCTGGAACGTTATGGAAAACTAATTGAGTAGTGTAAGGTAGAGTCGTCTGGTATGAATGGATGAGACTGAAGTTACAGTTTAGATCATTTGTGAAAATTAGAAAGAGAATGGGAGATAGGACAGAGCCCTGAGGAACACCGGAGTTGATAGGATGAGAAAGTGAGCGATGGCCGTTCACAACCGCAACTATGGAGCGGCCGGAAAGGAAATTAGAGACAAAGACACAGATGGAGGGATAAAAACCGAAGGAGGGTAGTTTAGAAATTAAAGATTTGTGCTAGACTCTATCGAAGGCCTTCGATATGTCTAGTGCAATAGAAAAGGTCTCACTGAAGTCCCGAAAGGAGGATGACCAAGAGTTAGTAAGATATGAAAGAAGATCACCAGTAGAGCGTCCCTTAACACTTACATTCTCAGGCCCGAGTATATTCGTGTATGTTCGTCAGTAGATAAGTAACTCCCCAGTCCCAGGCCAGAGTATATTCGTCAGAAATGTACTTTCCTTGTAACTGCCTGTACAACCCTGTAGTTGGTAACACAACTGTTTAAGCATTGCTACTGGTCCGGCAACACTTCTCCGCTTATATAAGACCCGCTGATGGGTGACTGGGCCAGTCTTGCTCCATCTCTTCAGGTGAAAAGGTGGTCTCTCCTGCCATTTTTGCCACAGTGCTTGGGACTGCAGGGGCTTTTATTACTGTATCCTACAGTATAGTATGGGTTAAGGAAGCCATATTAGCGATCTGAAAGTAGATTATGGGAAGATAAATGCTTAAGAAATTTGGAAGCAAGAATAGTTTCAATAACGTTAGAGATACAAGAGATGAGAGCAATTGGACGATAGTTGGAGGGTTGAGAACGGTCACCCTTCTTTGGGACAGGTTGCATGAGAGCAAACTTCCAGCAAGAAGGGAAGATGTTAGAGGAGAAAGAGTTTGCCTAGGCACGGAAGCACAGTTTTTTAGTACAACAGGAGGTACACCGTCCGGACCGTACGCCTTCTTAGTATTAAGCCCAGAGAGGGTAGACAGTACATCTTTAGAAGAGTTTAGGATATTAGGCATAAGTAGGAGAGAGGGGGGTGGAGAGTACAAAGGAGTATAAAGGAAAACTGTCTTGATAGCGTAATGCAAAAGTGCGCGGAATTTCGGTGTGAGTATCCTAGGTTCGAGTCCTTGGATTGACACATGTATGTGTTGATTTCATTAATTGAGTTTAGAAGTGAGGTTGGTTGGTGGAAACAAATATAATAAGTAGGAGAGAGGGGGATGGAGAGGGAGGAATAGCACCGGAAGCATCCAAGGTGGAGTTGCTAGCAAAAGTTTGAGTGAAGACTTCAGCTTTGTCAGAGGAAGAAGTGATGGTTGTGCTGTGGGAAATACATCCCACAGATTTACTAAAGACTGATTCATTATATAATAAAAACGTAATTGTGTAATATAGTTAATATAATTAAGTTTTGTATGATTACTTGCCAATATCTTACAAATACAAATGCTCAAAGAAGCTCAATTAGCGTTCAGTTTGTTGCGGCGGAGTGTCTAAATATTTCAGTCTACTATCGCTCGACACAAAGGATTGGCGGGAATTTATGTGGGTCAAAGATTTTCGAGTCCGGCGCTCATAAGATTAGATTGATTAGGAAATTCTGTAAATAATTGTACATACGTTTGGGTTTGGTTAAATCATGAAAATAATTATGATAGTATATTATTATGATATTTACTATTGCATAGTTACATAATTATAGGATATTTACGATCACATCGTATAATTAATACTGTACACGGAACATATTTCCGAGCATTTTGAACCACTGAACTATAAGACATGACGATGACCTGGAGAACGGGTTTGGAACTTTGGGAGTCAGTTGCCGATAAACAGCGGAAGAGTAAAGACCTACTACAAAGGGATTGCTTAAATTACGGATAGTGTGAACATTAGAAACTGTTATCCACTATTGATTAATTAACATAAGGCTCTGACTATAATAATTGAGTCTCGTTTCTTAAGGATAAGTACCCTAGTATATACCATAGTCCTGGCCAGTGCGTAGGAATATGTCGGGTGACTTTACTTTCTTAAGAGGGCGTTACACCGCGTGTTTATTACAAAATAACCGTAAGTTATATAATCATAGTTATATATTCTATCCATATAAATAATTGAATAATATTGAAAGATTGTCTTTATTTTTATTTATTTTTTCTATATTCCAACTACTCCCTCTCGGGCATAGCCTGAGAGCTTTTACACTACACCGCTGAACACGGTGAGGCCCGTGAGGTCTTGTTCCAGTCTAGGGTGTGAGACATGCGAAGCATGCTATTTAATCAGGGAACAATGAGGGTATTTTTTTTGCATTTCGGTGTGCTGTGGTAATGCACTGAAACTAGGTACAGCACAAATTCCATCCCAATAATACGTTATTGATACATTATTGATACATTAGAACTTTCACACACGTTATACTTATTAATAGACAAAGGAAGTCTTGATACTAATTTAGACTAATTATTTGTTTCAGTGAGTGGTTCATAGGCCTACCATCAGGCATAAATGCAGGGAGTGACTAATGTGGTGAGTACGTGACACAGTTATTCATATAATATTTGAACCTACAACATTTGCCCATATCGTTTACGGGAGGTTAGAGAAGTTGTGTTAACGAAGGTCGACTAGGGCAGTCGAGACGAAATTCTCCACATGTGCCATCAGAGTGAAAAATGGGAGGGAAAGACAAGGAAGACAAATGGTTGGAGAGGTTATTGGCTAGATACCAGAAAGCTTGGGAAGAGCTAGAGTTGGGTAGTTCAGTGCATTTATTGGAAAATATTAAGGAAACCACCCACCAATTATTTTCATTATTTTTTTTTTAGTTTTAGTTTATTTGCATCAATATATAGTGATTGGCATTAGTTTCAACCTCCGCAAAAATCGTTTTCCCCTTTATCCAACGATCTTAAGACACGGCGCCCGATAGTGGGGAGGGCTATGAAGATCAGGGAAAATGTGGGGTTAAAGACATAAAAAGGCGATATAAGGGTTTTTATGATGAAAGTTGGCTCGGGTTTTGTTGTTTTTCAACTTGAGAAAACTCCAAAATGAAAAAACTCGAGCCAAGTTTTGGCAAAAGTTGGCTCGGATTTTAAGATTTTTCAGCTGCATAAAAGACAGTAAGTGCAAAAAAGAAGTTGGCTCGGGTTTTCTTGTTTTTCAACTTAAGAAAACCCCAAAATTAAAAAACTCGAGCCAAGTTTTGGCAAAAGTTGGCTCGGATTTTAAGATTTTTCAGCTTCATAAAAGTCAGAAAGTGGCAACAAAAAGTTGGCTCAGGTTTTCTTGTTTTTCAACTTAAGAAAACCCCAAAATGAAAAAAAACAGTCATGTTTTGGCAAAAGTTGGCTCGGATTGGACAATTGTTAGGCTTCATAAAAGCTGAAAATGTAGAAAATGCCAGCCAACTCTTCGCCATTGGATACAGGATGGGGTGTGGGAGAGCTCTGCCCCCCCCCCCCCCCCCCCGTGATTAATTGAAATCATCATCTATGTTGCCCGATAGTGGGGAGGGCTATGAAGATCAGGGAAATTGTGGGGTAAAAGATGAAAATAAAGAAAAATATTGAAGAACTTATTCCAAAAACCCAGTAACCAAATTATCCATTATCCAACAATTAAGCTACATTAAAGATATTAGCCTAACCTGCCAACCTTACCTAACCTAACCTAGTATTATGGTGGGGGCTGCCGCCCCCACACCCCCGCTGGTTGGATGGTACATGGGATAGAAAATGAACTTACCCAGTAAGCTCATTATCCATTATCCAACAATTAACCAACATTAAAGATTTTAGCCTAACCTACCAACCTTACCTTACCTAACCTAACCTAGTATTATGGGTGGGGGCTGCCGCCCCCACACCCCCGCTGGTTGGATGGTACATGGGATAGAAAATGAACTTACCCAGTAAGCTCATTATCCATTATCCAACAATTAAGCAACATTAAAGATTTTAGCCTAACCTACCAACCTTACCTAACCTAACCTAGTATTATGGGTGGGGGCTGCTGCCCCCACACCCCCGCTGGTTGGATAGTACATTGGATAGAAAATTATGTCAATTCCTAGTGTTAATTAGACTGAAATGCAGGGAGAAAGAGGTCCGCCGAGTCGTGTTGTGTGCCGTCTATGTTTTTCACAGTAGCTATAATTGCTTTAATGCATTTCCGCTGCTACTTTAATGCATTTCCGCCGCTACTGACATATATAGGAATGAAGTCATAGAAATTGATGGGTGCGCTGTGTAAGTAACGCTAGAATAATACCGAAAAAACACTATAGGTGCAAATAAACTTTATATAAATTGTTACATCTATAATAATAAAAATAACCAACCTTATGTAACAAAGGGACAGTGACGGCGTGTTCTGGACTTCTCGTAATAATGGTGTGTACACCGCCAGTGATCTTTATCTGGCCGGTAATGGCAAGGATGTCCACACCTAGGACACTCAACACTTGTAGGCAATATACCGTGGTCTGTAAGTATCTTAAGGGCTGCCTGGTTGTTTTGAGAAATTTGTATAATTATTGTTCAGGGGTAAGTGCACAACCACTACAGACACTGGCCATCCTGCAACTGACATTTAAAACCATGCTGCCTGTCGGTGGGCTGTAGTTCAATGCACTCATTGGCTGACTAAAATGACGTAATTGTCCATATATTGATCCATGATTGGGTGACTCCTTCAATACCGTGACGTATGGTGACGTATACAAAAAATAACCAATAATATGGCAGAAACATAGTGACGTGTTGATCATTAGTTCACATAGAGAAAGGCAGAGGGCGCTATAGTCGAATATTTACGATAAAAGCGCTCCTCAATTATAGTATCAACATGGCTGACCTAGCGGGGTGGCGTCTGTGGGAAACGCTGGACAAATATGTTACAGGTTACAGGTTCTAGGTTCTGTATCTCCCTTAATAGAATTTTTCGAGGGTTGACACTTATTTTAACATGGAGTATAGGTTATATTACATCCTAAATTAAATTTTAAAAATTTGTGAAAATTCTTGGGTTGTTTATATAATAGAAGTTACTGTGAGACACATAATATGTTGAAGGGGGAGCTCTGCCCCCTCTAAACACCCGTCACTTATGTCATCATAATCTGTTGTACTTCATAGGGGGTCCAATTAAGGAGAAAGTTAATTAACAGACGAAATTAGGCCGCAAATTACAATAACATAGCGGGCCGCCGTTTATGGGAGACTTTTTACACATCATTTTCAATGTTAATTTTCTCCCTTAATCGATTTTTCCAAATTATCAAACTTACATAAAAATGAAGTACAGTTTATAGGGATTCCAACATGCATTTCAAAATTGTCATGAAAATTGGTGGGTGGTTTGCTTAATATATACCCATTTATTAGTGATGAAAGACTGCTTGGCAAGTCAAAGAACAGATTTGGCTTGATTCCGGGCAGAAACATAGGACGAATGAGATTATTGAGTTTTAAGGCGTCGGTACCGTTTGAATGCTTCCTCCTTGTTGCACAAGCGTGAGTAAACCAAGATTATTTTGCATTAGTCTGAGAGAAAGAACATGGAATGTATGCTTTCATGCCTGAGAGCGTTACCTCGGTAATGTGTTCAGCACTCTCAGAGGTTCTCCAGCCACGGAAGCAAAAGTAATTTCATGGGAAATCTAAGAAATACTGCCGAAGAGCCTCCCAGTCAGCAGCGCTAAAACGCCACAAGCGCCGCCGGTTGGGAGAATCGGGTGGCTGTATTGGAGAGATAGGACAGGTGACAGATAAGTTTATGGTCGGAGGAGCCCAAAGGAGAGAAAAGATTGATAGTATAAGAAGAAGGGTTAGAAGTTAGAAACTATTCAAGAATGTTGGGCCGATCTCCGAAGCGATCCGGGATACGGGTTGGTTGCAGAACCAACGGTTATACTGATGTTTTGGACCGACAGTTAGCCCATCGATCTTTTTAGGCCTAATAGGTCCGGTAGAGCATATACATCATTGCTATATATGTCATTAAGAGCTGAAATGTATTATAAGGGAGAAAAGAAACAAAAACGCTAAAATTCATATATACTGTAAAACAATAAGTTTTTCAGCCAGTACCCAACCAGCGGGGGTGTGGGGGCGGCAGCCCCCACCCATATACTAGGTTAGGTTAGGTAAGGTGGTCAATATTTACGAGTCACACCACAGCTGGAATCTCATTTCTAATGGTAGTTTTGGGTTCCTATCATTCTATGCTTCATTACTATATACTTTTTATCCACCGGAAATTTTTTTTTTTCTTGTTTTTTTTTTTATTTTTTTTTATTTTTATTTTTTTTTATCATTAACCTAACCTAAAAACCTAACCTAACCTAACCTAAATGTATTTGGGGGCTATTAGGTTCGGTTAGGTTAGGTTTTTTGGTTAGGTTAGGGTAGGCCTAATGCTAAAAAAAAAAAAAAAGCAAAGAAAAAAATATATTTTCCAGTGGATAAAAAGTATATAGCAATGAAGCATAGAATGGTAGGAACCCAAAACTACCGTTAAAAATGAGATCCCAGCTGTGGTGTGACTCGTAAATATTGACCGGTAAGGTTGTTAGGTTAGGCTAATAGCCTAGAACATTAAAAAAAAAAAGAAAAAAAGATAGTCTAACCCAACCAGCGGGGGTGTGGGGGCGGCAGCCCCCACCCATAATACTAGGATAGGTTAGGTAAGGTTGTTGGGTTAGGCTAATGTCTTCCCAAAGTTTACTATTTTTATAACATAAAATATTAGGCTACCCACTCCACCCCGTGAAATCCGAGCCAGCTTTCGTCAAAACTTGGCTCGGGTATTCACAAAATTGGGTTTTATGGGTTTGCAATTTGGGAAAACCCGAGCCAAGTTTTGATACAAAACGCTATATTATTGTATTTTTACGCTTTTAACCCCTCATTTTCCCTGAACTTCATAGCCCTCCCCACTAGTGGGGGGGGGCGTGTTTTTAGATTGTTGGATAATGGGTAAATACTCATTTCCGCTCCTCTTCAGTATAAAATAACACTATATCTGAAGGAAAAATTACAAAAAACAAAATAAAACTTACTGAAATCGCTGTCGGTCCAAAACGTCAGGTTTACCGAACCAACTGCTCTAGGTCAATTAGGATAGAAAAGACGTAGGCTTGTTCACCAGGTTGGTCAGAAGTATGAGAGGCGAGCCATTGGCGGTGGTGAACGTTGAAATCTCCTGACAAGATACAATACGCATTTCGTTATTGTTTTCTGGCTATAATTTGACTTGCACTTTTGATTATAATAATATTAAGGAATCCCAATGTCATTGATGAACACTTTATATAGCTGTGTACATAATGAAAACGCTTATTGTGCATGCATTAAGCAACAAAATGTATTCCAACAAATTTAGTATTACAATAAGAAATACCAGTATAACTAAATAAGTTGGTCACCAATTATTTTGCAATATTTGAAAACAAATATGGATTTTATATGCTCTAAACATAATATGAAAATTTGTTTTAAGCCTCGGCAAAACCTAATAAAAATATATGGTATTAAAATGGAATTTTGTGGTAACATGGTTGTCAATACCCCTCCCTATAGGCGGCACCGATTCGTACACACGCCATTTTCACCTGTCTCCCGAGGTCTGTCCACCAGCTTTTTAGTCCACTCCACCTGCCCATCTCTGTCGATAGGTTGGGTTGTTTGGTTAGGTTAATATACTAGGTCTCAGAAACAAGATTCGTAGTTGCGGTAGTATTTACGGTATCTGGACACTTCGAGCGGAGGCGCATTTAGGTTAGGCTAGGTTAAGTTAGGTTAAGTTAAGTTAGGTTAGGTTAAGTTAATTAGGTTAGATTGTGCATCCGCTCTATCAGGAATTTGCTCGAAGTGACTCTCATTCGTATTTACAGATACGGCCGAATACCGGTAGGCTACTAAATGGGCGCCGGCCCAACCGCCATGTTGTATCCCACGTAGGCCTACTAGGTAGACTACTACGGACACATTGTAGGCGTTAGGTGTGGATTAGGCTTGTATCCAATGTACTAGGTCTATGTTACTGGATATTTATGATTTAAATAAGTGCTACGTTTTCGATAAATCTGGTTATATGGCTTTGCAATTAGGGAAATCATGAGCCGATTTCCGACATTTAGTTAGTCTTTTTCGATTCTCAAAATACGATCCAAGTTTTGCCAAAAATTGGCTCGGGTTTTCCAAAATTATGCTTTTTGGGGTTTGCAATTTAGGGAAACATGAGCCAAAATTCTAAATTAGGTTACTGTAATTTGTTTACTCTTAAAATTCGAAAAATCCGAGCCAAGTTTTGCCAAAACTTGGCTCGGGTTTTCCAAAATTTGGGTTTTATGGCTTTGCAATTTCGGAAAACCTGAGCCAAATTTCTAAATGAGGTTACTGTCATTTTGTTGTCTACAAACTCTCAAAATCCGAGCCAGCTTTGGCCAAAACTTGGCTCGGATTTTCGAAATATTGGGTTTTAGGCCTTCTAAATACCTTAAAACCCGAGCCAAGTTTTGCTAAAATACGTTTTAATCGCCGTTTTACGCATTTAACCCCTCATTTTCCCTGTACTTCATAGCCCTCCCCACTATCGGGCGGCGTGTCTTATATCGTTGTATAATGGGGAAAACGGTTTCGCCGAGGGTTGTAATTATTTCCAAACACTATATATTGATGAAAACTAACAGGGAAAAATAAAAAAATCCATGGGAAAATTGGTGACCATCTTATTTAGTTTTTCCGAAATACCTATACATATTTAAAGAGGGACAGGCGGCCGTTTTTCGGAACCCCCTTCTCCCTCATGTTTAGCCCCATTAATTTTCAGATTTTAAGAAGTTCGACTCATTAGTTCGGCGATTTTAAGACCTTTCACCCCATTTTGTTGTCAATATTAGGACATTTCGTGACATTTACAGTAGGTGTCGACGTTTTCCTGGTGAGGAATAGCGAGCCTGTAATTGTAGGAGGAACCGGCCTTCTACCGAAAAATTTACAAATTCTTCTCGAAAGGGGATCTAAGGGATGTTTTTTTAATAATGATGGAGGTCTGGGAATAAAAAATAATAAAAAGATAAATAAATTAGCAAATAAAATAGCCCATCCCCCCTTAAAGGTGGGGGCTCATGGGTTGAGATAAAGATGGAATGATAATCGCCAAGCTGTACATAAATATCTTGCAAAATGCAATGGCACTGAAATAATTATTAACAATGGTATAAAGGATTTTGTGGATCGTCCATACCGGGCCTGTGACGTCACAAGAGTGTAAGTCCACCATCCAGTCTAGGCTAAGGATACTGGTGTGACGTCACTATGCCGTCACAGGCCCGGTATAGACGATCCGCAAAATCCTTTATACCATTGTTAATAATTTGTTCTGTGACATTGCATTTTACAAGATAATTATATGCAGGTTGGCGATTATGTTTCCATGTTTACCTCAACCCATGAGCCCCCACCTTTAAGAGTGCAGTTACATATTCTTATGTGTAGGTTGTAATATATCATGAAATACATCACACAGTCATAATATATCAGACAAAAACACATCCAAACGCAAACAAACACTGCCATGCAATTACAAACACAGCTTGATACGCATAACTGTAATACCTCAAACAGCAGGATGCTATATAATAACTTGCAATCATCTACGCGACACCCTCATAAACACCGTTCCCGTAGAATATATATTTTGCACACGGTATTCTTCAACGAATATGACTTCCACAGACAGGCAACCGTACAGCAGCACACGAACACACGGATTTATTAAAAAAAGAAGTTATTAATTGCCTATACAATGGTCACAAAATCGGATGACATGCTTGGATATACAGTATATATATAATATATATATATATATATATATATATCTATATATATATATATATATATATATATATATATCTATATCTATATCTATCTATCTATTGCCTGACGCCGTGATCCCCGAAGGGGTGGCCACGAACGAACCGCCCCCATACACCTCTGTCCCCAGTATATATATATATATATATATATATATATATATATATATATATATATATATATATATATATATATATATATACATACACATACACATATTGCTTGCCAGAAAGACAGAGGGACTGTATGTTCTCGTATATATGATTATATCGCTGTCCATCTGTGTTGCGTGTTCCACCTCACGCTGTGCTAATAAATTAATTTCATTGTGTGTGTGTGTGTGTGGGGGAGGGGGGGGGGAGGAGGTGTTTGTTTTTATTCCATCGAATTGCGATATTGTATAATTAATAATGTAACAACAGTCACATAGCACCAGACTAAAAGTGACACAAATAGTAAATATATTAATGGTAGAGCAAGACATTCAGCCTGTTAGAGAGTAGTGTGTATATTTTATTGTCAAAGACTTTTACAGGAAAGGAAGGGAAGAAGAGAATCAAGGTTGGCTGGTAGAAGTATTATTTGAAAGGATGGAATATTCTGTAGAGTATATACTGTATATATATATATATATATATATATATATATATATATATATATATATATATTCTTTAATACATACGAGGTTGAAAGAAATGGTAATTTTTGCGTTGGAAATTTTATTATTCAAAGTTTCCAAGTCTCTGATGAGTTTTCGCTGGGTGGCAGGAAGTAGATGAATGAGATTAGGAAAATTCATGGTGGTACAGGGTTTTTGCTAATCTCATTCATCTACTTCCTGCCACCCAGCGAAAACTCATCAGAGACCTGGAAACTTTGAATAATACAATTTCCAACGCAGAAATTGAAATTTCTTTCAACCTCGTAACTATGTATTAAAGAAAATTTATTACCTGGCTTTACTAGCATATATATATATATATATATATATATATATATATATATATATATATATATATATATACCGGTATATATATATATATATATATTATAGTTCCCGATGGAGGATTCTAGATCTATTATTTATTTTACAAATATTGTCTAATTACCTGGTATGATGATGCATGCAAACAATTCAGGTAATGCCAGTGTTAACAGCAATTGCTCTCTCTCTCTCTCTCTCTCTCTCTCTCTCTCTCTCTCTCTCTCTCTCTCTCTCTCTCTCTCTCTCTCTCTCTCTCTCTCTCAGACGCACACATACATATCTGGCCAACACATATAAGCTTTATCGTTGTCCCCAAATCCCCTCCCTTGTGTTCCTCTGCCACAAAGAGAGTCCCCCGCGGCAACAAGTCCTTCACTTACCCTGACCAAATTCCTACATGAAGCTGAGGACTAGACTCGCCCTGTGGAAGATATAAAGGGAGAGGGAAGGAGGTTGGTGCCGGAGGGGTGATGGAGTGAGAGAGAGGGGGGGGGGGCAAGACTAAGGAAGAGGTTGATGACGGGGGAGGAGAGGGAAGTGGAAGGAGTGTGGGGGGGGGGGGGGGGGTGCATGACTATAGGGAGGAGGGAAAAGGTTTATGCTGGAGGGGAGAAGGGGGGGGGGGGGGGGGAGGTAGCATAACTAGGGAGGATGGAGGAGGTTGATAACGGGAGAGGAGAGGGATGGGGAGAGAGGGGTGCAAGCATAGGACGAGGGGATAGTGATGACGGAAGGAAGGGCAAATGCCCGAACAAGTGGAGTGTTTTATATATCTAGGAGGAGTGATAAGCGGGGCGTGGGTGTGGGAATGGAGGGAATATTATTTTAGCATAGTTTTCAACACCAATAACTCTCAAATTAAATTTATGAAAACATGTAATTCTTCCAGGATTCGAACCTAGGAAATCTCATACAGAACTTACACAGTCTAACCATTACACCGTCAAGACAGGGAGTGTGTGAGGTAGGGACAGTTTTTTTTTTTAGTTATCAATGGGAAGTGTGTGGAAGGTGAGAAATTTCTGAATGAAAGCTAAAAGTGCAATGCACCAAGGGATGGTTGTAACAGCAGTGATGTATGGGGCTGAGATATTGGGTCAAAATATGCAAGAGAAAAGAAGGTTGGATTTGATGTAGATGAGCTGCTTTGGGAGTGTGTGTGGAGTGGCGTGTGGAGACGGATTGAGGATTGAATATGTACATACGTAGGAGAGTGGGACAACAGAAATCCCTATCAGCCAGAGTGGAAAGGGAGGTGCTGTGCTGGTATGGACATGATGAACGAATGGACGATGAAAGGCATACAAAGAGAATATAGGAGTCAGAAACGGGAGGAATTTGATTGAAAGTAAGACCTCTGAGGAGATGGAGAGATTGTGTGAAAAAACTATTGGAAGGTAGAGAGATGGCTGAGGAACAGGCAGGATAATTGGTGATGAGTGGGAATGAACGGAGAATGATTGTGAATGGATGAGTGATAGTGCGGTCGTAGGGACTGGGGTTCTGGTGCCAGTTGGACTAGATAGTAGTCCGAATGGCGCCTGGCCCGGGGGACTGGGACCTGGGAGTCTTTTGCTGGGGACCCCAAATAGGCCTTGGTCTCTGGGTCTTCTCCCGTGTGTGAATTTGTGTATTGATATTTTATTTTGCTTTGTTCGAGCTCTGTCTCGAGTCGTCCACCCACAGCTATGGGGTATGTGCCTGAGCATATAGTATACATACGTACATGTTCTTTTCATTTCTCTCATCACCTGACCTTCATCTTTCTCCCCTCCCATGTTCTCCCCTCTAATAATAATAATAGCACATGCTAAGCCAGCTAAGGATAGCCCAATAAGGCCGATTAGGCGTATTTCCAATGGGGTCCTGTACTACTACCCCATCCCCTTGCTCAAGAGGAACGGTAATGACTCAGTGCTTGTGAAAAATCTTTAATGCGCCGAGCGTGGGCGCGATCCTGGGCCTTCTGGGTGGAAGTCCAAGACGCTAGTCTCTACACCAGCGAGCCCCTCGCCTCATCTGAATGTCTCCACTCTCTATCAATGTATCCAGTGACCTGCCCCAGCAATCAGGGTGGAAGTATACAGTATATAGGCTCCACTGTCCTTCCCCTGCCTCTCAGTCCCCTCACACTCCAGAAGGCTTTCAATGGCTCAACTGATAAAAGTGTCAACCTTTCCTCAAACAAAAACAAAGCGCAAAATCAATGGAGCACAAATTGTTTCTATTCCCTCCATGAAAACAGAAATGGTTGTATGACATTTTATTCCAATGATACAAATATAGTAATAGCTGTATTCATAAAAGATCAAACTATATATACTAAAATTTGTGGTGGTACAACAAAAAAAAAAAAAAAAAATGTTGGGAATGGGCATTAGTTTATAAGATCGCCTCCAATTGCTCATTAAACTGCAGTGCCTTGTTATGCGAAATTTATAAAAAGAGTGCTGATATCAAATTAATAATATTACTTCAGTTGTAGAACCTCCCCCCCCCCCCCCCCTTCCACACACACACACATAATATTGATCTCGTCAAACAGCTCGTATACAACTGTGCTTTGGTAATTATTATAAGATAATATATAAGTTAGAGTTAAGCTAAAAACTGTTCCTTTGTAGGCCTAAATGTTCAGCCTACGGCTGCAATTATCAATAAACCGTTTATTATTATTATTATTACATATTTATATGTGTCATGTTCCTTTTTCGTCAACATTCATCCTGGGTACAAACTACGATTATACAAGGATAAAATATATTTGTTGTCGTGATCGCACTCCGTATTGATTTATTTTGGGAGTTGAGGGGTGACAACTGTATTGCCCTTTCCCTGCATCTCCCCCTCCCTCTAATACCTCCACTACCCCCACCCACTCTGCTCCCCTTTCCCTGCATTCTCCTCCTCCCTCTGCTACCTCCACTACCCCCACACCAACTCTGCACCCCCACTCTGCTCCCCTTTCCATCCATCTCCCCCTCACTCTACCACCTTCACCACACATCCTGCACCCCCACTATACTCCCCTTACCCTGCATCTCCCCCTCCCTCCACTACACACCCCATCCTGCATCCCCAGTATGCTCCCCTTTCCATGCGTCTCTCCCTCCCTCTACTACCTCCACTCCCCCCCCCCCCCCCAACCACGACCTCACAAAACAAAGTTGCACCATCGTGAAAAAAGTTCAACCAGAAAACACGAGATGTAGGTGTTATTGTGGGTGGGTGGATATTGGTTCACCTACCTATGTTCACCTATGTGGAGTTCGCCCCTCATGCTAGTGGCACCGAAGAGCGCCTCGCTCTTCGTTGTTGTTTGAGAATTGGTGCAGCAGACTATTCGAAGAGGTGGAGCGCACCATTGTGAAGATGGGCTCGTCTGGCACTTTTTGTAGTTCGACATCGAGAGCTCTCTTGAAGCTGTCTAACGAGACACCTCTCATGTCTCTCACTCGCTGCGGGAGTTTGTTGAAGAGACGTGCTCCTCTATGTGATAACCAGCCCTCTCGCAGAGAGCCCATAGCCCCCCGATTTATCATCTTGGGGATCTCGCATTCCCAGCCTCTCCTATCATTGAATTTCATTGCTATTGGTGTATGTAGATTTGGTACAAAACCCTCTGCGATTTTCCACGTATATATTATTAAGTATCGTTCCCTTCTACGTTCCAACGAATATAGTTTGAGTGATTTTAAGCGATCCCAATAGTGTAACTGTTTTACTGAGTTTATATGTGAGGTAGAAGTTCCTTTGTACACTTTCTAAGTCATTAATTTCACCTAATTTGTATGGGGATGTTAATACGTTACAGTATTCTAGCCGCGGTAGCACCAGGGATTTGAAGAGTGTTATCATAGGCAATTCACTGCGAGTTCTAAATGTTCGTAGAATCCAACCTGTTAGCCGTTTCGCAGCTGCAACTTTGACCTGGTTATGTTCTTTGAATCCCATATTTTCAGACATTATCACCCCAAGGTCTTTCACATTGTATTTACGTTCTATTATGCGATTGGATTCTGTTATGTAACTTGTGCTCTCTTTAACGAAATCCTTATCTCCGTATCGTATTAATTGAAATTTGTCTTCATTAAATTGCATGTTATTTTCCCTGGTCCACTGGAACACCTTATTTATGTCCACTTGCAGCCCTCTTCTTCCTGTGTCTTTACTATCATACTCAGTTTCGTGTCATCCGCAAAGGAGGATACTGTACTGTGTCTTGTGTTGGCATCTATGTCACTTATATTAGAATGAGGAAAAGAAGGGGCGCTAGTACTGTTCCTTGGGGAACATAGCTTTTGACGTCTGAAGGCTCAGATGTTACTTGGCTTACTGCTACGGATTGTTTTCGGTTCACGAGGAAATTGTATATCCACCTTCCGATTTTACCTGTTATCCCTTTTGCTTTAAGTTTGTGTGCAATAATACCGTGATCACATTTATCAAATGCCTTAGCAAAATCGGTGTAGATGACGTCCACGTTTTTCTTTTCTTCTAGGGATTTAAGAATTCTGTCGTAGTATTCTAATAGTTGCGAGAGACATGATCTTCCTGCTCTGAACCCATGTTGACCAGTGTTGTGTAGTTCATTTTTTTCCATATATGTTGAGATTTTGCCTCGCAGGACTCGCTCGTAAATTTTAATGATGTGGGAAGTCAGAGCTACTGGGCGATAGTTTTTTGGTAGTGCTTTACTCCCTCCTTTATGCAAAGGGGCAATTATTGCGTTTATCAAACTATCCGGTATTTCTCCAGTGTCTAGACTCCTCCACATTATAGCCAGGGGTTTTGAAAGGTTTTCCTTATATTTCTTTATTAGGATTGAACTCCACGAGTCCGGGCCTGGTGCCGAGTGGGATGGCATGTTGGCGATGGCTTCTGCTATATCTTTTGGTCCGAAATTAATGTCCAGAATCTGGGGGGTTTCCGTGGGGGGATTATTCAAGAAAAATTCATTTTGGTCTCTGATTGCTTTTGTTTCGTCAGGCTTACTGAAGGCTTTTTCATACTGTAGACGTAATAGTTAACTCATTTCCTTTTTGTCCCCTGTGAATGACCCATCATCTTTACTTCGTGGGCCGATGTTTGATGTGGTTTTAGTTTTATGTTTAGCGTATGAAAAGAAGTACTTGGAGTTTTCCGTTATGCTTGCAATAGCTTTGCTCTCCTCTTCTGTGGGTGGGAGTTAGTGTGGGTGGGTGTTTTGTGGGTGGGTGTTATTGTGGATGGGTGTTAGTGTGGGTGGGTGTTAGTGTGGATAGGTGTTAGTGTGGATGGGTGGGTGTTTGTGTGGGTGTGTGTTAGTGTGGGTGAGTGTTAGTGTGGGTGGGTGTTAGTGTGGGTGGGTGTTATTGTGGGTGAGTCAGTGTGGGTGAGTGTTAGTGTGGGTGGGTGTTAGTGTGGGTGGGTGTGTGTTAGTGAGGGTGGGTGTTAGTGTGGGTGGGTGTTAGTGTGGGTGGGTGTTAGTGTGGGTGGGTGTTATTGTGGGTGGGTGTTATTGTGGGTGGGTGTTATTGTGGGTGGGTGTTAGTGTGGGTGGGTGTTAGTGGGGGTGGGTGTTAGTGTGGATGAGTGTTAGTGTGGATGAGTGTTAGTGTGGATGAGTGTTAGTGTGGATGAGTGTTAGTGTGGGTGAGTGTTAGTGTGGGTGAGTGTTAGTGTGGGTGAGTGTTAGTGTGGGTGAGTGTTAGTGTGGGTGAGTGTTAGTGTGGGTGAGTGTTAGTGTGGGTGGGTGTTAGTGTGGGTGGGTTAGTGTGGGTGGGTGTTAGTGTGGGTGGGTGTTAGTGTGGGTGAGTGCGTGTGGGTGGGTGCTAGTGTGGTGGGTGTTAGTGTGGTGGGTGTTAGTGTGGTGGTGTTAGTGTGGGTGGGTGCTAGTGTGGGTGGGTGTTAGTGTGGGTGGGTGTTAGTGTGGGTGAGTGTTAGTGTGGGTGGGTGTTAGTGTGGGTGGGTGTTAGTGTGGGTGGGTGTTAGTGTGGGTGGGTGTTAGTGTGGGTGGGTGTTAGTGTGGGTGGGTGTTAGTGTGGGTGAGTGTTAGTGTGGGTGGGTGTTAGTGTGGTCAAAAGGGCGAATATAATGGGAATGCATGTAGATTTGCTCATCCCAAAATTTGCAACAACATAACCAGTCATGGAAAATGTAGATTTGGTGAAACCTGCAAATACCACCACCCATCCCTTTGCAAGACATCACTTGAGAACAAGACCTGCTACAATATGAAATGCCCAGCTTTTCATATTAAAGGGACTTGGAGATATGGTAGACCTAACACGAATGGTAGCCCAAAAAACTCTCTAGCTATGCGAGGACGAGACAGAGGAAAAAGGCAAGGAGGGAAAGGGCAGATGAAGGTGAAGAGACTGAGGGAGATGGAAGAGCACGTAGAATACCTCGAGCACCTCCTGGCCTCCCAAGAGTGGCCAATACATCCCGAAGACTATTAGGTACACATAGTACTCCAAACAATCCCTCCCCAATCTTGTTTTCAAATATCCAAGGCCTAAAAAATAGAACCACGAACAAAGTACCATTTATTAGGGGCCTGCTAGAAGAAGGAAACGCTATATTTGCGGCTCTCACAGAAACTCACATTAAAGATCAGGAAGATAGTGAGGTATGGATTCCTGGTTACAACCTACATAGGGCGGACAGAACGCATAGATCACATGGAGGTGTAGCCTTGTACATACATGACTCACTGATATGTACTGAATTCCTAAATAACAGTAATGAAGTGGTGGAAATACTTGGAGTTAAAATAGAATCCCTAAATTTATCAGTTATTGTTACATACAGGCCTCCAGACTCATCCCGAGAAGAATTCAAAACCCAGCTCAACAAAATAAAATCAGAAGTGGAAACCCTGGGGAACCCAACACCAAATATTATATGGCTAGGAGACTTTAACCTACCAAACATTAAATGGAGACAACTAGAAAACCAGTTAGTGGCAAATAACACCGGAGAAGCAAATACTAATACGAGAGAGCTTTTGAACTTTGTTATTTTTTTAGTCTTACCCAACATATTGCTGAACCCACACGGGAAAACAATATCTTAGACCTGGTCTTCACTAACAACGACTCTCTAGTACACAGCATTAACATATCGGACACAACATACTCAGATCATAAATTAATTGAGATCAAAACAACCTTAGAAAGTGTACAGACAACCTCAGAATCGAGAACAAAAACCGGCCCCTTCAGTAAATTTAACTTCAATAACAAAAACATTAGATGGGAAGAGGTAAATCAAGAAATGGAGGAAATAGACTGGAAAGATTTAATGGATAACCTGACACCAGCAGAATGTCTAGTCTTAATAACAGAAACCATGACCCAAATCTGTAGCCACCATATACCTGCAAGACAAACAAAACGAAGAAGCACACAAGATCGGGAAAGGAGGAGGCTGTACAGAAGAAGAAAATTACTCACACAAAGATGCACACATCAAAATCTACAGGATAGGCAAAAGGTCGAAATAGATAGAGAAATTGTGGAAATTGAACAAAGGCTAAGAATATCATATGAACTACAACATATGGAAGAGGAGAGGAAAGCTATTGCAGGTATAAAGGAAAATTCCAAATACTTCTTTTCATACGCCAAACAAAAGGCTAAAACAACATCAAACATCGGCCCACTGAGCAAAGGGGACGGCTCTTTCACAGGGGACAAAAAGGAAATGAGCGAACTCTTAAGCAGGCAGTATGAAATGGCATTCAGTGAGCCTGATGAAACAAAAGTCATCAGAGACCAAAATATATTTTTCATGGAAACCTCCCCCACGGAAACCCCTCAGATGCTGGATATTGATTTCGGTCCAAAAGACATAGAAGAGGCCATTTCCAACATGCCATCCCACTCGGCACCAGGCCCGGACTCATGGAATTCGATCCTAATGAAAAAATGTAAGGAAAACCTCTCAAAACCCCTGGCTATAATGTGGAGAAGGAGTCAAGACACTGGTGACATACCAGATAGCTTGAAAAACGCAATAATTGCCCCACTGCATAAAGGAGGGAGTAAAGCACTACCAAAAAACTACCACCGGTAGCTTACCTCTCACATCATTAAAGTTTTCGAGCGAGTCCTGCGAAGCAAAATTTCAACATTCATGGAGACAAATGAACTACACAACACCGGTCAACATGGGTTCAGAGCGGGAAGATCATGTCTCTCACAACTTTTGGAACACTATGACAACATTCTTAAAGCGCTAGAAGAAAAGAAAAACTTGGATGTCATTTACACCGATTTTGCTAAGGCATTTGATAAATGTGACCATGGTATAATAGCCCACAAACTGAAAGCAAAAGGTATAACTGGGAAAATCGGACGGTGGATATACAATTTCCTCGTAAACCGAAAACAGTCGGTAGCAGTAAACCAAGTCACTTCTGAGCCTTCGGATGTCAAAAGCTCAGTGCCCCAAGGAACAGTGCTAGCGCCCCTTCTGTTCCTCATACTAATTTGCGACATAGATACCAACACCAGACACAGTACGGTGTCGTCTTTTGCTGATGACACCAAAATAAGCAAGATAGTAAACACACAAGAGGACACGGGCCGACTGCAGGAAGACATGAATGTAGTGTTCCAGTGGACCAGGGAAAACAACATGCAATTCAATGAGGAAAAATTCCAATTAATATGGTACGGAGATAATAATGGTGTTAAAGAAATTACAAATTACTTAACAGAATCTAACCACATAATAGAACGGAAAGACAGTGTGAAAGACCTTGGGGTATTAATGTCTGAAAATATGGGTTTCAAAGTACATAACCAGGTCAAAGTGGCGGCTGCGAAACGTCTAACGGGTTGGATTCTGCGTACTTTTAAAACACGCGGTGAATTGCCTATGATAACGCTCTTCAAATCTCTAGTGCTACTGCGACTTGAATACTGTAGCGTATTAACATCCCCATACAAAGCAGGTGAAATAAATGACGTAGAGAGTGTACAAAGAAATTTCACTTCGCATATAAGTTCGATAAAACATCTACACTATTGGGAGCGTTTAAGAGCACTGAATCTGTACTCACTGGAACGTAGAAGAGAACGTTACCTAATAATCTACACGTGGAAAATCGCAGAGGGTTTAGTACCAAACCTACATACTCCGATAGTCATGAAATTCAGTGATAGGAGAGGCTGGGAATGCGAAATCCCCCGGATGAATAACAGGGGTGCTATGGGCTCTCTGCGAGAGGGCTGGTTATCACACAGAGGCCCACGTCTCTTCAACAAACTCCCACAGCGAGTAAGAGACATGAGGGACATCTCGTTAGACAACTTCAAGAGAGCCCTAGATGTTGAACTGCAAAAAGTGCCAGACGAGCCCATCCTCGCAAGGGAGCGAGCTGTCGCTTCAAACAGTCTACTGCACCAAATCACCACCCATAATGAGGGGCGTCGCGCTCCTTGGTGCCGCTAGAAGAGCGGCGAACACATCTAAAGGTAAGGTAAAGGTATCTAAAGGTAAGGTGGGTGTTAGTGTGGGTGGGTGTTAGTGTGGGTGGGTGTTAGTGTGGGTGGGTGTTAGTGGGGGTGGGTGTTAGTGTGGGTGGGTGTTTTTGTGGGTGGGTGTTTTTGTGGGTGGGTGTTAGTGTGGGTGGGTGTTAGTGTGGATGGGTGTTAGTGTAGGTGGGTGTTAGTGTGGGTGGGTGTTAGTGGGGGTGGGTGTTAGTGGGTGGGTTAGTGTGGGTGGGTGTTAGTGTGGGTGAGTGTTAGTGTGGATGGGTGTTAGTGTAGGTGGGTGTTAGTGTGGGTGGGTGTTAGTGTGGGTGGGTGTTAGTGTGGGTGGGTATTAGTGTGGGTGGGTATTAGTGTGGGTGGGTGTTAGTGTGGGAGGGTGTTAGTGTGGGTGGGTGTTAGTGTGGGTGGGTGTTAGTGGGGTGGGTATTAGTGTGGGAGGATGATAGTATGAATGGGTGTAAGTGTGGGTGGGAGTTAGTTTGGAAGGGTGTTAGTGTGGGAGGGTGTTAGTGTGGGTGGGTGTTAGTGTGGGTGGGTGTTAGTGTGGGTGGGTGTTAGTGTGGGTGGGTGTTAGTGTGGGTGGGTGATAGTTTGGGTGGGTGTTAGTGTGGGTGGGTGTTAGTGTGGTGGTTGATAGTTTGGGTGGGTGTTAGTGTGGTAGGGTGTTAGTGTTGGAGGGTGTTAGTGTGGGTGGGTGTTAGAGTGGGTGGGTGTTAGAGTGGGTGGGTGTTAGTGTGGGAGGGTGTTAGTGTGAATGGGTATTAGTGGGGGTGGGTGTTAGTGTGGGTGGGTGTTAGTGTGGGTGGGTGTTAGTTTGGGTGGGTGTTAGTGTGGGAGGGTGTTAGTGTGGGAGGGTGTTAGTGTGGGAGGGTGTTAGTGTGGGAGGGTGCTAGTGTGGGTGGGTGTTAGTTTGGGTGGGTGTTAGTGTGGGAGGGTGTTAGTGTGGGTGAGTTAGTGGGGGTGGGTGTTAGTGTGGGTGGGTGTTAGTGTGGATGGGTGTTAGTGTAGGTGGGTGTTAGTGTGGGTGGGTATTAGTGTGGGTGGGTGTTAGTGTGGGAGAGTGTTAGAGTGGGTGGGTGTTAGTGTGGGTGGGTGTTAGTGTAGGTGGGTGTTAGTGTGGGTGGGTGTTAGTGTGGGTGGGTATTTGTGTGGGTGGGTGTTAGTGTGGGTGGGTGTTAGTGTGGGTGGGTGTTAGTTTTGGTGGGTGTTAGTGTGGGAGGGTGTTAGTGTGGGAGGGTGTTAGTGTGGGTGGGTGTTAGTGTGGGAGGGTGTTAGTGTGGGTGAGTTAGTGGGGGTGGGTGTTAGTGTGGGTGGGTGTTAGTGTGGATGGGTGTTAGTGTAGGTGGGTGTTAGTGTGGGTGGGTGTTAGTGTGGGTGGGTATTAGTGTGGGTGGGTATTAGTGTGGGTGGGTATTAGTGTGGGAGAGTGTTAGTGTGGGTGGGTGTTAGTGTGGGTGGGTGTTAGTGTGGGTGGGTATTAGTGTGGGTGGGTGTTTGTGTGGGTGGGTATTAGTGTGGGTGGGTGTTAGTGGGGGTGGGTGATAGTGTGGGTGGGTATTAGTGTGGGTGGGTATTAGTGTGGGTGGGTGTTAGTGTGGGTGGGTGTTAGTTTGGGTGGGTGTTAGTGTGGGAGGGTGTTAGTGTGGGAGGGTGTTAGTGTGGGTGGGTGTTAGTGTGGGTGGGTATTAGTGTGGGTGGGTGTTAGTGTGGGAGAGTGTTAGTGTGGGTGGTGTTAGTGGGTGGGTGTTTGTGTGGGTGGGTATTAGTGTGGGTGGGTGTTAGTGGGGTGGGTATTAGTGGGGGGGGGTGTTAGGGGGGTGGGTGTTAGTGTGGGTGGGTGTTAGTGTGGGTGGGTGTTAGTGTGGGTGGGTGTTAGTGTGGGTGGGTGTTAGTGTGGGTGGATGTTAGTGTGGGTGGATGTTAGTGTGGAGGGTGTTAGTGTGGGAGGGTGTTAGTGTGGTGGGTGTTATTGTGGGTGGGTGTTATTTTGGGTGGGTGTTAGTGTGGGAGGGTGTTAGTGTGGGTGGGTGTTAGTGTGGTGGGTGTTATTGTGGGTGGGTGTTAGTTTGGGTGGGTGTTAGTGTGGGAGGGTGTTAGTGTGGGTGGGTGTGTTGGGTGGGTTATTGTGGGTGGGTGTTAGTTTGGGTGGGTGTTAGTTTGGGTGGGTGTTAGTGTGGGAGGGTGTTAGAGTGGGTGGGTGTTATTGTGGTGGGTGTTATTGTGGGTGGGTTTGAACGTTTGTTGGTGTTGGAGTGTAGTATTAATGGTGTTTGTTGGTATTGGTGTTTGGTGGTGTTGGTGTGAACGTTTGAAGGTGTTGGAGTGTGGTATTGATGGTGTTTGTTGGTATTTGTCTGTGGTGGTGTTGGTGATGATTTATTAAAGACAAATAATAAAACAAAAACATATTGTACCCAAATATTTTTTCTGAATTAATTATATATCGCATCGCACTTTCATATATACTAGACAATTCTTATGTACTAGTGAGCAAATTTTGCAGCCAAATTCATCATTATGGCTAGAACAACCATTTGTCTATCATTGATGTGGGAATGTGACAATCTTATTTATATCAATACTTTCATTATTGAGCGCCACACACCCACAAACTCAAGGTAATCCAGAGATAAAGTTATTGGACAGGGTAACGATAACCATTTAAGGGGAGGCAGTTGGTTTTTCGAGGCCTCCTCCTCCCTCATGCTTAGCCCGATTAGTTATGAGATTTCAAGACATTCGCCCTATTAGTTTGGCGTTTTCAGACCTTTTGCCCCATTTCTTTAATAATATAAGACCTTTCGTGCCATTTAGGTGTCAATTATTTCCTGGCGAGCCATAGCGAGCCTGTATATGAACAGGAATCGGCCTACGGCCGGGATTTTTTTTTACCGAAAAATGTACACATTTATATCGAAGGGGGGTCTTGTGGGTGTTTTTTTAAAGTTTGATAGAGGGTTAGTGAGCAAACTAAACCCCCTCCTTAAACCATTGAGACGAACCAGTAAATTATGCTGCACAATACCGCCTGAGCTCCCTTAACCCCTTCTGTATCATCGACGTCCTTTTGCCTCTATTGTGGCTACTATTAGACGATTCTGTTCAGTTGAAAAATGGCCTCCCACAATTAACAGGCTTCGAACTCTTTCACTTAACCCTTTTTACAGCCTCAGATCCTTTTTAAACTTCAAAAAATCGTCTAAATTTAGCAAGAATATAATTTTAAAAAACGTCGCCGGTGCAGAAGGGGTTAAGGGGGGATTGGCGTATTTATGTGTTCATTTATATATTTTATCATTATGTGTTTAGTTTCCTCCCTAGACTTCCATTAAGCTTAAAAGAACACCCCCAAGACCCTTCTTCAAGATAAATGTGTACATTTTTCGATAGAAAATGTAGCTTCTTAAATTACAGGCTAGCTATAGCTCGCTAGGAAAAAATTGATACCGGAATGACACGAAGAGTCTTAATATTGACAAAGAAAGGGGGCGAAACTTCTTAAAATCGCCAAACTAATATGCCGAAGGTCATAAAATCTGGAAACTAAAGGGGCTAAAAATGAGGAAAAAGGGGGACCAGTAAAACGACCCATGTCCCCTTAAGAAACTCCTTTTTTAAGGTTGGATACGAGACGTTAAGGAGAGATGGGTCGCTTTTCTGTTCCCCTTTCTCCCTTGTGTTTAGCCCCATTAGTTTTGACATTTTAAGACGTTCGGCCCATTAGTTTGGCGATTTTAACACCTTTAGCTTCATTTCGTTATCAATGTTAAGACCTATCATGTCATTTAGGTGCTGATTTATTCCTGGCGAGCGATAGCGAGCCTGTAATTATAAGAAGAACCGGCCTTCGACCGGGAAATTTTTCTGCCGAAAATGTACACATTTATCGTGAAGGAGGCTGTTTTTTACAGTATGATGGAGGTCTAGGGTGGAAACAAACAAATAATTTAAAAGGTAATAAAATAAGCGAATAAATAACCCATCTCCCCTTAAACATTAGGCTATTCAGTGTTCAGTTGGGTTTGCATACCTGATTAGATTGATATCCAGTATTCGATAAATGGATCTCAATCTTGGCCATGTGCTGTACTTATAACTGTCTAGACGGTGTAATGGTTAGAGTGTTTAAGATCTGTATGTGCTAACCAAGGGTCGAATCCCGGTAGGATCACATGCTTTCATTAATTTCATTGGAATGTGTTTGGTGTTGTGAGTGAAATAACTAAATGATATTGTTGTTTATCCGGAGATGTCCTTACAGTTATGAACCTAATATACGCGCATATAATATTATTGTGAGATTCTTTGGAGTTTTGCAAGTCTATGTAATGTATTTGATGTAATATATTTGAAGTTTATACAAACAATCTATCTACCTATATCTATCTATCTATATATATATATTAATATATATAGTATATACGCAGTATCTATATTCACTTAACATGTGTGGAACATATTATTTGCACCCTGCATTTAATATGCTAGTAATGAAGTGGTTCTCTAATAACAAATATGCTGGTAACCACAGATAAATGAAGTCCTGCCCGCCAACCTACCTCCACCGTGGTATAATCGGCACTGAGGGAGCAAACTGTTGGCCACGGTATATAACATGGAGAGAGCGATGTGAGGCGGGAGACACTAATTGCTTCCAGAGGGAGACATTAAGGGCGTGTGTGTGTGTGTGTGTGTGGGGAGGGGGAAGGTATTTTTGGTGTATATATGTAATGGATATATTTGATAGTAACCTCTCTAGACCTTCATGAAGCTTATAAATACAACCCTCTTCACCACCTTTCAAGATCAATTGGTACAATTTTTGGTAGAACAGTTTCCTGACCGAAGGCCGTTTCGTAATATAATTACAGGCTCGCTATCGCTCGCCAGAAAAAAACGACACCTAAATGGCAGGAAAGGTCTTTATATTGACAAATAAATGTGACGAAAGGTATTAAAATCGCCAAACTAATGGAATTAACGTTTTAAAATCTCAAATATAATGGGATTAAACATGTGGGAGAAAAAGCAACTAGTTCCCCCTCAAAGCAATACTGACAGGGATTAGCTGAGCCATTTGTGGGGGGAGTAACTGTACCTAATTGTCTTCTGACAGGAGCCATGTTGCATACTTGGTGTTTTACTCCTTCATCCTCTTCCATCTCTTCTAAAAACTTTCTCATGTTACTTGAACTTTTTAACATCTGTTACAGTCCAAGCTTGCTCTCATCGTTCACATATGTTCTCAAGTTCTCAAAGTTTGTTCGGTCTCCATCTCCAAGTATGTAAGTGAGTTAGTAGCTAATAATTTAATAGTAACACACACACACACACACACACACACACACACATACACACACACACACACACACACACACACACACACACACACACACACACACACACACACACACACACACACACACACACACACACACACACACACACACACACACACACACACACACACACACACACACACCTCCTATCTCCTATCTCCTATCTCCTATCTCCTATTCTCTTTCTAATTTTTATAAATGATCTCCTCAACTGTACCTCAATTCCCATCCATTCATACGCAGACGACTCAACCTTACACTACTCTATTAGTTTTTCAGAACGCCCCAGTCAGCAATCCCTCAACGACAAACGTAATGAAGCCATAGAACTCTTAAATTATGATCTAAATACTATCTCCAATTGGGGCAGAGAAAACCTTGTTACCTTTAATGCTTCCAAAACCCAATTTCTCCATCTATCTACCCGTACGGAACTCTCAGCGGACTATCCCTTATTCTTCAACAATACAAAAATCAATCCTTCATCTTCTCTCAATATTCTTGGTGTCTCTTTTTCTTCTGCTCTCAGTTGGAAGGACCATATTACCAGTCTTGCTAAGGCAGCCTCCCAGAAGCTGCGTGTGCTCAACCGCCTTAGGGGGTTCTTTTCTCCTGCACAGCTTCTTGCTCTGTACAGGGGCATAGTGCGTCCTTGTATTGAGTATTGTTCACATGTGTGGGGAGGTTCCTCTCACACCGCTCTCCTAGACAAAGTTGAAAGGAAGGCCTTTCGTATCATTAACTCCCGTCCACTCACCAACTCTCTGCAATCTCTCTCTCTCCGCCGCAATGTTGCATATCTCTCGCTATTCTATCGCTACTATAATAATCAGTGTTCCTCAGATCTTTCCCAGTGTATACCACCTCCTTTACGTAGGGCACGTGGTACCCGTCTTGCAACTCAATCCCACCCCTACTCTGTGCAACTCTCCAACTCAAGAGTGAAACATTACTCTCAAACTTTCTTCTACTCAACAGCTGAGCTCTGGAACTCTCTCCCAGAATCAGTCTTTCCCTCTTCCTATGACTTAAATTGCCTCAAACTCCGTGTGTCCAGTCATTTTGGCTCGAACGTCCCTTGATTTTGGCCCTGTCACTCTTTCAACTATGGGGGAGGCACTCGCTATAGGCAGTTCTGCCTTTTGTCTCTCTCAATCACATAGAAAAAAGAAAAAAAAACACACACATACACACACATGCCAACATCCCCCAGCTAAACACCAGATGCCATGTCTCAGGAATATCAGCGAAGGCTCTCAAGGGGGGTCCGACTGACTGACTATGCAATCAAATCCAATATTTGACTAATATCTATTTTTTTTTCTCCAGCTGATGATAAATAGAATCCTTAGCAACTTATTTTTCGATACCTAAGGGGACACTGACTGCTTTTTTGGCCTATAAATGCACTCATTCATAAATTCTAAACTAGTACATTTTTCTACCGAAAAATTTACTAGTTTCCTCGCTAGACATCCCTCTAACTTAGAAAAGCATCCCCTAGACCCCCTTCAAGATAAATGTGTACATTTTTCGATAGAAAAATGTCCCGGCCAAAGACCGGTTCCTCTTACAATTACAGGGTCGCTATCGCTCGCCAGGAAAAAATCGACACCTAAATGGCACGATAGGTCTTAAAATGTATAACGAAATGGGACGAAAGGTCTTAAAATCGTGAAGCAAATGGGCCGAACGTCTAAAAATCTAAAAAGTAATGGGACTAAACACGAGGGAGAAAGGGGACCAGAAAAACGACCGTCTCCTCTTAATGGACAAATATGAAACTACTATGTCTGTGTGTCATAATTATGCAGTGTTCATAATCAACAACATAAAGGTGAAATATAAATATTAATGTAATTACCTGTAGATACCTGTACATTACTGTAAATAGCTGTAACTAAACACATAATTGTAAGAATGCAACCTGCCTTCTGTCTCCGTCATACACATAGAAAACAAATATAATAACTGCAAATTGATGCAAATAACTGTATACAATTATAGATATCTGTAAATAACTGTAGATAACAGTAGATAACTGTATATATTAAGGAACACCCCGTCCTTAACATTAATAATCCATTACAAACCCCAATGCACTTGAATAAATTAATGAAAGCATGTAACCATACAAAAAACAGTAAATAAGTGTTAATTAGGTAACACCCCGTTTTTAACATTAATCATCAATTACAAACCACAATGCACTTGAATAAACTAATGTTCTGAGTGTATGTTAGTATACAGTATGTGAGTATTTTAGGCATCTTGATATTGTAGAAGCATTAAGGGGGTAGTGCTTGGTTCTTGGTCTATATATTTATATATCTTATTATTTGTTTTAGTTTCCTCGCTAGACCTCCGTCAAACTTAGAAAAACATGCCGGAGACCCCCTTTCAAGATAAATTTGTAAATTTTCGGTAAAAAAATGTCCCAGCCGAGGGCAGGTTCCTTCTAAAATTAGAGGATCGCTTTCCTCGCCAGGAAAATATAAACCCCTAAATGGCACGAACAGTCTTAATATTGACAAAAACATGATGCGAAAGGTCTCAAAATCGCCAAACTAACGGAACGAACGTCCTAAGACCTCAACTCTAATATGCTAAACATGAGGGAGAAGGGGTCCAGAAAAAGCGAGTACTACCCTTGATTAATTACGCTCCCGCATTAACCCTTACAGTTCCGAGGCCGTTCTTTTACATATATTCTGGCTACTATTAGACGATTGTATTCAGCTGAAAAAGAGCCTCCAGCAATTAACAGGCTTTGGGGTATCTCACTTAACCATTTTCATTACCATAGATCCTCCTTAAACTGCACGAAATTGTCTAAATATAGAGATAATAAACTTAAGGGGGTAATACTCGCTTTTTCGGGACCCCATTCTCCCTCATGTTTAGCATATTAGTTTTGAGATGTTAAGACGTGTTCCGGTAGTTTAGCGATTTTGAGACCTTTCGCCCCATTTTGTTGTCAATATAAAAACCTTCCGTGCACTTTATGTGTCGATTTTTTTCTTGGCAAGTAATAGCGAGCCTCTAATTTTAGAATTTATCGGCCGTCGGCTGGGAAATTTTTCTACCGAAAAATGTAAACATTTATCTTGAAAGGGGGTCTAGGGGGTGTTTTTCTAAGCTTGATGGAGGTATAGCGAGAAACAATAAAACGTAAATTAATACATAAATATATAGACCAAAAACCTCGCCGGTACAGAAGGAGTTAAGTATAATGTATTACGTAATATAATTAAAGACCAACATCAGTGGTTCAGTATAAAACCTTGATAATACGCGTAATTACAAACCCCATGTGTGCAGTTAAGCTGTACTAATTCTAGTTAATTTGGGCATCAAGGCATTTTTAATGGGGGGGGGGGGGTCACCAGCTTCTTTTATCTTTCTCTCCTTTTCTCTCTTTCCCTGGCTTGTATCCATTCAGCCCCATTCAACGAACTGTTTTTAGACGTTTATCCCCATTCAGGTGTCGATTTCTTCCTGAGGAGCGATAGCGATCCAGCATTGTATGGAGAAATCCGGCTATCGAAAAATTTACAAATTTAGCTTGCTGTCAAAACAAAAATATATATATGCTGGCTCGCTACCACTCGCCAGGAATATATTGACACCTGGATGCGGGTAAACGTCTTAAAACAGTAGGCTGAATGGGGTTGAATGGATACAAGCCAAAGAGAGAGGGAAAGAAAGAGAAAAAAGCGAGGTGGGCTCCCTTAAGCTTTACTAATTCCAGTTAATTTGGGCATCAAGGGATTTGTGTAACTTGATAAAATTAATGTAATAGCGTTTGTTCAGTGATTGTGTGCGAGTTTGGCTTGGTAAATCCTCTTGGATAATGTAGAGAGTCATGTTGGGGAGTGAAAGCATGATTGTTATTGGTCAGAAGTTAACCTATACAATAAAGGGATGTCCTTTTTATGATGTTCTGGTAACTCTTAGACGATTTAATTCAGCTTAGAAAAGACCTCTAGCAATATTAATGCTTCACACCAACCCATTTAACTACCACAGATCCTTCCTTAGCTGCATAATATCGTCTAAACATAGCTAGAATATAATATAACCCACGTCTATGGTACTCAAAGGGTTAAAGGGACGTTGTTATATATATTGATATATTTTATACTATTACCATTATATAATATATATATATGTGTATTTTAGTTTGTTCCCTAGACCTCTATCAAGCCTTCTTTTTTAAATCTGCTTTTTTAGACGATTTTGTGCATTTTAAGAAGGATCTGAGGTAGGAATAATGGTTAAGTGAGATCATTCGAAACTAGTTAATTGCTGGAGGCCCTTTTTAAACTGAATAAAATCGTTAAATAATAGCCAGAGTAAAGCTAAAAGGTACAGTCGGCCAAATATGTGACGTCGCGGCATCAGGTATATTTCGATCAATAATTGGTATCAGAACTATCTAAGCTTTAATTCATCATTTCGAGTGATATATACAAAAATGTTCCTATCTTTACACACCCTATTCAACATCTGACAGACATTAATACAGCATACAGTGATCATAACGTAATGACAGCGGCGGCGAGAAGACTTATTTGGCCAACTGTACTAAAAAGGTTAATTTATCACAATTAAGGGGGGGACAGACCGTTTTTCTGGACCCCCTTCTCCCTAATGTTTAGCCCCACTAGTTTTGAGATTTTAAGACGTTGGTTTCATTAGTTTGGGGGTTTTATGACCTTTCACCCCATTTCTTTGTCAATATTAGGACCCTTCATGCCATTTAGGTTTCGATTTTTTCATGGCGAGCGATAGCGAGCCTGTAATTTTAAGAGGAATCGGCCTTTGGCCGGGACATTTTTATACCGAAAAATGTACAGCTCTATCTTGAAGGGGGGTGTTTTTCTAAGTTTGATGGAGGTCTAGGGAGGAAACTAAAAAAATATATGAGTGAATGAATTAATAGACCAAACAAACAGCCACTGTCCCCTTAATATGCCTAGAGGTTGTTTTGCCATCGCTACCCATAAGGGGAGTGTGTTTTGTATTAGCTAGGCAGACATACAACACACATGCAACAGCCTCGCTATTGCTCGCCAGGAAAAAAATCAACACCTAAATGGCACACAAGGCCTTTATTATTGACAGAGAAATGAGGAGAAAGGTCTTAAAATCGCCAAGCTAATGGAACGAACATCTTCTAAAATTTCAAAGCTAAGGGAAGTAAACATAAGGGAGAAAAAGCAACTACCTCCTCCTTAACCCTTACTGTTCCGGCGACGTCTTTTTCAAAATATTCTGGCAACTATTAGACGAATTTACTCACTGTCTTCGTAGCGCAATGAATAAATGCACTGAATTTCGGTGTGAGCATCCTAGGTTCGAATCCCTGGACTGCCACATGTATTTGTTGATTTCATTAATTGAGTTTAGGAGTTAAGTCGGTTGGTGGAGGGAACATAATAATTAGGATGGACGTCTATCAATTAAAAGGCTACAAATGATCTCAATTAACCCTTTTATCTACCATATATCCTTCCTAAGCTTCATATAATCGTCTAAATTTAGCTGAAATCAAATTACAAATACGTCGCCGGTACAGAAGAGGTTAATTAAAGAAGTGGAAATAGTGGTTGTGGTAGTGGGTGGTTGTGTGATTGTGGTAGGTGGTGGTTGTGGTAGTGGGTGGGTGGGTGACTCGACAATAAAGGTAGCGAGGTGTATACTGGGCGTACTGAGGTGTTAATGACCAATGTGTATGCTTGGATTTGCACAGCTGAAGGCTAAAAATACAAGGGTGGGTATTTGCATAGATGGCTATGCTGTATACTGTATATTTATTTATCTACCTATCTATCTATTGCCTGACGCCGTGATCCCCGACGGGGTGGCCACGAACGAACCGCCCCCATGCACCTCTGTCCCCAGTCAGTCGATGCCCCTCCCCCCAACCAGCACCGCCTTCGTTCATGTAGTTCCTCACTCCATCCTTCCACCTCATATTCGGTCTACCTCTCCCTCCACCTCGCTCTCGTACACCCTCTTAGTCATTCTCTCGCTTTCCATACGTTCCATATGGCCGAACCATCTCAAGTTGTTCCTTTTCACACTTTCCATCACATCTACCTCCACACCACACCTCCTTCTTACTTCCTCATTAGTCTGTCTATCCCTCCATGTAACTCCGCACGCACTCCTTAAGTAATTCATTTCCACTGCTCTCACTCTTGGTCTGAGTCTCTCAACCAACGTCCATGCTTCGCTTCCGTAAGTCCGTGTCGGGATTACCACACTGTCAAGCAAGGACTTCTTCACTTCCATACTGACCACCCTATTTCTTGTTACTGCTTTTAAAATTCCTACAACCCTCTTCCCCTGTTGTACCCTCTCCCGCACCTCTTCATCCATAGTCCCATCTTTACTCAACACACTGCCCAGATACTTAAAAGAGTTGACGATCTCCATAGCCTGACCGTTCAGCTTCACCTCATACTCTGTGACTTCACCCCTTTCGAAGACCATAACCTTGCTCTTCCCCGTATTTACCTTCAAATTTCGTTTTTCGCACACTATTCGAAACTCATTTACCAGACCCTGCAACTCCCATTCATTATCACTCATCAGAACTGTATCATCCGCAAACAGCAGTATAGGTAGCTTCCACTCAATTCCCTCCCTTTTCAGCGATACACCAACATCCACTGCTCTTGATAGGATTTCTTTCATGACTCCATCCATATATACAGTAAACAACCACGGGGACATCACACACCCCTGTTTCAAACCAATATTCAGGTCAAAGAACTCGCTCTGCTCACTCTCCACACGTACTGCCGCCTTTGCACCCTCATACATGCTCTTCACTGCTTTCAGTAACTTGCCCTCTACTCCGTATATTCTAAGTACTTTCCACAAACCTTCTCTATCCACTCTGTCATAGGCCTTCTCCAAGTCCATAAAGGCAACATACACCTTTTGTTTCTTCTCCAGATACTTCTCCACAACACAATTCAGGGTAAAAATCTGATCTACACATCCTCTTCCCTTCCTAAAACCTCCCTGCTCGTCGCCTATCCATTTCTCCGTTCTCACTCTCACTCTCTCAATCACTACCCTACTGTATACCTTCCCTACTACGCTTAGAAGACATATTCCTCGGTGGTTACCACACACTCCTCTTTCCCCTTTGCCCTTATATAGGGGGACTATTATGCCAGTCTTCCAGTCATCGGGTGCACTCCCCTTCTCCCATGCTAGTTTGCACATCTTCCATACCCATTCTATCACTATCTCACCACCATACCACAACATTTCCCCACACACTCCATCTGTTCCTGGTGCTTTCCCCAACTTCACTCTTTTCATGGCTTCCCACACTTCTGACCTCCTGATCCCCACCTCCATCTCCTCCTCCACTACTTCTCTTCTTCTCCCTCCCATACCATATCCAGCTATGTTTGCTGGCTCTTCATTCCTTACATTTAGCAACTCACTGAAGTACTCCCTCCATCTTTCGACTCTCTCTTGCTTCTCGGCTAGCATTCTCCCATTCTTATCTTTCACACCCTTACTGTTTCCCTTGCTACCTTCCCTAACTTTCTTGACTTCTTTCCAGAACTGTTTCTTACTCTCCCTCCATTTTACAATCAGATTCCTTCCAAATTCCTCATTTACTCTTCTCTTAGTTTCCTTCACTACTTTCTTCACCACCCTCTTACTCTCCACGTACCTCGCTCGTGTCTGTCTCTCGGAAGCTTCATTCCCTCTACTACCCAACCTCTCTCTATATGCTTTCTTCTTTTCTTCCACAGCTATTCTTACCTCTTCTGTCCACCATGCTGTACCTTTCACTCCCCTCCCTCTTCTCCTCACTCCACACACCTCCTCACATGCTGCACAGATCTCATCCTTAAAAACCTTGCTCATCTCCTCCACTTCCTCCATAACTTCCAGGTCGAACCCACCTAGTCGTCTTTCCACTGCTCTCCTGTACTCCTCCCTGACTTCCTCCTCCTGCAACCTCTCCACCCTCCTCACCATTCCACCCTCCTCTCGCCTCCCTCCAGCTCTCCTCACCCACTTCTTTTGTATCCTAACCTTAGCTACCACTACATAATGATCAGACAGACCCCCTCCAATACCCCTATACACCCTAGCATCCATCACAGATTTCTTCATTCGTTCATCCACACATACATAATCAATCAATGACTTTCGTTCCACCACTGTCTTATCCTTCATCGTCAACATCCGTTTCCACGTGTACCTGTGGATCATTCTGTGTCGGAAGAAGGTGTTGGCTATCCACAGCCTCCTCCCCACACATAAGTCCACAAGTGCACTACCATTCCCATTCACCTCTGATGGTACCCCACCCTCCCACCACTCCCTCAACTTTCCTATCACCCACCTTACCATTCATATCCCCAATCAGAAATATTCTTTCGTTCTTGTCAAACTTCTCCAGGCACGCCTCCACATTCATCCAGAACTCCTCTTTCTTTCTTTCAAGTATATCCTCTGTCGGGGCATACACGCATACAATCACCCACGTTTGTATTCCTACTTTCATTCTCACCCACACAATCCTTGAACCCACAGACCCATACTCTCTTACACATTCCTTCCATTTGCTACTTACAAACAAACATGCACCTTCTCTCGCTGTTCCTTCACTCACTCCAGCACACACACCCATTCCACACTCCCACTCTCTCACATCTGAACCTTTTCATTTGGTCTCTGTCATTCCACATACATCCAGCCTGGCATTCACTAACACTTTCAGAACCTCTCTCTCTTTTGTGCCATCATTCATGCCACTAACATTCCACGTAGCCATTCTCAAAATGTCCGAAGGCATGTCCTTATTCGGTCATGGTTCGTCAACGTTGGTTCCGTCC
Organism: Paralithodes platypus; assembly: GCA_032716605.1. NCBI lineage: Eukaryota > Metazoa > Arthropoda > Malacostraca > Decapoda > Lithodidae > Paralithodes > Paralithodes platypus. The sequence goes on from CM064566.1 coordinate 17,289,495, forward strand.
GCATCCGAGGCTGTTCGTTCGTTTTTCTTTGCTTAGATATTTTTTCCGGGTGGGGGTCGCAAGCCCACCGATCCAACCTCTTTAGTCGCCTCTTATGACACGCAGAAGGCACGTGGGGCATATTCTATTCCCTAACCCCCAGGGGGGGGTTATACATATATTATTATATACACTGTATATATATTTGTATGTATATATATACAGTATATATGAGTTAATGAGTTATTGAATGACATAAATACGTATGAACCGCTTGTGAAAGACCCTACTGAAAATACCAATAAAAACTTTAGTGTGAAAATAAACAGTTTGCTTAAGGATAAACCCGATTTACTTAAAATTTGCAAAACTATAAATCCCACCTTACCTTACATGTATGGCCTTCTCAAAACCCATAAACCTCTTCGTCCTATCATCAGTTCAGTAGGGTCTGCCACTTATAAATTATCTAAATGGCTTAGTAAGTTGTTATCCCCTTGTTGGTGGCACGATCTCTGATTCACATGTAAAAAACTCCAGTTAATTAAAATTAGAAAACAACAATTCACCTTGCAAACTAATAAGTTTGAGTTATGTTATTTACAAAAGTGCCAGTTCATGACTTACTAGGTTTTTTGAAAGATGATTTGCCGAATTTAGATTTGCCAATAAGTAATAATGTTTTCATGAAGCTAATTGAATTGTGCGTCCTCAACACTAACTTAACTGTGAATGGTAGGTTTTTTTCGGCAAACATTTGGTTGCGCAATGGGAAATCCACTCTCTCCGATCATTTCTAACCTGTTTATGGAATATTTTGAAACTCGGTTTTTACCTAAAACATGTAACTTTAGACTTCCTTGGTTTAGATATGTTGACGACATTTTGTGTCTTTAACCTACCAATCAAAATCACCATTCATTCCTTAATAAACTTAACGATCTTGTCCCCTCGATTTCATTCAATATTGAAGAAGTAAACAAAAAACTACCTTTCCTTGATACCATGATTATAAATAATAATGGTCACTTAAAATTTAAAGTATATAGAAAGCCGACTCTTGTAGATTCCTATATTCATTTTTTCTCCAACCATCATATTAAAGTAAAACTGTCCATTTGTTTAGGTATGTTTCTAAGAGCATTAAGGATGTGTAACCCAGAATTCATAGATAACGAATACAAAAAAATATATAATCTAGCCAAGACACTCTGCTATCCTGAAAGTCTTGTTGATCAAAGTTTAGCCAAAACCGAAAAAAACTTCTATAATGTAAATAATAAAGCTCCCTTTTCAAGGAAAAATATCTTAGTTTTGCCATATCACGATGAATTAACACCTCTCACATCTCTCAAGAATTTGAATATAAATGTAGTATTCAATTATGAAAACTCCGTCAAATCTACTTTGATTAAAAATAGCACTAACAATGATGCAGGTGGTGTATATTTCATTCCGTGTAAAGGATGTAATGACATATACATAGGACAAACTGGAAAAAGATTAGAGGTGAGAGTTAAACAACACAAACAATCAGTAAGGTCAGCTCAAGAATCTAATGGTAATTTTAAACATAAACAAAGACAAAACCATCATGCAAATTGGGATGAGGCTAAGATGATCTATTGGTCAAGCTGCTATTATGAAAGACTATTTGCCGAGTCCGCCTTGATCAGAGAATATAGAAACACTATGAATCTAAATGATGGCCTTTACAAATAGATAACATCCTGCTAAATCTCCTCAATGAAAATGATAAAATATAAAGAACTAGAATTAGATGTCTAGACCGTCAGATCATAGATTGAAATAGCTTGTAGTTTGACATCTGACCCTTTTATCATAGTATTAGATAGTTAGGTATCTTATTAATACTATACACATGAGGTATGATAACTATGTATTTTCTTTGTTTTGTTTTTTATTTTATAATAATTATTGTATATATGTATGTTTATGTATGTATACAGTATATGGGTTTGTGTATGTAGGTGTGTGTATATATGTGTGTTTATGTATAATTTATATATTGTTTAGTTGTGAGGGGGATATGCCAGGTGTGGGCTATTCGGCTTTCTACATACTCCTTTTATCCTTATGTTGATCTGACCATTTTGGGAAGGTCAGTCCCCAGGGTCCATAGTATTAGTGAGTTGGGCCTATAATTCGGCCTTATAATTAGGGTTGGGTGTGGGAAGGATGTGCCTTGTGTGACCAATCGGCTTTCTGCAGACTCCCATTTTTTCTTTTGTTCTTATATATGTAATTTGTATTTGTATGTATGTAATGTATGTGTGTATACAGTATGCATGTATATGTGTATGTATATGTAATTATATGTATTTCTACAAGGATATGTAATTCTTCATATTTACATAAGTTACGATAACAGTTTGAAAGGGTTCTGCAAGTTCATTGATGTGTATCAAATTGTACATATGATTAGAATGTATTGTTAGGCATAGTTCAATGTATATATGTACATATATTTTGTATATAAACTAAGTATGTTCCTAAAAATATGGCAACAGGCAGTAGGCTGGCAACACTTTTTGTATTTATATGCTAGTTAGCAACTCCAGATGATTTAGGACGGGTATTTAAGCCTCACTCTCCCCCTGTTTTCTCATTCTGAGTTGAGCAGCCACACCGAGCAGACCTACATATCCTCCTCTCTTCACCACCACCAACACCATGCCCTCAGTAACCTCTAACATCGTTACTGGTACGGTAAATTGGTTTAATGTGAAGCAGGGATATGGCTTCATTAACAGAGATGATAATGGAGCCGATATATTCGCCCACAGACGCCGAATCTCCTCCCCAAACCAACAGCATGGAGTGCCCTCTCTCGGTGAGAGAAAGGGTAACTTTCACCATCATGAAGGGGAAAAAAGGAGAAGAAGCCAGCAACATCAGGGGAATAAATGGAGCAAATGTAAAGGGCTCCAGACACGCCTGGGGGAGGAGAAAGGAAGAGGAAAAAAGGAAGATTAACTACTCACCAGCAGGCCAGCCACCCGGTGACAGATCAGTAGTAATTCAGATCGTGGTCACCACAGCCATAGCACTAGCTGGTGGGGACCATAATCTCCTCAAGCAGTACCTCTCAAACCTCCTGAAGGCTAACAACCTTCCCTCCATAACTATCCCAGTGCTACAACCCCAAATACGGATCTGGCCCCTTGAGCTAACACCTACACAAGCTCTGAGGAAACCAAGAAGTCACCCAAAACAACGCCTGGACCTGCCAAAACCACTGCACAAAACCAAGGAAGAAGAAACCAAACCTTCAAAGCCCCAGTCACCACCAACAACCACCACTGTGGCCGAGAAGAAGAAGAAGCTATCAACGACACCATACATCGAAATCTTCCACCAACAAGCAGAGAAAGAAAGCAACGAAGAAGAGGACAAGACTCCAGCACCACCAATGGAGGTCGAGGAAACACCACCTTCAGTAACCACGGCTGTGACGGCACCCACTACACCACCACCTGAGTCACCAGAACCTGAAGAAGCAGCCTCCATGCCCATCATTGAGAGCCCCAAAGCCAACCCACCTGCAGAGCCTCCTTCAAAACCTGAAAAAGGTGCCTCCATGCCCCTCCCTTAACTCGAACCAGTGAGACCGGTAGAGAAGAAGAAACCAGTCACCCCCAAGACCCCTCGCCAATTGTTCTTCGATATCTGCCTACCACACCTGTCTAAGGACTACAGCATGACAATGAGTTATGCTTACAAGGACTGCGTCCCACCTGATTACTACGGATTCCTGAGTTACTGCATGAAAAACTGGAGGAAGGAAGGCTGCAATTGCTATTTTCACAAAAAAGTAAAAACAACTACATCGAATGCAGCCTAACAGTGGAGCAAGCCCTAAAGCAAGGCTTCCCGGACCTCCCGAGGAAGTAAAATCACCACCACCACCCATCACCCTCACCAACACCTCATCACCAGCGGGCTATTAGTACGGGACTCCCAGTCGGGCCGGGAGGATAAATATATGGCCTTAAATTCCCTACCTGTACAATAGCCCACAGTTCCAGCCTCTCAGCTCTCGACCCACTGCCTCCCTGGTCGGGTCCAGCCGTCTTCGCAGTAATGCCGATCTCCCACTCAAAAAAACCCATCAGGCAGCTCCAGTTAAGCCTGGATACCTTTTTCTCATGCTAAAATTCACTTCATCCAACTAATTCTTATCCAATCCCCACTTCCCTCTAACCCCCTGTCACTACTCAATTTGACTTGACTGACTGTTTTCTTGTATTATAGTAGGGTCATTTGCTTGGAATCCGTGACCATTTTGTTCCTACCTTTTTCTCTCGATGGATTTGACAACCTGAACCATTTTAAAGGAAAATTAGCTCCTATGCCCCTCTGAAAAATTACGGCTAACTCTGCTAGAGCCCAATATTCAAAATGGCCGCCAACGCCATCTTGAAAAACATGAAATGTAATATCTCTGGCATCAGATGAGCTACAAGGACGAATGAGGTGTCCTTTTTCACTAATTCTGGCATTACAAATCCACTGGAATGGTTATTGTATTGTATTGTATTGTATATTGTATTGTTACTAATTGTACATACTAATCTGCCACTTCACTGTCACTACATGATTCACTGCATGAGCCACTATCAGAATCACTGTCCTCACTTTCGCTGCTATCATCACTGTTGTTCTCTGCCTGCGGTGTATATCTAATATTACTTTTTTACTGTTTCAGATGGATCGCATGCCCATCTGATGAAAATCGCCGACTTGTGAAGTGACCGAAATAATGGATAATAGAAGAGAGAGTGAAGAGTTACCAGACAAGACATTAAATGAATACGAGTGCATTTTACTCTGTGGTAAGCGATGTACCGCAGATGATCGTTTGGAAAACATTACACCTGAGAAGTGGGAATCCATCCGGGAAAAGTCTTTACAATGGAAAGAACTTGATAAGTTTCAACATATACATGAAAATGTGGATTGGGAGAAGGGACCAAAGGGTCACCACATGCATAGTACTTGTTACGCATCATTATCCAGCAAGCGCAAGCTCTGTTAAGCCGAAAAATGCAAACACAAATCCGAGGAACGTCTTGAAAGAGATGAAGCATCAGATCAACAAGACCCTTCCCCAGAGGCCAGTGCACCTAAAAGGCTCCGCTCCAGTATGGGTGTCCTTCACGATAAGATTCTATGTGTGTGGTGCATGAAAGGGGCATACAAGAGTAGTGATCGTGACAAGCAGATTTTACTCCTATCAACAGTAGATGCCTGGACTAAATTCAAGTTACATATGTCCGTCTGGAAGATGAGGTCATGAGATTGAGACTTGACACTCTGATTGCATCCATCCCAGATAGTCAAAAAGCATTTGGGTTGGAAATCCGCTACCATCGTGCGTGCTGGCGCAAATATGTAAGCGACCACAAGCCCCTTTCAGATGAAAGCACTCAACATCTGCAGCGTGTAAACCTCCGAGAGGCCCAAGCTCTCTTCTTTCATCATATTCGTCAAGTCATCTTCAAAGACCATGAAATTCGCACACTGCAAGGCCTGCTGCAGGACTATAAGCGCATTATCTCAAATCACGGACATAACCCAGTTGTAAAATCCAGCTACTTAAAGAAAATTCTCGTCAATGAATTTGGGGAAGACATCGGATTTCATGAACGCATTCAAAAGAATATGAGTGAACTGGTATATGATACAACAGCAGCAGGTACATATATCGAGGCGGCAATATCTTCATTGGGTGTCAGCAATGATCAGTTGGTGATGAATGTTGCGGCACGACTCAAAGAGCAAGTCATCAGGACAAATACTATTCCCTGGCTCCCATATATACACGAGTTGGAGAGAGAAGAAGACCTCAGTGAGCTCCTGCTGAAGCTGCTCACATGGCTGAAACACCCAAATAAGTCTGCAATTGATGACAGTCCATCCGTCCGATCGATTGCATCTATCCTCACAAGCTACATCACTGGAAAATGCACTGCATTTGAGATAAATCTCTCTGTCTTGCTACATGGACTGACCAAGAGTAGGGAGATAGTCGACATAATGCACAAAGATGGACTGGGCATCAGTTACAATAACGTACTTATGCTGCGAGATTTTTGGGTGGTCAATGACCTCAAGTGCTCATCTGATTGCCCCTTCGAACTAGCTGAGGGTAAGCCTTCAGGCATTTCTTCAAACGGAATTCCAGAGAACAGCAGCAACAACTAGCACCGAGATCATCTACTGTGTAGTTGGCAGCACTGCAAAGAATCTCACCACAGGCAAGCTTGTGCCCGAGCTCACAAGCTCCCATGCAGAGGCAGATACGGCAATGCTCACCATATATAGTGTGCTCCAGTCAGACAGCTACACAGCAGCAGTCGTTCTTGACACAGAGGACACAGACAACTACGTGCAAGCGGCATATGTTGCTCAGAAGACAACAGGAATCCTGTGTGTGAAACGCAAACGTCAGCTTATCGATGCCCGATGTTTGTGCAGTGAGGCAATGGCTGCATCCATCATACCACTTCATGTCCTCACTGGGTGTGACCACAACTCTGGCTTCTATGGAGCAAGCAAGAAGCTCATCGCAGATCGTCTCGAGAAGTCTAAAGAGGCACACGACCTGCTAGCAGCATGTGGTACACAGCTCCTAGTCACAGAACAGGTCATCAGTGATTTGGAGTGGTTTGTCATTCGATATGTCTATGGTGATACCAAAAGCAAGACCCTGGGAGATGCGAGGGTAGCGAAGTGGAGAGCTCAGAAGAAAAAAAACACTATCCGACTTGTGCCTGACTTGGACAGTGTCCGTCCACACTTGGAGCGTGCAAACTTGCAAACTATCTTTCATATTTGCAAAAGCATTACCAGCTCCAAAGTCACCCCTCACCGATCGGCCATGGATGGCATCTTGTAAATGGCCTATGTCTGCCTGTCCGTTCAACCCAGCCCCCACTTCCCCCATCCATACCACTACCTACAAATCCGCAGGCAGAGAACAACAGTGATGATAGCAGCGAAAGTGAGGACAGTGATTCTGATAGTGGCTCATACAGTGAATCATGTAGTGACAGTGAAGTGGCAGATTAGTATGTACAATTAGTATAATACAATACAATAACAATACAATATACAATACAATATACAATACAATACAATACAATATAATAACCATTCCAGTGGATTTGTGATGCCAGAATTAGTGAAAAAGGACACTTCATTCGTCCTTGTAGCTCATCTGATGCCAGAGATATTACATTTCATGTTTTTCAAGATGGCGTTGGTGGTCATTTTGAATATTGGGCTCTAGCAGAGTTAGCCGTAATTTTTCAGAGGGGCATAGGAGCTAATTTTCCTTTAAAATGGTTCAGGTTGTCAAATCCATCGAGAGAAAAAGGTAGGAACAAAATGGTCACGGATTCCAAGCAAATGACCCTACTATTACCCTGAAGATGTCTTGAGAGAATAGACGAAAGCTTGGTGTTCCATTGTTTCAATTTTCCTAGCGAGTTTTACTACATATATAAATATATAATTATACAGTATATATATATATATATATATGTTTCTAATCTCTCGGTGGGGTTCGAACCGCCGACCGTCAGGATGATAGCCGACGCTTTAATCAACTACACCACGGCAGTCTAAAGCGTCGGCTATCGTCCTGACAGTCGGCGGTTCGAACCCCACTGAGAGATTAGAAACATTTAGTGGCTCACGTGTATTTGTGATATATACTCAATATATATATATATATATATATAATATATATATATATATATATATATATATATATATATATATATATATATACTTCATTTATGAATAGCTATTCTAATGGAGCTTAATTAATACCTGTCCTGAATTGGTCGCCAGTGTAAACCCTCTACTGGTGAACAAAATGTGGGGATTTGTTTTGTTGGTAGACCAGAACGGGTCAGGGTTTGGGTTTTCCATTGATTTGAACATGCAGTTTATAATGAATTAATTATTTTATGTCCATGGTTTGGAAATTAGGTAGTAGTAATCAGTGTGTAGTGTGCTTAACCTTTCCAGCCCGGGTGTCATTTTAAAATGACACCCAAAAAAAAGGGCCGGTGCCCGGGTGTCATTTTAAAATCCTTGTGCTTGAAAGCGTGCTTCAAAATTCGCGCGGCCAAAGTTTGCATTGCTGGAGCGACCGCCGCGCCACCAAGCCTCAACTACTAGTGTTATCAGTTCGTACGTGGCCGCCATAGCGAGTTATACTGAAAAAATGCTTTCCGACATGTCCGATTCGCTGCAACCTCCCGCGGGCCCCAGTGCTACCCCGCTTGCAACTTCAACGCCAGTTGCAACCGAGAAGAAAGCTCAACGAAAGAAAGTTAAGCGTTTGTTGAGTGATAGCTCTATACAGCAACACCTTTTTGATAGTGAAGAGAGCAGTGGCGAAAGCTTGGTGGACAAGGAACAATTTATAAGTGCAAGTGAAGATGACGATTTCGTTGGCTTTGGAGACGACGATAATGTCGATTTATTTGAGGGGGCAGACAGTAGTGATGATCCTGATGTGGAAGTGTTTCAAGAAGGTGCCATTGAGCTTCCAAGTGTGCTAGAACCTATGCCTACCCCCTCGCCATCTTCGTTAGGTCAGCCTAGGCCTAGCCCTAGCCCAGGACCTTCCCCTTTGCCTGCCCGTACACCCTTGAAAGTGGGCAAATATTTCTATAAACAATCTTTGGTGAAAAGTGCAGCTAAAAAAGCACTCAGGGCAGCCGCAGAAAAGGATAGGGAAGCTGAAGACAGTGATAATGATGCCGACCCTGGTCTAGCAACCACCCGCATTCCATTGTCCCGACGCCTTGACCCGGGACGCCGCGTGGGTCACCCACAGCCCTCGGCTTCATCTCTCCTTCAGGATGATCAAAGGGCCTCTTCAAGTGGTATTACTAGTGTGCCACAGCCCTCAACACACCGCAGAGCATTATTTGCTGCGAAGAAGCCCTCGGCTCGCCGCAAAAGGAGCCCAACTCCCGAGGCCGAGGCTCCCATTGTTGAAGCTCCCGCAGCCTCCCGCGCCCCACACCGCCGACGCCCGGTCACTTCTTCACCCGAATTGTCTCCTGAAGAGGATGCTGACGACCCCAACATTGCCCAAGATGACCTGACGTTGCCTGAGGAGGAAGAGGAAGAGGAAGAGGAAGAGGAACAGGAAGAGGAAGAGGAAGTCCCGACAAGACGAGCGAGAGGGCGAGGTCGTGGACGTGGTCAGTCTGCCGACGCCGCTGCCCCTGGGCGTGGGCGTGGGCGTGCAGGGCGTCCGCGTGGCCAAGGGCGTGTGCCAGGGCGTACAGGGCGTGTGTCTGCTGCACCTGCACGTCCTCGAGCATCAGCATCCGACCTGTTTGTGTGGACAGATGGGGCTGATTTTGAGCCAGATTGTCCTGCCTTTGACGAGGTACAGATGGGTTCCGGGGTGTCACCAACATTTTCCTATGGCCCAGCTGCTACCCCAAGTGAAATTTTCTGTGGCTTCTATGACAATGAAGTCGTGGAATACCTCGTCAAGGAGACCTACAACCATCATGAGATCTGTGCCAACTTTCTTGGCAGGAAGACCAGTGCCAAGATGGTGGCATGGAGAGCTGTCACTGTGGCAGAACTATATGTGTTCTTGGCACTCACAATGCTGATGACACATATCAGGAAGCACGCTCTGGCAGACTACTGGATCACTGGCGACATCATAACGACTCCAACATTTGGCAAGTACATGTCCAGGGACAGGTACTTCGACATCCTCTCGTATCTCCACCTGACAAACAACATGGCAGTTCACCCCTCATTATGGAAGATCAGGAAGCTGTATGACATGATACGTCTTTGGTTCACCACCTACCTGATTCCTTTCCAGAAGATGTGCCTCGACGAGTCTCTGGTCCTGTTCCGTGGTAGGCTGCACTTCCGACAGTATATCCCGTCCAAGAGACACCGCTTCGGCATCAAGCTCTTCGTCCTCTACGACTGTTTGACGGGCTATGTGCTGGACTTTATAGTCTACAGCGGCAAGGCTGGAAAAGTTGAGACTGACCCCCTCATTGGTTTTGGTGGTGCTGTAGTGAAGAAGATGATGGAGAGGCACTTCAATAAAAACCACATCCTCTACACATATAAGTACTACACGTCGCCTCTCCTGACCAAGTACCTCCATGACCGCAAGACCGGAACTGTCGGCACAGTCAAGGGCAAGAGGAAGGGCATGCCAGGCTAATCTGTCCAACAGATTTGAGATATTGGTAGAGATGGAAGACGAACCAGAAGAGACCAGGATCGTGGGGGATTCCATCCTACGAGGACAGGTCGAAGAGTTCTGCGACAGAGTCCCAAATCAACGAAAAAGATTTTGCATCCCAGGAGCTGGACTGGACGACATTGTGGAAGCCTTCGAAGATACCACAAAGGATGCAAATGAAAATACCCTTTTTGTCATCCATGCTGGTTCAAATGACGTCATGCGCACCAGATCCGAAGAGTTGATGGAGAAATATCGCAAGATGATCCAGCACTACAAAAACAAGTCAAGGAATATCATCATCTCAGGCATTCTCCCCAAGATCGACGCACCTGACAAATTCTACGACAAGGCTTTCAGCACAAATAGCCGACTAAAACATTTGTGTCTGAGGGAAGAAGTTGAATTCATCAACCTCTGGGACAACTTCTACAACCAGCCTACTCTGTTCCGCAAGGATGGCACTCATCTAAACCCTGTGGGTTCAGCACGCATGGGTCGTCTCCTACACGAAGCAGTCCGCAGCCATGGATCAAAAAACGCCATCCGAGAAGAAGCAGCAGCAGTGACATAAATCATCCAACGCCAAGAAAAAAACAGAGGCAACCGAGGACCACCAGCGATAAGGACCGAAGACAGCGAGGACCGAGGACAGCCATGAACATAAATGTAGATCCGACAAGAACCAAAAATATTATTAAAGAGCGTTCCGTGAGTTCTAAAATAACAAATTAAAAGGTTTTCTATGCAAACGCTCGTAGCATACGCAATAAATTTTCAGATTTAGAGGAGCTAGTGTTTACAGAAAATTATGATGTGATTGGCATAACAGAATCTTGGCTCAATACAGAAGATAGAGACTTTTTAGCAGAGTATTCACTTCCCGGTTATGTAATGTTTGAGAAAAGCCGAATAAATCGAAATGGAGGTGGCGTTTTACTTTATATCAAAGAAAGTCTTAACCCTACCCTCTTGTCAAAACCTCAAATTGTGAACGTCGACACATCTTTTGTGCTAATAAAGAATAATAAAGGTACCAAAATAATACTTGCATTAATATACAGACCTCCAGCTCAATCAGTGCAAACTGACCGAGAAATTTACGAACAAATTGCAGATGTAAGTAACTCACAAGATACCGTAATTTTTGGTGACTTTAATTTACCTGTGACCAAGTGGGGCGATACTCTTACTTCACACTCCGGACATGACTTGTATACGAACTTGCAAGAGAGTTCGCTTTATCAATTTGTTGGAACGCCGACCCGTGGTAATAACGTTCTTGACATTGTACTTGCAACAAAAGAAGAATTAATAGAGAATTTGAATGTTGGTGATGAATTCAGTAACAGCGACCATCGTACGATAACTTTCACTTTAAAGTTTACTAGTAACGAACCAAATAGTAGCATCGAAAAAGTCCCTAATTTCAAGAAAGCAAACTTCCATAAACTTCGAGCTATGTTTAAAGAAACTGACTGGAGCTTTTTAATTCACAATAACGACATAAATACATCTTGGAAGTTATTCGAAGCCACTTACCTAAAAGCAGTGCAAGACTGCATACCATCAAAAACTCGGCGTCCAGGCCATAATAATAAGCCCAAATGGTGGAATAAAGATATTTCAAACTGCCTGCTTGCTAAAAAATTTGCTAATGATAGATTAAAATCCTCACAAAATGACGAAGAACGGCTGAAATTTGTAGAGCTACGACGCAAAGCCAAAAAGTTAATTAAGCAAAGTAAAAAGACCTTAGAGTTACATATTGCGAATCAAAGTAAAACAAACCCGAAAGAATTCTATAGTTATATCAGAAAGAAAAAAGTTGTTACTTCAACTGTTGGACCGTTAGTCGATGAAAATGGAGAATACACCAAAGACGAAGAACAAATGAGTAATGCCCTCAATACCTTCTTTGCATCAGTTTTTACAACAGAAGACCTCAGTGATATCCCTACACCATCGCCGATTCAGATTGATAATTCAGATGTTCTAAGCAATATCACCGTTACAGAGAGAGAAGTATTGAATTGTTTAGATAAACTCAAGGTAAATAAAACGCCTGGACCTGATACAATCTCGCCTAGAGTTCTAAAGGAAGCTAAGGATGAGCTCTCTAAACCACTGACATTACTATTCAATAAATCCTTGCAGTCTGGAACTATGCCCGATCAGTGGAAGCTAGCCAACGTAACACCGATATTCAAAAAAGGCAGCAAATCCCTACCCAGTAACTATCGTCCAATTAGCTTAACCTCAGTTGTATGTAAAATGCTAGAAACGGTCATACGAGACAGACTCGTAAATCACTTAGAGGAAAATAACATACTTAAAGATACTCAACACGGCTTTCGTAAAAAACGTTCCTGTTTAACAAACCTCTTAGACTTCTTCCACGATATCCTCAACCTCTACGATGAGAGTAAAGCTGTAGATATTATATACCTTGATTTTCAAAAGGCCTTTGACAAAGTTCCCCACAAACGTTTACTGCTAAAACTATCGGCGCATGGAATACAAGACGGTGTGTTGAAATGGATAGAAAATTGGCTCTGCGACAGAAAGCAAAGAGTAGTCATAAACGGTAAGGCATCAAAATGGACCAATGTAAGTAGCGGGGTACCCCAGGGATCGGTACTAGGACCAATTCTCTTTCTAATTTACATCAACGACATAGATGAGGGTCTCACCTGTACAATCTCAAAATTTGCTGACGATACAAAAATTGCAAATAGCGTACTCTCAAAAGAACAAGTTGACGATATGCAACACAATCTAGATAAATTGTCATGTTGGGCCCAAATTTGGCAAATGAGTTTCAATGCGGATAAATGTAAAGTACTACATATCGGATACCTAAATGAGAAAGCAAACTATTCGATGAATGGCACTCAGCTTAAGAATGTAAACAGAGAAACCGATCTGGGAGTAACAATATCGAGTAACCTAAAACCGAGTCAACAATGTTCAGAAGTTGTTAAGAAGGCAAACAAAATAATTGGCTTTATAGGCAGGTCATTTGAGCATAAATCCAAAGAAGTTATCCTAACCCTTTACAATTCATTAGTCCGCCCTCTTCTGGAATACTGCGTTCAATCCTGGTGCCCTTATTACCAAAAAGATATAAACAAGCTAGAACGAGTTCAACGTAGAGTTACCAAAATGATACCTAGCCTAAAGAACAAACCATACGAAGAGCGTCTTAGAGAATTAAATCTATTTCCTTTAACCCAGCGCAGATTAAGAGGTGACTTAATTCAAGTGTTCAAAATCATCAAAGGCATCGACAATATGGACTGTAGTAAGTACTTCACTATCGACCAATCTAATTACACGCGGGGAAACGGTTGCAAAATTATTGGTAAATCTTTTAACTCACACGAATCTAAGAATTTCTTCTTCAATCGAGTTGTCAACTTGTGGAATGGGCTTCCCCGAAACGTTATAGACTGCATCACCGTTGATTCATTTAAACTCCGCCTAGACAAATATCTCGCATCAAACCCGCGACTGACTGCGTTTGTAAATGAATAACTTTATTTTATCCCCCCTTCAGTTACTAACCCATCTGTCCCCTACTAACTTCCTAATCCTGCCACGGACATTAGTTCCAGGGCAGTATTTCCCTTTCCAATGTTCCCTTACCCACTCTAAACCACTGTTTGGACACTTGATCCTCAGTGTTTTGGAGGACAAGCAACCTAGAAGGGTCACTAGAACTGTTGTTGCTTGATTTCCTTTGTACTCCTTTGTACCCAACCAAGACGAAGAAGGCGGACATCTTCCACAAGAAGAGTGGCCCCATCCTCTCCATCCACTAGCATGACCAGCGCAAGGTCAACCTCCTCAGCACATGCCACAAGGCAGAGATGGTCGCCACAGGGAAGGTGGACCGAAGAACGAAGAACCCCGTCCAGAAACCAGCTGCTGTCCTGGATTATAACCTCAACATGCGCCTCGTTGACAAGTCCGACATGCAGATGGGCTTCATCGACTGTCTGCGAACATCTTGCAGGTGGTACAAGAAGTTTATCCTGCATATGGTAGATATGTCGATCCTCAATGCCTACAACATCTACCGTCTGAGGACTCCAGGAGCCAAGAAGTACAAGTCCCTGCGGAAGTTCCACAAGCAGGTGCTACTTGAGCTCCTGGCTAAACATGCGGGTACACCAGGAAGGCCACTACAAGGACCAGGCCAGCTGGACAGAACGGGGTGTGCTGAATTTTTCAGGAAGCACCAGCTCAACGCCCTTCCTTTCAAAGCACCAGGTAGTAATGCTAGGAGTCAGAAGAGGCGCCATGTGTGCAGCTACATAACTCGCAGACCCCGCAAACCCACAAAAACCACTTGGGAATGCCTCGAGTGTCAAGTTGGACTGTATGCTGGCACCTGCTTCAACGACTTCCACACTCTAACAAACTTTTGAAGTGGAAGTGACAGTGAAAGTGACACTCAAATGTAGGCTAAGAATAATAATATAACTAAGTATAAGTGAAAAGGACACATAAGTAATAATAAGTGCCTTCAATAACAATATGAACAAGTGAAAGTGACACTAAAATATATATTTCCAACAATAAGTAAGTGAAAAAGACACTCAATAAGCCTAGGCCAGTCAAAGTGACAGTATAATAATAATAAAACTAAGTATAAGTAAAAGAGACGCACACAAGTAATAATAAGTGCCTTCATAACAATATGAACAAGTGACAGTGACACTATATATATTATTAGCTTACCTAACAATACATAAAAGGGGAAATGACACTACCAATTATCAAAGTCCAGTGAAAGTGACACTAATAATCATAATTATAATAATAAAACTAAGTAATAAGTGACAGAGACACAAATAAGTTCATATAAATAACTTTATTGAGTGAAAATAACATAATAACTATAATAAATGACAGAATAACCACTAAAACACTATCAAATCGCTTCCCGGCATAATTGCGGGTGGAGCGACGAGTGCAACTGGGCGTCGTAGCCGGGGCCGCGGTTGAGTTTTCGGACGCGCCAAGGTAAATATGCGGCAAAAGTTACCTCCACTTCCATCACCATCACTCCGGAATCAGTTGAGCTAGAGAGCTCTACTCAACGCCATTCTATGCAGGAAGGTAAGGCGCTCATTTCTATATATGTTTGATTAATGTAGGTAATATATTAAGCGAGATTAACGTTAGTTTACTTTTGTTGATATTCGGCCAGATCGCCCGGATACGAGCTCCGTCCTTTGGAGAGCCTGCCCGGGCCATGAGGGTTAATTATATATTCCAAAGGGGTATTTGGAAAGAAGATTTCATATACTACAAATTTATCCTGGGTGTTGTAACTGAATTCGATTGTTTTTTTTATAACGTAGGATTTACAATAATGACCAAAATAATGTAATCCAATAGGTATATTATCGAGAACAAAATCTTTCTATTAATTTCCCTGCTTATTTTCTTGTCATTTGAAATGACAGATAATTAGACATTATAATAATGTTAACATGATTGAGATGAAATTACTCATTTCATCCTCTAATCTTAGCTACAGTAAAATAAAGACGTCACCGGTGCAGAAGGGGTTAATAGCTGATATACAGTATATCTTTTGTTCATCAAAATATGTACACATATATCTTGAATGAGGGTCTTTGGCGTTTTTTTAAGCTTGATGGAGGTATAACAAAGGAAACTAATATATAATGTATAAACAAATATATAAATTCGCAAATAAATACGCCCATTCCCCTTTAATAGGTGATATATGTTTTCATCACTAACAACTGTATTCATTGTAGGGAATTAATAATATAAACATAGATCAAGAGGAAGGCTTAATCCGGTGTCACACGACCGCTGTTTCCGGCAATGTTCGATAAGCAAGTATGTTCTCTTGATATGTTGACGCTTTTTATCATCGGAATCGGAAACTAGACTGAAGGTAGATTATGTTAGGTGGCTGAATTCTGATATAACTGAGATTTTACAGCTTCCAGACTACAATTGTTCGTAAAATTTGATGGAAAAAGCGCTCGTGTGACACCGCCTTTGCCTTTACACTAGACACACGTTACTTTTCAGGACACTACATTGTGGAAGTCGTAGGCTGCTTTATAACATTGATTAAAATGGAAACTTCTGTATAGACAAATACAAAATAATAAGTCAGCTCAAATTCTTGCACAATTACAAACAATATAATAGGATTTCATGCGTCCAACAGTGAGCTTAGCGTGCATATTTAACTTGTTTACGTAGCTGGAAACCCATGAAGCAATATTAATACACCACTTATAAGTGGTGATGGGCTGGTCTATCAGAATGAGAGTTGAGCGTTCTCTGCCATACCCATAGCTTACTCTGACTGTTCCTTTTACTTATATATTTTCTAGATCTCAAGTGACGGCGTCTTTTCCGTGGATTGACCTCCCTACTGCCAACCCTGGCAGATTGGGAGCCAAAGCGTCACATTTGTCCTTTGCCCTTCAACTTTCCCTTTATAATTGCTGAGGGGCACAGGGCCTTGGGTGTGGCTTTTGTTTCCCAGGCGTTTCCGCACCCTCCTCAGCTCCCCGCCTTTGAGTGGCTTCGGTCACCTGGGCATTATTAGTGGTAAGCTTCTTTGCCTTCTTACGCATCAAATCAACCAAGCTACAGACCAACATGGTGAAACACATACAATAGCACTGGATATATCAAAGGCATTTGATAGAGTCTGGCATCAATCCTTATTGTCGAAGATGTCACACTACGGCCTTGCATCATTAGTTCCACTAATTTCTTCTTATCTTCATAACAGAAAAATACGTGTAATGGTAGATGGCCTTTATTCTCAATTTCACTCAATAAATGCTGGTGTTCCCCAGGGATCAGTTTTGGCCCCAACTCTGTTCCTCATTCATATCAATGATCTCATATCTACCACTCATAATCCAATACATTCCTACGCAGATGACTCAACACTCCACAGTTCCTTCACATTTACCAATTCTTTCACCCAACCCGATCTTATAAATTCAAAAATAAACACTGCAATTTCTCTGAACCAGGACCTTTCTAGAATTAATGAATGGGGACAAGAGAATCTAGTTTCCTTTAATGCACAGAAAACCAAGTACATTCAATTTTCTAACCGACAGAATCTCACTGACTCCCATATATTTTTAATGATGTAAATATTCCCACTTCCCCTAGTATTGACATTCTCGGTGTAACATTAACTACTAACTTGAGCTGGACACATTATGTTAGAAGCATTGCTAAGAATGCCTCTAAAAAACTGGGACTCCTGTACAGAGTTCGAGAATTCTTCACTGACGAGCAGTTGGCCGTAATATATAAAAGTCATGTGCGCTCTCAGATGGATTACTGTTCACCTCTGTGGGGTGGAAGTGGAGTGGTTGCATTGAGGCAGTTGGACAAAATTCAAAATAAAGCTATTAGATTAATCAATAACCCTGCAATCACACAGGACCTTCCTACATTAGCCATACGAAGAAACGTTGCATCCCTTGCATTATTCTACAGATATTTTCACAGCAATTGTTCCGAGGAACTTGCTTCAATTGTGCCGCCTCTCCACATCTTTCCCCGTAGAACTAGGGCAGCTGAGAGCGCCCATGAATTTACACTTTCTCCTCCACAATGCAGAACTTCTGCTTATCAGAATTCATTTATCCCCAGAGCTACTACTCTTTGGAATTCACTTCCCTCGAATTGCTTTCCACAAACTTACAATCAACAAATGTTTAAATCCAGTTGTTACAAACATTTTATGAATGGAGGATGCCTTTAGGCACATGGACCTTTTTGTTTTATCTGTGTTTTTCCTTCCTCCGTTCATGGTCTCTTAAAAAAAAAAAAAAAAAAAAAAAGCTGGGAGGGTTCTGTGGGGGCGCTCGGTTATGGCCTTGGCCTTGCTCGGGACATTGGGGCTGCTCGGCCAGACAACCTGAGGAACAGCAACAACAACAACAACAACCACGTATAAGCTCTCCCTAGTACTTACCTGGCCGGCTGATACCTACAACGTCCTCCCAAAGCCTATATATACAGTATATAATATATATAGAAGCAATACTCTCTTGTTGCGGGAATCGGAGTCGGATGATAAAAATCAACACCAGCGCTGGTACAAACATCTTTATTTTGGTAACGTTTCGGTTTAAGCATAAACCATCTTCAGACCTGAACTGAAATGAAATAAAAGCCTATATGAATGGCAGAGTAATTTGCTAATGTTAATATTCTTATTATTAACTAAATTTAACAAATCTAGAATAAAACTTAAAATGAATAGTTATAAAAATAACCTAATACATATTAGAACTAGTAAAGTAAAAGAATAAAATGAGAGACGACGAAATATTATGTGAGCAATAAAAGGAGGGGGTGGGGGGGAAGTTAATAACAAATGTTTTCATAAATATAAGAACTAACCTTTACATATTAGAAACAGAGTAGAGGAGTGGAAGAGTCGTGCACACCCAGGCTGGGTTTATGTAACTGGGTGAGCAGGGTCTCCGACAGGAGTCGTGTGACTGTGTTTGGGGCAGTGGTGAGAATTGAAAAATCGGAGGGTTTTATGGGGTGATCAGATGATTCAGAGTGGTTTCGAATGGCAGAAAAGGAGGGAATTTGAAAGAGGTCGGTTAGTTCTAAATGACCTACCCCGATGCTCCGAGATCCTGGCGGTGAGGTGTCTCTTGGACTGACCAATATAAGTCGTATTGCATCGACTACATTTAAGAAGTACACCACCGAGGACTGTAGAGAATCGGGGATTTGGTCTTTAATTTTAAAGAAGCGAGACAAAGTTTGGGGAGATTTGAGTACCACTCTCAGTGATATTTGCGGGTAATGTTCACGAATCAATTTAGCGACTTTATTTCGAATTGAATATGATTTGTTGCCTAGAAATGGGATAGTGAAATAAACAATGGCTTTCTGAGCTGTAAGGATCGGAGTTGAGGAGGTTCTTAATTTATTTAGTTGCTTACCAATCAAGGTATTTGTGAAATTTATTGGAAAGCCATTAAGTTTCAGTGTTTTACGTAAGAATTCAAATTCGAGGTGGACGGACATGTAAGACGAACATATATGGTAGGCTCTGGTGACTAAAGTAATAATTAGATTTTTCTTATATTGTATGGGAATGCTAGAATTAAATTTTGTTGTAAGTCCTGTAAAGGTTGTCTTTCTATATATAGAAGTACTAAATGAGCTATTCTGTTTTTCCACTAGAACATCTAAAAATGGCAATTTATTGTCTTCCTCTGTCTCGCAAGTGAAAGTCATGTTTTTGTGTCGAGTTTAAGTAATTCAAGAACAGGGGAACGTGGTCGGGTGAACTAAAAACGACAAATGTGTCGTCGACATAACGGTTATAGACAAGAGGCTTGAAGCTATTTGGACATTCACGGACCCATTTTGATTCATGAAACACTAAGAATGCGTTCGAGAGTGTTGGAGCAAGTGGATTTCCCATAGATAAGCCGTCGTTTTGTTTGTATATGTTATCATTTAATAGAAATATGGAATCCTTAACAGCAAGGGAAAGTATTTTATGAAATTGCGATATATCTAAGCCATTAACTACGTTATTATTTTTAGTGAATAATTCATTGGTTATTTTTATAACTATTAATTTTAAGTTTTATTCTAGATTTGTTAAATTTAGTTAATAATAAGAATATTAACATTAGAAAATTACTCTGCCATTCATATAGGCTTTTATTTCATTTCAGTTCAGGTCTAAAGATCGTTTATGCTTGCACCGAAACGTTACCAAAATAAAGATGTTTATACCAACGCTGGTGTTGATTTATATATATATATATATATATATATATATATATATATATATATATATATATATATATATATTTTTTTTTTTTTTTTTTTTTTTTTTTTTCAACTATATTTAGATCATCATTTTCACTTTCCCCTCTCTCCACACGGTATCACTTCAGTCTATAGATCTGTATTTTACTATATTTAGATATTCTTATTAGCTTTTCCCTCTCTTCACAATATCACTTCAGTTTACAGACCTCTATTTTACTACATTTTGCTCGTCTTTCCCACTATCCCCTCTTTCCACACGGTATCACTTCAGTCAGACAGATATATGTTCCCCAGTCTGCCAATCCCCCTCTCACCCCAGAAGGCTTTCAATGGCTGGCCTGGTAAAATTCTCACCCCTTCCTCAAACAATAACAACATGGCAAATACGTGGAACACATCAATACCTCCAACCAAAATAAAATTACGTCGATGGTTTCTATGTATTCCATAAAGTTAAAACATGACTAATGCATCTCACTAATATACCAATACCTCACACAATGTAGTAATACACCGATGGTTTTTATGTATTCCATAAAGTTAAAACATGACTAATGCATCTCACTAATATACCAATACCTCACACAATGTAGTAATACACCGATGGTTTCTATGTATTCCATAAAGTTAAAACATGACTAATGCATCTCACTAATATACCAATACCTCACACAATGTAGTAATACACCGATGGTTTCTATGTATTCCATAAAGTTAAAACATGACTAATGCATCTCACTAAATATACCAATACCTCACACAATGTAGTAATACACCGATGGTTTCTATGTATTCCATAAAGTTAAAACATGACTAATGCATCTCACTAATATACCAATACCTCACACAATGTAGTAATACACCGATGTTTCTATGTATTCCATAAAGTTAAAACATGACTAATGCATCTCACTAATATACCAATACCTCACACAATGTAGTAATACACCGATGGTTTCTATGTATTCCATAAAGTTAAAACATGACTAATGCATCTCACTAATATACCAATACCTCACACAATGTAGTAATACACCGATGGTTTCTATGTATTCCATAAAGTTAAAACATGATTAATGCATCTCACTAATATACCAATACCTCACACAATGTAGTAATACACCGATGGTTTCTATGTATTCCATAAAGTTAAAACATGACTAATGCATCTCACTAATATACCAATACCTCACACAATGTAGTAATACACCGATGGTTTCTATGTATTCCATAAAGTTAAAACATGACTAATGCATCTCACTAATATACCAATACCTCACACAATGTAGTAATACACCGATGGTTTCTATGTATTCCATAAAGTTAAAACATGACTAATGCATCTCACTAATATACCAATACCTCACACAATGTAGTAATACACCGATGGTTTCTATGTATTCCATAAAGTTAAAACATGACTAATGCATCTCACTAATATACCAATACCTCACACAATGTAGTAATACACCGATGGTTTCTATGTATTCCATAAAGTTAAAACATGACTAATGCATCTCACTAATATACCAATACCTCACACATTGAAGTAATACACCGATGGTTTCTATGTATTCCATAAAGTTAAAACATGACTAATGCATCTCACTAATATACCAATACCTCACACAATGTAGTAATACACCGATGGTTTCTATGTATTCCATAAAGTTAAAACATGACTAATGCATCTCACTAATATACCAATACCTCACACAATGTAGTAATACACCGATGGTTTCTATGTATTCCATAAAGTTAAAACATGACTAATGCATCTCACTAATATACCAATACCTCACACAATGTAGTAATACACCGATGGTTTCTATGTATTCCATAAAGTTAAAACATGACTAATGCATCTCACTAATATACCAATACCTCACACAATGTAGTAATACACCGATGGTTTCTATGTATTCCATAAAGTTAAAACATGACTAATGCATCTCACTAATATACCAATACCTCACACAATGTAGTAATACACCGATGGTTTCTATGTATTCCATAAAGTTAAAACATGACTAATGCATCTCACTAATATACCAATACCTCACACAATGTAGTAATACACCGATGGTTTCTATGTATTCCATAAAGTTAAAACATGACTAATGCATCTCACTAATATACCAATACCTCACACAATGTAGTAATACACCGATGGTTTCTATGTATTCCATAAAGTTAAAACATGACTAATGCATCTCACTAATATACCAATACCTCACACAATGTAGTAATACACCGATGGTTTCTATGTATTCCATAAAGTTAAAAACATGACTAATGCATCTCACTAATATACCAATACCTCACACAATGTAGTAATACACCGATGGTTTCTATGTATTCCATAAAGTTAAAACATGACTAATGCATCTCACTAATATACCAATACCTCACACAATGTAGTAATACACCGATGGTTTCTATGTATTCCATAAAGTTAAAACATGACTAATGCATCTCACTAATATACCAATACCTCACACAATGTAGTAATACACCGATGGTTTCTATGTATTCCATAAAGTTAAAACATGACTAATGCATCTCACTAATATACCAATACCTCACACAATGTAGTAATACACCGATGGTTTTATGTATCCATAAAGTTAAAACATGACTAATGCATCTCACTAATATACCAATACCTCACACATGTAGTAATACACCGATGGTTTCTATGTATTCCATAAAGTTAAAACATGACTAATGCATCTCACTAATATACCAATACCTCACACAATGTAGTAATACACCGATGGTTTCTATGTATTCCATAAAGTTAAAACATGACTAATGCATCTCACTAATATACCAATACCTCACACAATGTAGTAATACACCGATGGTTTCTATGTATTCCATAAAGTTAAAACATGACTAATGCATCTCACTAATATACCAATACCTCACACAATGTAGTAATACACCGATGGTTTCTATGTATTCCATAAAGTTAAAACATGACTAATGCATCTCACTAATATACCAATACCTCACACAATGTAGTAATACACCGATGGTTTCTATGTATTCCATAAAGTTAAAACATGACTAATGCATCTCACTAATATACCAATACCTCACACAATGTAGTAATACACCGATGGTTTCTATGTATTCCATAAAGTTAAAACATGACTAATGCATCTCACTAATATTACCAATACCTCACACAATGTAGTAATACACCGATGGTTTCTATGTATTCCATAAAGTTAAAACATGACTAATGCATCTCACTAATATACCAATACCTCACACAATGTAGTAATACACCGATGGTTTCTATGTATTCCATAAAGTTAAAACATGACTAATGCATCTCACTAATATACCAATACCTCACACAATGTAGTAATACACCGATGGTTTCTATGTATTCCATAAAGTATAACATGACTAATGCATCTCACTAATATACCAATACCTCACACAATGTAGTAATACACCGATGGTTTCTATGTATTCCATAAAGTTAAAACATGACTAATGCATCTCACTAATATACCAATACCTCACACAATGTAGTAATACACCGATGGTTTCTATGTATTCCATAAAGTTAAAACATGACTAATGCATCTCACTAATATACCAATACCTCACACAATGTAGTAATACACCGATGGTTTCTATGTATTCCATAAAGTTAAAACATGACTAATGCATCTCACTAATATACCAATACCTCACACAATGTAGTAATACACCGATGGTTTCTATGTATTCCATAAAGTTAAAACATGACTAATGCATCTCACTAATATACCAATACCTCACACAATGTAGTAATACACCGATGGTTTCTATGTATTCCATAAAGTTAAAACATGACTAATGCATCTCACTAATATACCAATACCTCACACAATGTAGTAATACACCGATGGTTTCTATGTATTCCATAAAGTTAAAACATGACTAATGCATCTCACTAATATACCAATACCTCACACAATGTAGTAATACACCGATGGTTTCTATGTATTCCATAAAGTTAAAACATGACTAATGCATCTCACTAATATACCAATACCTCACACAATGTAGTAATACACCGATGGTTTCTATGTATTCCATAAAGTTAAAACATGACTAATGCATCTCACTAATATACCAATACCTCACACAATGTAGTAATACACCGATGGTTTCTATGTATTCCATAAAGTTAAAACATGACTAATGCATCTCACTAATATACCAATACCTCACACAATGTAGTAATACACCGATGGTTTCTATGTATTCCATAAAGTTAAAACATGACTAATGCATCTCACTAATATACCAATACCTCACACAATGTAGTAATACACCGATGGTTTCTATGTATTCCATAAAGTTAAAACATGACTAATGCATCTCACTAATATACCAATACCTCACACAATGTAGTAATACACCGATGGTTTCTATGTATTCCATAAAGTTAAAACATGACTAATGCATCTCACTAATATACCAATACCTCACACAATGTAGTAATACACCGATGGTTTCTATGTATTCCATAAAGTTAAAACATGACTAATGCATCTCACTAATATACCAATACCTCACACAATGTAGTAATACACCGATGGTTTCTATGTATTCCATAAAGTTAAAACATGACTAATGCATCTCACTAATATACCAATACCTCACACAATGTAGTAATACACCGATGGTTTCTATGTATTCCATAAAGTTAAAACATGACTAATGCATCTCACTAATATACCAATACCTCACACAATGTAGTAATACACCGATGGTTTCTATGTATTCCATAAAGTTAAAACATGACTAATGCATCTCACTAATATACCAATACCTCACACAATGTAGTAATACACCGATGGTTTCTATGTATTCCATAAGGTATAACATGACTAATGCATCTCACTAATATACCAATACCTCACACAATGTAGTAATACACCGATGGTTTCTATGTATTCCATAAAGTTAAAACATGACTAATGCATCTCACTAATATACCAATACCTCACACAATGTAGTAATACACCGATGGTTTCTATGTATTCCATAAAGTTAAAACATGACTAATGCATCTCACTAATATACCATACCTCACACAATGTAGTAATACACCGATGGTTTCTATGTATTCCATAAAGTTAAAACATGACTAATGCATCTCACTAATATACCAATACCTCACACAATGTAGTAATACACCGATGGTTTCTATGTATTCCATAAAGTTAAAACATGACTAATGCATCTCACTAATATACCAATACCTCACACAATGTAGTAATACACCGATGGTTTCTATGTATTCCATAAAGTTAAAACATGACTAATGCATCTCACTAATATACCAATATCTCACACAATGTAGTAATACACCGATGGTTTCTATGTATTCCATAAGGTATAACATGACTAATGCATCTCACTAATATACCAATACCTCACACAATGTAGTAATACACCGATGGTATACTACGTATTTCATATTGTTAAAATATGAGCAATGCATCTTTCTCTGACGATGAGATAATACCTCCCGCCAAATAGGATACAGGTAATTCATATTTGTTTTACAACCTCCACCTCCCACACCCAAAGGTACACTTGTCACACCATCTTCATTGTAAATTAATGATCATATTTAGCCTAAGCAAATAAAATACAGACAGGGATATTGTTATATTATATCAAAACATACGAAATTGTTCTGTATGGAACAGCATGAACAATTGGGAAGGATATATATATATATATATATATATATATATATATATATATATATATATATATATTTAATTGGGCCCCTCCATCATTGACGACTTCGCCTATTAGTATAATAGTCTCCATTCAACATCCCGTGCCAGCATTTTGAATAGCCCGCGCGGAAGTTAACCTGGAGTACTCATCATAAGTGCACGCTTAATTCCCTTACGGGATCGTCATTTTGATTGGGTACCCTACAGAAAAAAACTCTGTAAATAATAATAAATACAAAATAACTTAATATCTGTTATCATATGACTTGCCATATGCGTGGATTTCTCATGTTTCGCTTCCCCAACACCAGGCCATCTAGCGGCCATCGTCTTCCTTCCAACTTCCGTGGCCACACTGTCAACAAGGCTTGCGCCGTGCTCCGCTTCATTCGACGTTCCAGAGCTTCTAGTGAGTCCTTACTCATTTGTATACATCTGTGTTGTAGTAACAAGGTTTAGATTAGCTAGCACGGCTGGCAGATTGGTATATCCGCTGGAGGTATGTGTTAAAATAGGGTACTTTTGTAACAGGCGTCTACGAGTCCAGGATCGTCGTACCGCGTGTGTTTTTGTTTGTTGTGATACGCCTTTAGCTTTTGTGATTACTTAGCTAGAAGGCTACCACTCTACAAGGCATGATACAGACTGTCATTATTGAGGAAAGTACATGTCAGATTTTTATATATCCGCTAATGCTCTGGTTTAAGGGTGTCGGCACAACGTGCTCCGCCTTCCATAGTTTGTGTTTTGATTTGGGCCCCTTGAGTGGGCCTCCCTCATCTGGGTGCTGTGCTGGATCTTCAAAGCTTCGTCTGCCGGTGATGTTCATCGTACCTCATGGTCAGCCTTTAGTAGGGGTCTCCGGCGTAGGCGTAATTCAGGTAATTTAGGATGCTAAATTTTCTGTATTTTTATTATATGCCTATGTATGCCCCTAGTGTTATTACATGCGTGTTGGCATGTTTTGGGGTGAGGGAGACGTCCCTATATATTCTTTATGATGTGTTATGAGTGGGACTCAGGTTTGTGGAGCTGTGCCAACTCCTTTTCTCCCGAGTTTTTGTTTTTTCCGGCGGCCCTGTGCGGTGGGCCCGAGTTATCCATCTTATAAACGGGTAGGAACAATGAAAAGGTCCCGGCGTGATTTGGCTGAACCACATTCTCCCGGCGGAATTGCATTCCTAAGGGGGTTGCAAACTCGGCCCGCCGTGTAACTTGCCCTAACTGACCCAGTTACACGATTAGATTTTCTCGCCCTGCGGCGCCACAATTCGAGTGTACAAGAGTGATAAGATTAGTTTTGCAATTTTTTTCATTGATGATCAGACACTAAAGGTCAAGGGACCTGAGACACTTGTCACAGGTTAGTAGTTAAACCCAGCTTAGACGAGTCCAGCGGAAGGTTAGAGTAGTGGTGCACTATAGCTAATTTTCCGGCGGACACGAGTTGGGATGTATAACACCTCGCAGGTTATCCTTATGAGCATTGATTCCTGGAAATTTTATTTTCCAGGTTCCTGACTGCTACTCCGGCGGAGGTTTGGGCGGCTGATCCCGGCGGGGGGGTTCCCCTTATTAGCACCATGACGAGGTTTGAACTGTGCATTACTCCTACCTGCTCTCTATTGCTAATTTTTGCTCACAAACTTTGCATTAAGTGCGTCAAGTGCTTGGATTGTTCCCGAGGCTTGTGGTTATCTAAATGCTGTTCCATTTGCTCTGAATTGAAAACCGCGTTGGTTACTAACAAAGACTTATCGTGCCCAGCGGCCTTACAGAAAATTAAGAGTACATTTAATTCTTATGCCAAAGACACGGCCCATAAGGCACTTCACTGTGATGATGATGTACTATGAGAACAACTTATTATAAAGTCACCCCTTGTGAAACCCGGTTCCTCGAAATCTGTCAGACCCAAAGTCAAGTCGAAAGCCCTCAGCAAAGAGGTAGTGAGTAGTAACAGTGAGAGTGAGGTCACCGAGGTTCCCCCCTCCGACCGTGCCAAGAGGAGACGATCACCCTCTCCGAGGCGGAAGTCGAGGTCAAGGTCTAGATCCCCCCGCAAACAGTCTAGACACTCTTCCGCAGAGTCTTCCTGGTCTACCAAATGCCGGAGAGAGGACTCTGGGGGAGCAACAAGTCAGGCAAGCAGCGGCAGCCGGAGGGGCACCCCTCAGCAACCGCCCCCTACCCCTACCTCTGACACACCTCAACAGGAATCTGGGGACTCAGAAGTGGGGTCTGATGCACTGGAATCCACACCTAGTCATGAACAATCCTTGAGTGTGTCTCCTAATGTTACCTTTGCCATACCTAAACTGAATTATGTACCTCGTAGTGTTAGGTCGGCAGGCCCATGTAGGGTTCTGGCCGACCAGTACAGGGGATATCCGTCGGGGTCACAATTACATTCTCAAGTGATTCCAGACTCCCAGCCCTTTGTGGCAGGGGGTTACTGGCATCAATCTGAACCTTCTCAACCTCTTCTTAACGTCAATCATGCAAGAACTGAGGAAGGTAGCATAGACATGTTGCCATCATCGGTTCCAGATTTAACATGGCCCCCGGTGGAAAATGAAATAGTGATAGAACAGGAGAATCATGAGCTGAGTGGAGAGCCGGAGGAGGTTGTGTTCTCTCCGGCTCCCCAGTCACTCACAGGAGAAGATTCTGAAGCAAGTTCCCACTCATCCAGGGACTCCCACAGTAAGTGTGTGACTTCAGATCAGATAAGTGATTTATTGCAGAAGGTTATGCAACATTATCAACTCCCTGCCTCTTCGGAGCCCCCGGTTTCTCAACCAGTGGTGACCCCTAGTACTTCTGTAGTCAGACCCCTAGCTTCCCCGACTTTTCTTCCGTCTTGTCCTACCCCGGTGGTGGCCGCAGCTTCAGGCACTACAGTGCCGGCGGCACTGGCTACCTCCTCTCTGAGGGTTATTGCAGATATTCGTCCCCCTCCTTTAGATAAGGCGCCTCTGAAGAAGGGCCCCATGCCCCTCCTCTATGGCCCAGATTGTTCCTGGGTCCCTGTGACTCCAGTGAACCCTCAATTAGCTCAACCTTCTGTGTCAGGGGAACTTCCAGTACCCGGCGGGTGGTATGTTGAAATTAATAAGACCAGAAAATTTAGGGCAAAAAATGAGGCAGGGAGAGTGATGGATGTATCAATTAAGGCTGTACCAAGTTCGTACGACCGGGATTATTTTGTGTATACAGGTGCCCCGGCGATCCCTCCCGCCGCGTCTGCACGACTGTTTGCGGATTGGTCAAAAGCTGATGGCATTAACGATGTCAAAGCTTTGAATGCTCTCACGCCGGAATTGGCTACAACTCCGGTCCTAGACCAGACGCATACACCAGTCCTGCAGATGGGGCCGGTGGGGTTCGGCCCCTGGGTAGATTGGGAGATAGAAGCTCAGGTTTTTGCTGCTACAATTACTTCTAAGTCTTCACATCAGGTTCCCCAAGAAAATCATGCTCACTTTTCTTTGCCAGTAGCCAAAGCAGAAGGAGTGTCCTCAGATTTACTTACCTTTCTTGCAGTGTCCAAAGTTTCCTTGCACTCCCTTGATGAACCCTTCTCTACTCCCCCGGCTGCTCACCTTGACAGGGACTTCAAGTTAAGAAATAAGGCTTACCGGATGTTCTCTCAGTACTTGATTAGTCACCGGATCGCCGCCTCCCTTTCTCGTACTATATCAGCCATAGCTGACCCCCAAATTAAGAAAGCTACTGAATTGTCTAGGAGACTTTTGCTACAAAATTCTATTCAGGCCTTAATAGGAGACATCAGAATTGCAAGTATGGAGGCGGTTCGAGCCCGCCAAGATCTGAGAGTCCATCTGGTTAGAAAGTTGCCGGCGGACATAGGTCGCCGGGTAACTCTCTCGCCGGTACTTACTGCCACCCTCCTTAACTCAGAAACATGGAGTCTAGTGTTTAATATGGTTAATGGTTGGATGCAGGTTACCTCCCAAGCTCTGAATGACCCTGCTAAGAAGCCCTTTCATAAATCAAAGGGTGGTAACAAGCAATACCAGCCACAAGCTAAACAGTCACCAAGGGAACCCAGACTCCCTCTGCAGCAGGGAGGTGATCCGTGCAAGTACAAACAAGGTAAACATTCTGGGTATAAAGGTAAGGCCCCTCAGAAGGGTAATCAGGGCCAATCATCAGCCAAATCTAGCCAAGCTTCAGATGCCAACCCACCTCCCCCTCCAAAAACTAGCCACCCAGACTCTCGGCATCCCAATGCCGTGGTTAAGGACACAGGATTTGAGAGTTGCCTTGAAGGTCGGACCCCGGTTGCACCTGGGTTCGTTCCGTTCATTCCGCTCAGCCTGGCTCAAGAAAACCTGGGCCAGGAAAGAAGTAAGCAAAGTAATCACCTGGCGGTGGCTCCGGCGGCCTCGACTGCGTCAGCCGCGGGAATACACCAATGTGTCTCAGGAGGAGGAGACTCTACTTCAGGATATGGTTACCAAACAAGTCCTTATCCCGGGCAATGCCAATCACCCAGTATTCACTTCAAGACTTTTCTTAGTGCCATAAAGGGACAGTGTGCAGATGCGACCAGTTCTAGATCTCTCGCAACTGAACACATTTATAGAGAATTCACCCTTCAGGATGCTTACAGTTCAGCAACTCAGACTCGCGCTTCCGCCGCAGGGTTGGATGTGCTCGATCGATCTCAAAGATTCCTATTAGCATGTCCCTATAAACAAACGGTTCCAAAAATTCCTCGCCCTGAGGGTCAGGCAAGAGACTTATGTCTTCCAAAGAATACCTTTTGGTTTGAACCTGGCACCGAGAATTTCCACAAAACTTGTCCGGCAAACTCTTTTACCCCTGTTGGTCCAGGGCATACAGGTGTTTTGGTATCTAGACGACTGGCTAGTAGTGGCGAACTCTATGGAATTATGTCAAGATCATGTAAACCAAGTGTTAGCTCATGTACAACCCTAGGGTTCAAGGTGAACTTGGCGAATTCTCGCCTTGTCCCCACAAGGACTATTCAGTGGATAAGGCTGGTCTGGGACACCACCAATCTGACTCTTACTCAGAGTGTGGACAACCGGAACAGGTTCCGCAAGAAACTGTTCAGTTTTCTCCACAGTCTGGATACGATCAGGAAAACGTGGGATTCCCTAGTCGACTCTCTCAACTGGATACAATTAACTGTGAAGTTGGGCCGGTTGAAAGTCAAACGATTAATCCTGGAAGGCAACAATGTTTTCCCTCTCTCGCCGGAGAAGAAATTATGGCCAATTCCTCCATTAATCCACAGCTTACTCTTGGTCTGGACCAAGCGAGAAGTCCTCCACTCTATCACGACATGGGTTTCTCCCCCTCCTACGGTATGGGTAGACACAGACGCCTCAGGGGCACTAGGTTGGGACTATCAGTCCAACCTGGGCCATCAAGGTCAAGGCACATGATCAGACGACAGTCGGTCACATATCAACAAGCAAGAGCTTTTAGTCCCCCTCTTTTTTCTCCAAATTCACGGCGTGACTTTGAAAAGCAAATCAATAGCGTTCTGAATGGACAACCAAACTGCAGTATTTTGTATTCAGAGACAGGGCTCAGTGAGGTCACGAGAGTTGCTGAAAGTTTCTGAGCGGATTTTTGCCCTGGCCGAATCACTAGGAATTTCCCTGCATGCAACATATCTCCCCGGCGTGGCGAGCGTCTGGGCAGACGCTCTCTCTCGCCGGCGGAGCACTCTAGTAGAATGGACAATCAAACAGGCTATCTTTGACAAGATGATTGCAAAGCCATCCCGTCCACAAGTGGACTGGTTTGCATCCACAGAGAACCACAGACTCCCCCTCTTCCTCACTCGTCAGGAGGTAACCCCGGCGGGGGTACCCCATGCATTGTTGGTAGATTGGAACAGATGGACCTCAACCTATCTGTTTCCTCCACCAGATTCTGTGCTAATGTGCAATGTAATTCACAAGCTGAGGGATTACCGGGGCCGAGTTGTGATGATCGCGCCGCTATGACCAGCCCAGGTGTGGTACCACCAATTGCAACAGTGGTGCAGGACCCCGGTGTCCCTCCAGGTCTCCGCTTTCCGCTTGGAAACAATTAGCAACCTTCGGACCTCGCTCAGTTTTGCCTTATGGATATTTACCATGCCAAATGGTTAGCTCAATTTGGGGAAAGTGTCACTAATAAATTAATGTACCAGTACACTATGTCTACCAGGAGACCATATCAATTCCATTGGAAAACCTTCACAACCTGGATTGTAGAGTCATGCCAAACTACTGCCTCAGGGGCTTTAATTTTCAAATATTTAGACTATCTATTTGAACAAACAAAAAATTCAGTAACCACTTTAAAAAATAATTTGTCTGCCATTAGAACCCCCTTTTTTTTATCTCACTGGCCTTTCCATACCGCAGGCGGAGGAGAATGACTTTATGAGGGCGTGTTTCAAGCTTCGTCCACCGCTCCATCAGCTCATGCCACTTGGTCACTTGACAAAGCCTTCTCAGTACTTCAATCGCGCAAATAAAATAATGTGCCGGATTTTGATTCACTTTTGAAGGCTGTTTTCCTCATGGCTCTAGCCACCGGAAACAGGGTGTCTGAGCTGGCGGCGATGAGCAACGAACCTAATTGCCTTAGGTTTGGCAGACTGCACGATCATGTGCAAACCGCGCCGTCTCCCACATTTATAGCTAAGAACGAACATTCTGAACATGTATTTTCTGAATTTTCCGTCCCGGCTTTAAAGAGGGGCCTCACTCATCACCTTTTATGTCTTGTTCAAGCACTCACAATGTTTTTGAGGGCTGCGCAGCCTCACCAACCAGGTGCTTTATGGGTCAACCGGACAGGTAATCGTGTTACAAAACGAAAGTTAGCTTCCTTGCTTGTGGACGTTATTAGGGAAAGTAATCCCGGCGTGATAGGCAGGGCTCACGATATCAGGAAATGTGCAGTCTCTCTCAGATTTCTACAAAATTTCTCAGTAGAAGACATTGCTAATACTCAATTTTGGGCTTCCAATCATACGTTCCTAACACGCTACCTGTCCGTCGCTCTAGATAAACCAAAGCGTACCTGTGTAGCTATACGTCAACGGGTACAGTAGGTAATGTTCTATTAAGTTAAGTTTTGTTGTTAAAAGGGGGGGTGGGGTGCGGAATAGTCCATATCCTCTCTGTACCACTGAAGATTGTGATGAATCACGAGCTGTGATAGGACGGGTTCTACAGTCCAATATTAATTTTATGTTAATTCTAAGAAGATATCTCACATAGTTGCAACTATGTATGTTTTTTACAAGATTGTACAAATATATTTAATGTACAAATTGTTTTAAGAATGGAACAAATAACTACTGCAGAGTTACAGTTCTCGGGAAAACATGTGCGTCCCACTTTATCATGCATAGATCTAATTTAAAGATCTGACCATGAGCAAGCAGTTTCTTAATGTCACGCACTGCTTGCAAATCTTTTATACTTTTTATATATTGTTTGCATACAATAACAAAAAAATTTTTTTTACTTGGATTCTTCGTCCCTAAGGGTAGGATATTTTACGAATGTCCCGCCTCCAGTCTTGCTAATCAGGCGAAGTCGTCAATGATGGAGGGGCCCTATTAAATTATAGGTTTTATTCCCGAAGGGAAGTAGAGAAAACCTAATATTTAGTAGGGCCCCGTAATCATTGACGACACTGTCCCTCCCGACCATACCACTTCCCATTCGTTGATTTCTATAATTTATTCTTGGTATATCAGTGAAGGAAGACGATTGCTGCTAGAGGGCCTGGTGTTGGGGAAGCGAAACATGAGAAATCCACGCATATGGCAAGTCATATGATAACAGATATTAAGTTATTTTTTATCATTTACAGAGTTTTTTTCTGTAGGGTACCCGATCAAAATGACGATCCCGTAAGGGAATTAAGCGTGCACTTATGACGAGTACTCCAGGTTAATTTCCGCGCGGGCTATTCAAAATGCTGGCGCGGGATGTTGAATGGAGACTATTATACTAATAGGCGAAGTCGTCAATGATTACGGGGCACTACTAAATATTAGGTTTTCTCTACTTCACTTCGGGAATCAAACCTATAATATATACCAACTGTACTCCTCTCGTCCTCTCACACCCCCACCACCCCCCAACCGCCTCCTTCCCTCACTCTTCCCCGATATTGCCACTTCGTGGATCTCGGCTGGGCAACATTTGTCCTCATCTTGAAGCAGGAGTATATGTCGCAGGAGACTCTTTGTGACTGAGGAACATAAGAGAGATTCTGTCCAACTCAATAAAGTGCAGCTCCGTTGGCAGAGAGAGAGAAAGAGAGAGAGTGTGTGTGTGTGACAGAGAGAGTGAGTGAGAGAGAGAGTGAGAGTGATTGAAAGAGAGAGAGTGTGCGCGTGTGTGTGTGTATGTATGTGTATGTATGTGTGTGTGTGTGTGTGTGTGTGTGTGTGTGTGTGTGTGAACGATAGAGAGAGAGAGAGTCCATGTCTCGCAACAATATAACCAGACAAGATGCACAAGTATTTTGAAGATCCTCAACTTGGTCCCTCTGCAAAGGTTTCTTTATGTCGTATGCAGATTCTCACATTGACAGACCCATTGCCCCTCTTATTGCACACGAAACCGGTAAGCCGAATGAAGCCCTGGTTGTAGTTTTGTTGTGTCATTTACATCAAAACCCAGCTAAAGTCGGTATCACACGAGCGCTTTTTCCCTCAAAATTTATCTTCAACACTAGGCTGGCTGCTTATGAGGTAAACATTTAAACTGTTTCGGTCACCTATATTCATCTATCATTAGTCTAGTTTCCGATACCAGTGCAAATTATTCCAGAAGTGTTACCAGAAAAATGTTGATTATCGAATGTTGACTATAATAGCTCTCGTGTGATATATATATATATATATATATATATATATATATATATATATATATATATATACCGGCTTTGGAGACTAGTAACAATAGTGTTAATGCTGTTGAAATAACTTTGAACAGTTTGACAGAATTAATAAAAACACCACACGAGGAGGAGCACTTTATTGACAACGTTTTGCATATAGCTTCTTCAGATCAGTGACCTGAAGAAGCTATCTGCGAAGCGTTATCAATAAAGTGCTCCTCCTCATATAGTGCGTATATTCAGTGGTATTGTCGTAACAGTGGTTTTCCCAAAGTTGGAGCCGAGTGATCTTTTGTGAATTTTATCCTGCCCCATTAGAAAGGTAGACCACAGCTATTAGGACAATACATTGGGGGGGGGGGGATACATATAATTTGATTTATGTGGTTCAAGCGCAAATGTTATTGTTTACCACCAGAGAACAAGCCTAGCGAACAACGACCCAATAAACCCGACATTTATGGCGGGAATACGTGTGGTGTGTGTTTATGTGTGTGTGTTTATGTGTGTGTGTGTGTGTGTGTGTGTGTGAGAGAGAGAGAAGGAAAGAGATGGAGAGTGTGTGACTTTTATGGTGGTAAGCATGTAGTGTGTGTTTATGTGAGAGAGAGAGAGAGAGAGAGAGAGAGAGAGAGCTACATAGAGCTACATAGATACACAGACCACACAGACCTCAAGGTCCTTACTAGGCAGTCTGGCCTTACAAACTATAATATGCATATATGCATATATACACATACACACATACACATACATACATATACATATATATATATACATATATATACACATACATATACACATACATACATACACACATATATATACAGTATATATACATACTGTACAGTGCACACACATACATATACATACATTTTTTTTTTTTTTTTTTTTTTTTTTTTTTTTTTTTTTTTTCATTCATATCACCCCAGCCCTCTGCAGATAGAGGTCAAGCCTTCCCTTGAAGGCGTTTATTGTGTCGCTCTCCACCACTCTCGCTGGTAGTTTATTCCACTCTGTCGCCACACTGTAGGTGAAGAAACTCTTTGTGACATCTAGGTTTGCCTTTTTGGTTTTTAATTTCATTCCATTTCCGCGAGTTTGATTAGTATTGTTTAATGTGAATAGTGCATTTACATCGTCGAAACCTTTTAGTATCTTAAAGCACTCAATAAGCTGACCCCTCAACCTCCTCTTTTTTAATGAGAACAGGTTCAATCGTTTAAGTCTTTCTTCATATGGTTTATTTCTTAATGAGGGTATCATCTTCGTCGCTCTTACGCTGTACTGACTCGAGTCTTACAATGTCCTTGATCCGATAAGGTGACCAGAACTGCACACCATATTCAAGGTGGGGCCTCACCATACTTTTGAACAGTGGCACTATTACGTTTTCATGTTTATATGTAAATTTTCGTTTAATAAAGCCCAATGCTATGTTTGCCTTATTTGCAGCTGCTATACATTGGTCGGAAGTTTTTAGGTTTTCAGATATTAGTACCCCCAGGTCTTTTACTACCGTTGCGGTTTTTATTTGTTTTCCCATTCATTTCGTATTTGTATTTCATATTTCTGCTACCAACCTGCAGCACCTGACATTTATCGACATTGAAGGGCATCTGCCATTTTTTCGACCACTCTGATATCTTGTTTAAATCAGATTGCAACGCATTTCTATCATCTTCGTTCAGGACTGTATTTCCTATTTTTGTATCGTCGGCGAATTTGGAAATGGTGTTGTTTACCCCTACATCGATATCGTTAATGTAAATGAGAAACAGGACCGGTCCAAGGACTGAACCCTGTGGAACTCCACTAGTGACAGGCTCCCACTCCGATTCCACTCCATTTATCACCACTCTCTGTCTTCTGTCCGTAAGCCAATTTTTTATCCAAGAATGAATTTCACCTTTGATACCTATCCTCTCCAGTTTAGCCAATAGTTTTCGGTGAGGCACCTTGTCGAAAGCTTTTTGAAAGTCCAAGAAGATTATATCTAGTGATTTCGTCATGTCGTTATATGTGAATAGTTTGTTATAAAATTCAATCAAATTTGTTAGGCATGACTTATTTGATCTAAAGCCGTGTTGACTATTTTTGATTAGGTTGTTTGATTCGAGGTAATCTACAGAGAGAGAGAGAGAGAGAGAGAGAGAGAGAGAGAGAGAGAGAGAGAGGTAAACTAGGCTTCTTTGCGATTACCATGTTGCTTCATATTTCAGAGTTTGCCAGATGCCTTACCATTTTACAGTGTATAAGATTGATGGATGCAGAAGAGAGTATGCAGATGTGTGTGTTATTGTATGAGAGAGAAAGCAAGAGACAGACAGCGGGAGCGAATTACATAGAGTTACATAGATACACAGACTGCCCAGACCTTGCGGTCCCTACTAGGCAGTCCGGACTTAATGCTAACATACAATCTGCTACTAAGTGGAAGGTAAGGATAGCAGAGAGAGAGAGAGAGAGAGAGAGAGAGAGAGAGAGAGAGAGAGAGAGAGAGAGAGAGAGAGAGAGAGAGAGAGAGAGAGAGAGAGAGGAGAGAGAGAGAGAGATAGAGATAGAGCGAGGCAAGACTAGAAACGATTGCAAGTAAACACTGAGAGAAGGGGTTATGGGAAGGGGGAATGTTGGCAGAAGAAGGGTAATATTATATATCGCCCTAATATAATATTTTTTTTTTATATATATATATATATATATATATTTAATACACTCCTAATGGGAAAAGCGCGAAATTACATTTCTTAGCAATTAATTGAGATTTATGCAATCAGTGCAATACTTTAATTTCGTTCATACATGACTGATTATTCCAATGGTTGCAATCATCCCAGGATATTCAGCGTATTACGTATTCATTATACACAGTTCCTAATCAACTATATACAGTATATTTAATTAATTGCATGCATCGCTTGCTCTTGACTTTCTCTCTCTCACTCTCTCTCGCTCTCTCTATCTATATATATATATACATATATATATATTATATATATATATATATATATTACTGTATATATTAATTTATATATATATATAATATATATATATATATATATATATATATATGTATATATATTATACAGTACTGTATATATAAATATATGTACTATATATATATACAGGGTGTATCAATATAAATGTGACCCATTAATATGTTCATGATTTATTGCCCAGACAAGAAACTCAACAAAATATTACATTTCCTAGAAGCTGACATGATAATTAAATAAATGTTTATTTGGTAATCTTGCTCAAAAGCTACATTTTTACAGCATTTTCTAAATGTGTGGCCCTCTGCGCTGATGACACACTTCACCGCACCACATTTTCAGGACATCTTGCAGTCAAACTTCCTGCCACTTGTGGATTGTTCTACTTGTTCTACTGAGTGTTTAATGATCCTGTTGGCTTTATATATGTTACCCAACTGTAATTTGGAAATTGATGGGGATAGTTATTAGAGTTGAATTCCCTGCGGAGTTTTGCCTGTACCGATTTGAAGGATTTTGTCTCCAGATAAGCAGTGACACACATAGTTTTTTCCTCTATTGTCAAGGCATTTTGATAGATGATTTTTCAATGTATGCTATGATGATCTTCCAAACCTGAAAACAAGAGAATAATATCATTATTGGCAGATTTAGTACAGTCAAATGGGTCATTTATATTGAGACACCCTGGTATATACACTAAATATTTATTTATGTATTTATTTATTTATATACTGCTCTGTATCTATCCTTGTTAAGCCTCATGTGCACCTTCAACATGTTTCCAATACTGTGTCCCAGAACTGTTGTTGTACCGACGTCCTCAATGTTCAGGATATGGTTTAGTTTGCAGTATCTTAGCAAATGTCTGTTTTCTGCGTTGTTGTTTGTTGTATGTTGTTCGATAAAGTTTTTGTTAATTTTTTGTAAGCTAATTCTAGTACTACACACATCGTTTACAATTTTTCGTTCATTTAAACCTACCTATCATTCTTAACCCCAGAATCTGTAACGGCAACGTCTTTTTATTTTTTTTGTAGCTATATTTAGACGATTTTGTTTAGATTAAGAGAGATCTATGGTGGTAAAAATGGCTAAATGAGATAGTTCGAAGCCTGTTAATTGCTGGAGGCCCTTTCTCGACTGCATAAACTCGTCTAATAGTTTCTAGAATATAATAGAAAGATGTCACCGTTAATGAAGGGCTTAACTAAACGTATTACAAGACATCAGTATTATATTCGTATATACAGTAGGTCACCATGACAGTTAGTTATTTAAATAATGAGTCATACAACATTATTCAATAAGATAGAAGCATTAAACTACCCTGTTCGAAACATTTATTTTATGCAATCTTAATTAAATGTTAATTTTACTTAGCCTACTCAAGGAAATCAACGCACATTACTTTGCAATAGAATATTCCCGTTATGCACATTAAAATAGTTGTTGATCTATCTTTCATGAAAACATCTTCATGGTGTAATTCGAAAACATTATGCAATGTGATATGCAGTTTTCAATTCTCAACACGCTGTTTACGAAATCAGAGTTTCGTTTCCAACCTGGTAACTTTTTTTCTCGGGTGTTGAGACTCACGTAATGGAAAAGTATATTTGCATTGTTTCGGGAGCTTTACGCGATTTCAACTTTTTGGTTTAATTTTTCACAACAATTCTTGTCATCAATTATTCAATATTACATAATACTAACCTTTGCAACGCTTAGTATACTATATCTAAGCGCTGCAATGTTGCATATATCTCACTGTTCTACTGATAATTACTATCATCTATGTTTTTTCAGAAATTTCGCAGTGTATACCCCTTTCCTTACGGAAAATTGAGGTACCCCCTTTCAACACATTCCCAGCCGCTATTTTGTCCTACATCTAACCCTAGAGTGCTCCAATTTTCCAGCCATTCTTCATCTCAACAAGTAAGCTCTGACTCTCTCCCTCAATCTCCTTTCCTTCATCCTATAATTTAAGCTGATTCAAGCTCTATGAATCAGACTTTTGACTCTACGTACCTTGATTGTTTAAAGAAATAATAAGGAAGGAAAAACAATAAACAAACAAAACGGTCCATGGTGCCTAAAGGCATCCTCCTATATAAAGTGTTTGTAACATTTGTTTGTGAGTTTTACATTTTTGAAAAGCAACTCCAAGGAAGTGAAATAGTAATATATGTTATGTGTAAATACTAACCAGCGTTTCCCCTCTCTCTCTCTCTTTATATATATAATATTATATATATATATATACCGGTATATATATATATTATTATATATATATATATATATATATATATATTATATATATATAATATATATATATACAGTATATACAGTATATATATATGGAGGTTAAATCACAATACATGTGATCATCAATTATGCTGTAAAACTCGCTAGGAAAATTGAAACAATGGAACACCAAGCTTTCTCAAGCAATCTTCAGGGTATTACCCTGAAGATGTCTTGAGAGAATAGAGGGAGAAGGGGATCCAGAAAAAAATACCTCAAGTTAAAGTCTCCTCTTAATGACTATAATTGTATTATTATTATTTTGTTGTTGGTGCAGACTATCTATTTCCTTATCTACATGTTTTTTTTTTTTTTTTTTTGTTCAAGCATGCATAGGCTATACAGTATTTAGGAGGAACCAGCCTTCGGCCGGAACATTTTGGTATCTAGAAGGGGATCTTGTGGATTTGTTTTAGCTTGATGGAGGTCTAGGGAGGAAGCTGAACAAAAAAATTGATAACCGACCAATAAATAAACCTTCACCTCTTAACCCCTTCTGTAATGGGACAGTTTTATTTCTTTATTCTGGCTACTATTAGACGATTTATTTCAGTTTAAAATGGCT
>CM064566.1:17335147-17350956 GCA_032716605.1 Paralithodes platypus
ATAAGATAGAAGCATTAAACATACACTGTTCGAAAACATTTATTTTATGCAATCTTAATTAAATGTTAATTATTACTTAGCCTACTCAAGGAAATACACGCACATATACTTTGCAATAGAATATTCCCGTTATGCACATTAAAATAGTTGTTGATCTATCTTTCATGAAAACATCTTCATGGTGTAATTCGAAAACATTATGCAATGTGATATGCAGTTTTCAATTCTCAACACGCTGTTTACGAAATCAGAGTTTCGTTTCCAACCTGGTAACTTTTTTCTCGGGTTGTTGAGACTCACGTAATGGAAAAGTATATTTGCATTGTTCGGGAGCTTTACGCGATTTCAACTTTTTGGTTTAATTTTTCACACAATTCTTGTCATCAATTATTCAATATTACATAATACTAACCTTTGCACGCTTAGTATACTATATCTAAGCGCTGCAATGTTGCATATATCTCACTGTTCTACTGATATTACTATCATCTATGTTTTTCAGAAATTTCTCAGTGTATACCCCTTTCCTTACGGAAAGTAGGAGGTAACCGCCTTTCAACACATTCCCAGCCCTATTTTGTCCTACATCTAACCCTAGAGTGATCCAATTTTCCAGCCATTCTTCATCTCAACAAGTAAGCTCTGGAACTCTCTCCCTCAATCTGTCTTTCCTTCATCCTATAATTTAAGCTGATTCAAGCTCTATGAATCTAGACATTTTGACTCTAACGTACCTTGATTGTTGTTAAGAGATAATAAATAGAGGAAGGAAAAACAATAACAAAACAAAAAACGGTCCATGTGCCTAAAGGCATCCTCCATATATAAATTGTTTGTAACATTTGTTGTGAGTTTTACATTTTTGAAAAGCAACTCCAAGGAAGTGAAATAGTAATATATGTTATGTGTAAATACTAACCAGCGTTTCCCCTCTCTCTCTCTCTTTATATATATATATATTTATATATATATATATACCGGTATATATATATATATATATACAGTATATATATATGGAGGTTAAATCACAAATACATGTGATCAAATTATGCTGTAAAACTCGCTAGGAAAATTGAAACAATGGAACACCAAGCTTTCTCAAGCAATCTTCAGGGTATTACCCTGAAGATGTCTTGAGAGAATAGAGGGAGAAGGGGATCCAGAAAAAAATACCTCAAGTTAAAGTCTCCTCTTAATGACTATAATTGTATTATTATTATTTTGTTGTTGGTGCAGACTATCTATTTCCTTATCTACATGTTTTTTTTTTTTGTTTTTTTTTTTCAAGCATGCATAGGCTATACAGTATTTAGGAGGAACCAGCCTTCGGCCGGAACATTTTGGTATCTAGAAGGGGATCTTGTGGATTTGTTTTAGCTTGATGGAGGTCTAGGGAGGAAGCTGAACAAAAAAATTGATAACCGACCAATAAATAAACCTTCACCTCTTAACCCCTTCTGTAATGGGACAGTTTTATTTCTTTATTCTGGCTACTATTAGACGATTTATTCAGTTTAAAAAGTGGCTCCAGTAACTAACAGGATTCAAACTAGCTCACTTTATATTTTTTTACTACCACAGATCCTACTTAAAATGCTCAGTATCGTCTAAATATAGCTAGAATAAACTAAAAAGACGTTCTCGGTACAGAAGGGGTTAATGGAGCAAGACAATGCATTCCAAGAGACCGAATTTCAGACCCAATTATTCCTGAAAGCATAAATAGTATGTTTCATGGCTGCTGAATGTGTGATAATTTTAGGAAATAATGTTTGACAAATTATTGAACTTTATTCACAGTTTCTCATTAGTTTGTTAGCTGACACAAATCCTCTCGTAATTCCTGCTGAGCTCCCAAGGATTTCCTGGGTACACACTTGAGAATTATAATTTGAAGTGATAATAGTAAAATTATGTGGAATGTTTGCATCATATACCGTTCAGTAAGCACAAATATATGTAATGGGCAACTATACGCTATTTCATTTTATCTGGCGATAAATTGAATCTCCATCTATCGTTCTAGGTAATAACCATGCTTATCAGTTTTGCTAATATCCTTCTTGTTCAACTTGCACACTCCAAGTCCATTAATTGTATCGTAAGTACAAACAAAATATATATAAACATATAAACAAATATAAATCAACCACACAAACATCAACCACACTGGCGCATCCCTGGTAAAAACACAAGGACGTTCAGTCATTTTTTTTTTTTTTTTTTCCAGTTTAGATAAAGTGAAAATAGAAGTCCACACCGATATTTTCTACTGGTGGATTTAAACACTCACACGGAGAAGCGTGTGAGTGTTTGGGTCTCACATTTTGGTAGAATTTGTTGGCATATTTTGCTTGATGTCTGCATGAATGGCCTTCCTCCTTTTATGTCTGCAATTGTTATGTATACAGTACCGGTATATATATATATATATATATATATATATATTATATCAATTGCAGGCATTAAGGGGGAGGTAGTTGTTTTTTCTGAATCCCCTTCACTCTCATGTTTAGCCCCATTAGTTTGGCGGTTGCATGACCTTTTGCCCCATTTATTTGCCAATATTAAGACCTTTCGTGAAATTTAGGTATCGACTAACACCTTGGCGAGTATCAACTATTATCCTGGCGAGCGATAGCGAGCCTGTACAATTGTATTAACCAACCTCCGGCCAGGAAATATTTATATCGAAAAATGTACAAATGTACAAAGGGGGTGTCTACCAGTTTTTTTGTTTGTGTGTTTTTTTTTTTTATGCTTGATGGAGGTCCAGCAAGGAAACTAGAAAATTAATATGTACAGAAATAGACAATATATTAAACACTGCCCCCTTAAGCATTATTGTCTTCCCATAATCAACATTTCGTTAAAAAGCCTCTATACGAAATATGTCTAAACTTTGAACCTCTTTTCTCTAACACTTCATGTCTAGCAACAACACTATAAAGTAAATAAATAAATGGAATAATTGACAAACGAAAACCCACTAACCCCTTAAGGGAGCCCACCTCGCTATTTTGCTCTTTCTCTCCCCCTCTCTCTTTGGCTTGATCCATTCGGCCCTATTCAGCCTACTGTTTTAAGACGTTTACCCCCATCCAGGTGTCAATATTTTCCTGGCGAGTGGTAGCGAGCCAGCATATATATATTTTTGTTTCGACAGCAAGCTAAGTTTGTAAATTTTTTGATAGAAAAATATCTCCGGCGAAGCTGGATTTCTCCATACAATGCTGGCTCGCTATCGCTCGCCAGGAAAAAATCAACACCTGGAAGGGGATATACGTCTTAAAACAGTTGGCTGAATGGGGCTGAATGGATGCAAGCCAGGTAAAGAGAGAAAAGGAGAGAAAGATAAAAAAAAAAAACAGTGACCCCCTTAAGCAATATTGCCTTCCCATAATCAAAATTGCGTCAAAAAGCCTCTATAAACATTGTCTAAACTTGAACCTCTCTTCTATAACACGTCATACACTTCTCTCTCTCTCTCTCTCTCTCTCTCTCTCTCTCTCTCTCTCTCTCTCTCTCTCTCTCTATCTCTCTCCCTCTCTCTCTCTCTCTCTCTCTCTCTCTCTCTCTCTCTCTCTCTCCCCTCTTAGCCAGCCATCTTTCACGTCTGTCCTCTTCAAAGTTTTATTTTAGGGTTTAGAGTTTAATGAATAAAGTTTATACAGTGGGCCAGAAGTGAGGGCCAGAAAATACTTATATGACAATTTTATTTATTTATTAAGGGGAATGACCTGCTTCTCTCTTGCTGGGTTGTATCCATTCGGTCCCATTCAGCCTACTGTTTTAAGACGTTTATCCCCATCTAGGTATCGATATATACCTGGCGAGCGATAGCGAGCCACCATATTTTAGATAATGAGTTAGACAGCTTGCAAAATTTGTAAATTTGTCTATAGAAAAATGTCTGGCGAAGCCAAATTTCTCCATATAATGCTGGCTCGCTCTCACTCGCCAGGATAAAATCGACACCTGGATGGGGATAACATTTCTTAAAACAGTAGGCTGAATGGGGCCGACTGGATACAACCAAGAAAGATAAAAAAGGCAAGTCACCCACCTTAAAGCAAGCGTCACACAAGCGCTTTTTCCGGCAATTTTCGATGAGCCAGTTTGTTCTCGTACAATTATGATGCTCTTCCACATTGTAATAGGAGAGTATAGTGAAGGCAGATTATACTATACTCTGTTTCATTTCATCTGACGGTAAATTACTATCTCCATCTTGATTACTCCGCTATTAT
Organism: Paralithodes platypus; assembly: GCA_032716605.1. NCBI lineage: Eukaryota > Metazoa > Arthropoda > Malacostraca > Decapoda > Lithodidae > Paralithodes > Paralithodes platypus. The sequence goes on from CM064566.1 coordinate 17,339,398, forward strand.
CAGTTTTGGCCCCAACTCTGTTCCTCATTCATATCAATGATCTCATATCTACCACTCATAATCCAATACATTCCTACGCAGATGAGTCAACGCTCCACAGTTCCTTCACATTTACCAATTTTTTCACCCAACCGATCATATAAATTCAAAAATAAACACTGCAATTTCTCTGAACCAGGACCTTTCTAGAATTAATGAGTGGGGACAAAAGAATCTAGTTTCCTTTAATGCACAGAAAACCAAGTACATTCAATTTTCTAACCGACAGAATCTCATTGACTCCCATATATTTTTTAATGATGTAAATATTCCCACTTCCCCTAGTATTGACATTCTCGGTGTAACATTAACTACTAACTTGAGCTGGACACATTATGTTAGAAGCATTGCTAAGAATGCCTCTAAAAAACTGGGACTCCTGTACAGAGTTCGAGAATTCTTCACTGACGAGCAGTTGGCCGTAATATATAAAAGTCATGTGCGTTCTCAGATGGATTAGTGTTCACCTCTGTGGGGTGGAAGTGGAGTGGTTGCATTGAGGCAGTTGGACAAAATTCAAAATAAAGCTATTAGATTAATCAATAACCCTGCAATCACAGAGGACCTTCCTACATTATCCATACGAAGAAACGTTGCATCCCTTGCATTATTCTACAGATATTTTCACAGCATTTGTTCCGAGGAACTTGCTTCAATTGTGCCGCCTCTCCACATCTTTCCCCGTAGAACTAGGGCAGCTGAGAGCGCCCATGAATTTACACTTTCTCCTCCACAATGCAGAACTTCTGCTTATCAAAATTCATTTATCCCCAGAGCTACTACTCTTTGGAATTCACTTCCATCGAATTGCTTTCCACAAACTTACAATCTACAACAGTATAAATCCAGTTGTTACAAACATTTCATGAATGGAGAATGCCTTTAGGCACATGGACCTTTTTGTTTTATCTGTGTTTTACCTTCCTCCGTTCATTGTCTCTTAAAAAAAAAAAAAAAAAAAACATTATGCAGGTTTTGTAGGGAATTATGTTGTTAATTATGAACACCTCTCACTAATATGAAGCAGAGTCACAGTAGTTACTGATTTTCCCGTTAGTTATCGGTAAATCGGTTGCTAAGGAATTCAATTTACCGTCCGTTGAAATGAAACCGAGTATAGGTGGCTGATTTCTGATAACACTTGAATTTTGAAGATGCCAAACTATAATTGCCCTTAAAGATTGACGGCAAAAGAGTTCGTGTAACACCGCCTTAAGGGCAGATGGGTCGTTTTTTTTTTTTTTTTTTATCCCTTTCTCCCTCCTCGTGTTTAGCCCCATTAATTTTGAAATTTTAAGACATTCGGCCCATTAGTTTGACGATTTTAACACCTTTAGCTCAATTTCGTTGTCAATTTTAACACTTATCGTGCAATTTAGGTATCGATTTTTCTATGAGCGAGCGACAGCGAGCTTGTAATTATAAGAGTAATCGACCTTCGGCCAGGAAATTTTTCTACCGAAAAATGTACAAGTTAGTCTTGAGGGGTGGTCTAGGGTATGTTTTTCTAAGTTTGAGAGAGGTCTAGCTAGGAAACTAAAACATATATGAACAAATGAATTAAAAGCCAAACAAAACTCCAGTATCCCCTTGATGATCTCGTCAGCTGGTAGTCTAATGGCTGACGTGTGGAATGTTATATTTATTAACCCTTTGAGTACCGGTGTCGTACTTTTAAGGGTATAGTGGTTATTTGGGGGGGGGGTCTATTTAATCATATATTCATTGATTTTTTAGTTTCCTCTCTAGACCTCCATCAAACTTAAAACATCCGTTAGATACCCCTTCGAGATTCATTTGTACATTTTTCAATAGAAAAATGTCACTGCCGAAGGCCGGTTTCTTCACAATTACAGGCTCGCTATCGCTCGCCAGGAAAATAATCGACACCTAAAGGCCACGAAAGGTCTAAATATTGACAACGAAATATTATGGCAAAAGGTCTTAAACTCGACAAACTAATGGGGCAAAGCATGAGGAAGAAAAGGGACCAGAAAAACGGTCCATCTCCCCTTAATTTTGTTGTGGCTACTTGTAGACGATTCTATTCAGTTTAACAAAAGGCCTCCAATAATATTTAAGGGCGTCGAAATATCTTACTTGACCTATTTTACTACCACAGGTCCTTCTTAAACTGCATAAAGTCCTCTAAATATACAGTAGCTAGAATAACATTTAAACACGTCTCTGGTAAAAAAGGGTTTAAGGGTGTGTTTTAATCTGGTCCTTATATATTTTACGCGGACACACCTAAGCAGTTACTACAATGTTACACACCTGCCATACAGTCACACTTGTTCCTCCATACACATGTACACCAACCATACACACATACACATGTAAATGACGCACAAACCTAAATTACACGCACATAAACACATACAGTATAATGCATTCACACACACACACACACACACGCTCACACACACACACACACATGTAAAAGACGGACAAGCCTAAATTACACACATATAAACACACACACACACCTGGCTCGTTGACCCACCTTCTAATAGCGGCCCCCACCGTAACTGCCGCTCGTTACGGCAGATAAACTAAGGAAAATTAGACGGTTTGCACTTTAGCCAAAGAAATCAAGCAGTGCGGATTAAAGTTACTTTTCCCCGTCGACGAAAACAGGAAACGTGAACAGAATAACAGCTAATACACACAATGCTGTCTCCGTCTATATATATATATATATATATATATATATATATATATTATGTTCCTTCCAACAACCAACCATACTCCTAAAATCGATTAATGATATATAATAATATTAATTCAGGTATGTACACACACACACACACACACACACATATATATATATATATATATATATATATTTGTATATCTTATATATATATATATATATATATATATATGCTGAATATCCACAGGGAAGGAAGGAAGATAAACACGGAGTCCCAAGCGCTTTTGTGTATTACATCTTCAGGGGACAGGGGAAGATGTAATACACGAAAGCGCTTGGGACTCCGTGTTTATTTTCCTTCCTTCCCCGTGGATATTCAGCATTATATATAGTAAGTTCACGTGTTGCTGTGACTGCCTTGCATATATATATATATATATATATATATATATATATATATATATATATATATAGAATTTTATTATTTATTCATGAAGGACACCTTTAAGTCCAAGCTGTAATACACAGGAACAGAGAGAGAGAGAGAGAGAGAGAGAGAGATAAATGTCGAGTGATGTGTTAATAGACTTCTTTTTCATGTTTCCCTTTGTCAACCATATTTGTTTCTCCTTCACAGCCGACCTAGTATTTCACTCCTGGTCCCTCTTCATAAAACTCTTCTGTCCGCTCCACTTCTTCGTGTCTTTCCAATTATTTTGTTCGTCTTTGTTGACCTCGTTTAACCCCCGGGGGGATGGGCCTATATATATGTTCTTTTAAATATATTTGTTTTATTATTTGTGTTCATTTTCTTCCCTAAACCTCCATCAAGCTTTAAAAAATACCTCCCAATAGAGAATGTCGCGGCCGAAGGCCGATTCCTCATGAATTATTACAGTTTCGCTATCGCTCGCCAGGAAATATTTGACACTTAAATGACTTGAGAAGTCTGTTATTGACAAAGAAATAGGGCGAAAGGCCTTGAAATTGCCGAAACTAATGGGCCGAAAGTCATAAAGTATGATAATTAACGGGGCTAAACAGGGAGAAGGGGAACCAGAAGAACGACCATCTCCCTTGAACCCGCCACTCGTCCAGAGTATCGCATTTTTGTCCACTGTGTATTTGTATTCCATTTTCCTCAGACATGTTTGTTTATTTTACCACTCAGTTCGTTTCGTGTAATCTGAATGTAGTTGCAGATAATAACCCGGCCTTCTGTACCAGGGACGTCCTTTTGATATATTGTGGGAACTATTAGACGATTATATTAAGCTTAAGAAGAACCTCTAGCAATAATATGGTTTCAAACTATCTAAAACCAACCCTTTTAACTACCAACAGATCCTTAAGCTGCATAATATCTGCATTAAAAAAAGGATGGTGAAATTCCATTTGTGGATACCCCTAACATTGTGTGACCCTAACGGGAGGTGGAAGGGAATTCAATGACGCTGTTCTTATTTACGAAGGGTATCGCAAAGGAAGCCGACCCTATAATTATACCAAATGAATGAACCACCTTGAAGATCAGGGAAGACCGGGAAGGGGAGGGGAGGTTACGGAGACAGAGGGGGTTAAGGGGAATGGGTCTTTTCTGCTCCCCCTTCTTCCTCATGTTTCGGCCCCACTAGTTCATATATGACGTTCGCCCCATTGTTTGGCTAATTTAAGACCTTCACTTCATTCTTTGCCAATCTTAAGACCTTTTGTTCCATTTAGGTGTCGATCACTTCCTGGCGAGCGATAGTGAGCCAAATTTTTGGAAGAATCGCCTTAGGACATTTTTGTATGAATTAATCTAGAAGGGGAACTAATGGAATGTCTTTTTGGTTTGATGGAGGTCTAGGGAGGAAAGAAACAAAATAATAAATAAATGAAAAAAAATCTACTAAAAAGTGAGAGAGAGAGAGTTTAATAGTATGAGAGAGGGTGGTGTTAGGCAGGGAGAGGGAGGTTCTATCATGGGTGATATAATGGAGGAAGCGCCATAGAAGCCATATGACAGAGGCCACATTATTCATGGGTGATATTATGGATAGGAAGCGCCATAGAAGCATATGGAGACACTTATTCATGGTTGATATAATGGATAGGAAGCGCCATAGAAGCCCTTATGACCGACATATTTTTGTATAAGGATAGGAAGCGCCATAGAAGCCATGACAGAACAATTATCATGGGTGTATTATGGATAGGAAGCGCCATAGAAGCCATATGAGACAATTAATAAATGAAAATGGACTAAAAGCATAGTGACAGAGACAAATTATTCATGGGTGATATTAATGGATAGAAGGATAGAAGCCATATGACAGACACATTTTCATGGGATATTAATGGATAGGAAGCGCCAGAGAAGCCATATGACAGAGACATTATTCATGGGTGATATCAATGGATAGGAAGCGCCATAGAAGCCATATGACAGAGACACATTATTCATGGGTGATATTAATGGATAGGAAGCGCCATAGAAGCCATATGACAGAGACACATTATTCATGGGTGATATTACTGGATAGGAAGCGCCATAGAAGCCCTATGACAGAGAACACATTAAATACCGGTAGGTAGTGGCTTCATTTTTGGTCTATATATTGGATAAATTTATTCTTTATTTTCTTGTTTTACTCTCTAGACCTCCAGCAAAACATAGAAGTAACACGCTCCTAGACCTCCTTTCAAGATTAAGGGGTACATTGTTTCAGGGGTAGAAAAAATGTCCCGGCCGATATGACGCGTCCTCTTCTAACATTACAGGCGTCGCATCTTCTGCTCCCCCAGAAAAAGATCGACACCTAAATGTCACGAAAGGTTCTAAATATTGAAAAACGAAATGGGGCGAAAGGTCTTAAAATTGAGAAAATTAAAGAAAAGAAATAACGTCTAAAATCTACAAAAGTAATATGGTAAAACAGTAGGCAGCAGAAGGGGGACCGCCAACCACCTACTACATCCCCTTAAGCTGCCTACTGGGGGCACTACAATTAAGGGGGTACTGCTTGTTTTGTTGGCCGATATGCTATATATATATATACAAGTCAGCTATATACAGTATATATACGAGGATAGATATATATTTTTTTTTCCTCGCTAGACCTCCAAAATAAGCTATAGAAAAAAAACGCCCCCTAGACCCCTTTCAAGATAATTGTAAATTTTTCGGTGAGAAAAAAATAATCCCGGCCGAAGGCCGTGGGTACTTTAAAGATTTCAGACTACGATATCGCTTGCCAGGAAACACGACACACCTAAATGGCACAGAAAGATCTTTAATATGAACACAAAAAATTATGGCGGGAAAGCTCTCAAAACATCGCCAACTAATGGAACGAACGTCTTACAATCTCAAAATTAATATGCTAAACATGGGAAGGGGAAGAAGGGTAATCCCGACAAATCGACCCCTTACCTCCCCCCCCTTAAGCCCTGGCCACTTACCATTCCCATTTTTAACATTGACTTGATGGCTGGAGTAAAAGTAAGAGATTAGAGTACATTTGGATAGAGGAAGAATAAGTTGAGATAATAAGAAGTAAAGTAAAAGGTTAAATGTGATGAGTAAAGTTTATATCAGGGTGGCCAAAACTGGAAAACTTTATACAGGCAGAACTTATATAATTTAACTTTTTGCCCTTCTAGTCCGTTTATAGCCTCTCTCCTCTCCAGTAATTGTGGTGTGTGTGTTGTGAGTGATTCGTTCGTGTGTCATGGGTGTGTGTATTTACCTACCTACCTAGTTGTACCTTTACCTAGTAATAGTAATACAATAGTATGTCTCGCACCCTGAAGGGGGGTCACCATTGTCTAACTGTTGGCTTTGTGTGTAGTGTGTGGGCTGTGTGTATGTATGTTATGTATGCATGTGGAGTCGTTGTGTGTGTTTTCTAAGCATTAGTTGATAATCAGTATTCGATAAATGGATATTATTCGTAGTCATGTGCTGTAGTTATAAGTGTTTTGATGGTGTAATGGTTAGAGCGTGTAAGTTCTGTATGAGATATTCTAGGTTCGAATCCTGGGGGGAGTCACATGCTTTCATTGATTTAGTTTGTGGTGTTATTTTATTTTATTTTATTTTTTTAAGAGACAATGAACAGAGGAAGGAAAAACACAGATAAAACAAAAAGGTCCATGTGCCTAAAGGCATCCTCCATTCATAAATGTTTGTAACAAACTGGATTTAAACATTTAGATTGTAAGATTTGTGGAAAGCAATTCGAGGGAAGTGAATTCCAAAGAGTAGTTAGCTCTGGGGAAAAATGAATTCTGCTGAAGCAGAAATTCTGCATGTGGGGGAGAAAGTGTAAATTCATGGGTGCTCTCAGCTGCCCTAGTTCGAAGGGGAAAGGATGTGGAGAGGCGGCACAATTGAAGCAAGATTCCTCGAAACAATTGCTGGTGAAAATATCTGTAGAATAATGCAAGGATGCAACGTTTCCTTCGTATGGATAATGTAGGAAGGTGTTCCTGTGTGATTGCAGGGTTATTGATTAATCTAATAGCTTTATTTTGAATTTTGGTTTCCAACTGCCTCAATGCAAACCACTCCACTTCCACCCAACAGAGGTGAACAGTAATTCCAATCTGAGGACGCACATGCCTTTTATATATTTACGGCCAAACTGCCTCCGTACAGTGAAGAATTCTCGAACTCTGTACAGTGAGTCCCAGTTTTTGTAGATGGCATTCTTAGCAATGCTTCTAACATAATGTGTCCAGCTCAAGTTGTAGTTTAATGTTCACCACCGAGGAATGTCAAATACTAGGGGAAGTGGGAATATTTACATCATTAACAAATATACATGGGAGTCCGTGAGAGTTCTGTCGGTTAGAACATTTGAATGTACTTGGTTTTCTGTGCATTAAAGGAAGACTAGATATATCTTGTCCCCATTCATTGATTCTAGAAAGGTTCCTGGTTCAGAGAAATTGCAGTGTTTATTTTTGAAGGGTTATATAAGATCGGGTTGGGGTGAAAAGAATTAGTAAATGTGAAGGAACTGTGGAGTGTTTAGGAGTCATCTGCGTAGGAATGTCTTGGATTATGAGTGTGGGGTAGATATGAGATACATTGATATGAATGAGGAACAGAGTTGGGGGGAGCCAAAACTGATTCCCATGGGGAACACCAGCATTTATTGGGTGAAATTGAGAATAAAGGCCATCTACCATTACACATATTGTTTCTGTTATGAAGATAAGAAGACATTAGTGGAACTAATGCATGCAATGGCCCGTCGTAGTGTGACATCTTCGACAATAAGGTTGATTTGATGCCAGGACATTCTAATCAAATGCCATTTGATATATCCAGCTGCTATTGTAAAATGTGTTTCACCATGGTTTTTCGGTGTAGCTTGGTTGATTTGATGCGTAAGAAGGCAAAGAATGTTCTGGCAGTTGATCGACATCGTCTAAAAACCATATTGCCTATCACTGATTAAACTTTATTATTCTCACCAAGATACTTAATTATGTGATTATTTAATATAATTTCAATAGACCTTTGCCAAGATTGGAAGTTATAGCTATTGGTTTCTGTAGTTTGATGGAGTCTGAAAGAGGGCACTTTTTTTAGGAACTGGATGGATGTTTGGCTTCTTTCCAGGGTACTGGGAAGCATTGAGGTATGAGATACACAGACGGAAAATTTGTTTGCCCAATAAGCAGGAGCAGAGCACCAAGGAGCAATTCTGAAGTACTATTGGAGGAATTTGCATCTGGACCAGGAGCCTTATCTACTGAGAGATTCTGGAAAACTAGTTTTGACCATGTCTGGTGTGGGATTCTTAAGTGAGGTGGGGTTAATTTCAGGCGAATGTAATTCAATTAAGTACAGGGACATCTTGATTTATTTCATCTAAGGTTGAGTTGGTTGGAGAAAATATACCGCAAGAAGGTTAGCCTTACCTCGTGGGTTCACTTAGAAGAATTGCCAGTGTCGGCGGAGATTTAATGGTGGAATGGAATGAAGCAGTTAGTGAAGTTTTTTTTTTGGATTTGAATAGGAGCTTAAGAGTAGATACCAAAATATTTTGTTATCATTTGGATTATTTAGAAGTTTATTGTGCCTGCTTGCGTATGGCGAGGAAAGTTTGCTTAGGTTAGGTGTAATACAGTTTTGTGGCATGATTTTCGTCTGCTGTATTCTAAAGTAATTAAAGGCTTCACCTGTGTTTTTGATCTTGTGTATGCATTGTAGGCTGATTGCTTTTTGTTCAGTTTACTCTAGCACAATTATGGGTCAGAAACCATTTAGGTGAAGTAGAATCTTTTACTGTCACTTTTGATGAGGAATAAAAGTTTCCATTCCAATTTTTACAAAATCTTGTATGTGGCTCAAGGGGGAGTGGTGCATCATTAGAAACGAAAGAGGTCAGGGAATATCAATCAAGAAGAAACCTTGAAGACCCTCCCAGTCTGCCCTATCTGTTAATGCCATTTAGTCACCAACAACAGGTTCAGCGAGTGGGAAGGTGTGGTAGGTGATAGACAGGTGGCCTCTATTTTTGATCCGACAGTGATCATAAGATCCAAGCGGGGACCTCACTGTAACATCATAATTTTCTGAATTGGCTGTTAAAACTAGGTCCAGTAGGTGGGAATTATGAGTTTAGGAGTTTATATTGGTGGTTAAGAACCCGATGAGAATGGGGAAGAAGGGTTTATTTTTTTGGTTGATTAATTAAGCTGTGATTCTAGTATTATTTTTAGTTTCTTTCCCCCCTAAGACCTCCATTAAATAACAAAAAAAAAAACCATTAGATATCCCATTTCTTGATTACTTTGTACATTTTTCGGCAGCAAATGTGCCGGCCGAAAGCCCGGTTCTTTTAACATTACAGGATCACTATCGTTTCGCCCAGGGAGAAGGGGAAAATCGACACCTAAATAGCACGAATGGGGAGGTGTTGGTGGACATGGTCTTGCCACTGGCCTGGTAATTCCAAAGGTCCTCGGTTCAAATCCCGCATGTAACTCAATGGGAAGATATTATTGGGAGGGAATTTGTGCTGTACCTCGTATCAGTGCATTCCCACAAGCCCACCGAAACGTCAATACAATACCCTCATTGTTCCCTGATGAAATAGCAGTGTAATGAATATTCCCATATTCAAAAGATATGCTTCATAGGGGTGAAATTGCCGTGGTGAGTTATCTGCCCCCATTTCCCCGCCCTCCAACAGGTGGCGTTGTTGTGTGTGTAAGTGTCGAGAGTCCGAGTGGTAGGGGGTGAGAACACGTGAAGCATGGGAAGCGTATGATTGCTTCAAGAGATGGGGTCGTTTCGGGCCATGAGTGAGCCCCGTAGCCTCGAATGTGAAGGCTACAAGATGGCAGGTGCTCGTTGTACTCAACTTAACGTGCTTCACATGTCTCACGAGTTCGCCTAGACTGGAACAAGACCTCACGGGCTTCACTGTTCATTGTAAAGCGGTGAATGTTAAGGCTCTCAGCCTATGCCCGAGAGGAAGTAAGTTGGAATATAGAAAAAAAAAAAAAAAAAAAAAAAAAAAATAATATTGACACAGAAATTGGGCAAAAGGTCTCAAAATCGACAAACTAATGGTGCAAACATCTTAAAATCTGAAATCTAATGGGGCTAAACATGAGGAAGAAGGGGGACCACAAAACCAGCCCAGACCTCCCTCCCCGTAAGCAACATGATTCATTTGCACCCCTGCCTCTTCCCTAGAGTCAGTGGGTCTCTCTCTCTCTCTCTTTTTTTTATTTTATTTTATTTTTTTTTTACACTGGATGAAAATGCTTGGTGAATACATACTCAGGTTAATGGTATAAACCTGGTATGAGTTTGTATAAGCTAAAGGGGAATAATGTGTTCCATTCTTTTTTTTTTCCCCCCTTATTTCAAATCTCTCTACTCTCCGGCTCTCCGTCGCGTCTCGGTCCATCTTCCTCTCTCTCGTCTCTCTCTCTCTCCTCTCTCTCTAAATGGACCAATGTAGAGTAGCGGGGGTACCCCAGGGATCGATACTAGGACCAATTATAGTGTTCTAATTTACATCAACGAACCATAGATGAGGGGTCTCACCTGTACAATCTCAAAATTTGCTGACCGATACAAAACTTGGCAAATAGCGTTTACTCTCAAAAGAACATTTTTGACAAAATGCAACACAATCTAGATAAGTTGTCATGGTTGGGCCCAAATTTGGCAAATGCGTTTCAATGCGGGAATTAAATTGTAATGGTACTACATATCCGGATACCAAAATGAGAAAGGTAACTGATTTGATGACTGGCAACTCAGCTTAAGAAATTGTAACAGAGAAAAACCGATCTGGGAGTAACAATATCGAGTAACCTAAAAACCGAGGTCAACAATGTTCAGAAGTTTGTTAAGACAGGCAAACAAAATAATTGGCTTTATAGCAGTTCATTTGAGCATAAATCCAAAGACGTTATCCTCACCCTTTACAACTTCCTTAGTCTCGCGCCCTCTTCTTGAACACATGCGTTCAATCCTGGTGCCCTTATTAACCAAAAAGATCTAGACAAGCATAGAATGAGTTCAGACGTAGAGTTGCCAAAAATGATACCTATCCTAAAGAACAAACCTACGAGGAGCGTCTTAGAGAATTAAATTCTATTTCCTTTAACCCATGTGCAGATTAAGAGGCGACGTTAATTCAAAGTGTTCAAAAATCATCAAAACGGCATCGACAATATGAACTGTAGTGAAGTACTTCACTATCGAACCAGTCTAATTACACGCGGAGGGAGAAGGAAACGGTTGCCAATATTGATTGGTACAATCCTTTTAACTCACACGAAGCTAAGATTTCTTCTTCCCAATCGAGTTGTCAACTTATGAATGGGCTTCCCCGAGAGTCATA
>CM064566.1:17351056-17449918 GCA_032716605.1 Paralithodes platypus
GTGGTTGTAGTACACTTATCTGTATAGCTACATAGAAGCCAGTTCAACATACTAAAGTGTGGTTGTAGTACATTTTACTTACTGTATAGCTACATAGAAGCATAGTTCAACATACTTTTTGTCCATCATGAAACTTACATTATTATTGCAATACCCTCTTATAAATACGATGTTTGCGGCTCCAACTTCCGTTATTGCCGGAAACTCGCAAGTGGTCAATTCCTTGCAAATCTCTCACTCACCCACCGCATGTTACATCTCTCTGCCTCTTTGACCGTTGTTAAGGCGGTATCACACGAGAGCTCTATAGTCCACATTCGATGATCAAAAAACAAATCTGGCAACATTTATGGAATATTTTGCACTAATGGTCGGAAACTAGACTGATGATAGAAGAAATTAGGACTCTTTGAAATATTTTAGATGGTTGATATAATAAGCTGCCTGATCAGGGTTAAGGATAAATGTGAGGGCAAACAGCGTTCGTGTGGATTAACGGCTTTACAATGATCAATGTTCTTCAGAACTCTCTTAGTGTTTACCTCTTTTTCTCCCTTACGGAGAGGGGGTGGCACTCGGCTTTCAACACATTCACACCCCTAATATTTCCAACTCTCCAACCTAAGATTGAGCCAGTTTTCTCGGGCATTGGTATGGGGAGACCGGCAATCCGTCTTGTGCTGCTCGGGTTTTGATATTGAGTTCTCTTGGTTGCGTACCGGACAGCACTAAGCAATGTACCATAGTGGAAACTAGCATAGGCATTGAGTATATATATATATATATATATATAGATAGATAGATAGATAGATAGATAGATAGATAGATAGATAGATGTGTGTGTGTGTGTGTGTGTGTGTGTGTGTGTGCAAGAATTACTTGTAACAATATTTTCTCAATATGAATCTTTTTCAAAAACGTCGGAAAAACGGGGCTGGTGACAATGTTAGTCAGGTTTAGATGTAATTGGACAGAAAAATGTGAACAAGAAAATTACTCAGGAACTTTATATTTACAACCTCACCAGGTGAATAATTCGTACCATATGTTAATTAAATTATATTTTAAAAAGAAGTGAGCATTATAATTATCAAATATATGAACCACATTGGATTCCAATAAACTACATTATTTGCTAACAGTCGTGAATTGTCTGTAGCATGTATTATTATTAGTAACAAAATTGTGATATAATAATTATGCAACATAGTGTATCTTCAATACATTCGGAGGGAAACAACAAATAATTAAGCAACAGTACTAACAATTATGTATGTTGCATTATGGACTTGGAGAAGGCCTATGACAGAGTGGATAGAGATGGTATGTGGCAAGTACTTAGAATATACGGAGTAGGTGTATGGCAAGTTGCTGTAAGCAGTGAAGAGCATGTGACATTGTATGAAGGGGTGCAAAAGGCGCCCAGTATGCTGTGGAGAATGAGGAGAGCGAGTTCTTTGATCTGAATGTTGGGTTGAAACAGGGTGTGTGTGATGTCCCCAGGTGGTTGTTAATCTGTATATCTATGGCATGGAGTCATGAAAGACAAATACAAGAAAGAGCAGTGGATGTTGATGTATCGCTGATAAGGGAGGTGAAACGAGTGGAAGCAAACCTTGTACTGCTGTTTGCTGATGATACAGTTCTGATGAGTGATAATGAATGGGAGTTGCAGGGGTCTGGTAAAATATTGTTGGAAAACAGTGTGCGAAGAAAACGGGAATCCTTGAGAGGGTTAATATGCGGGGAATAAAGAAAGGTTATGGCTCTTCCGAAATGGTGAAGCCACAGAGTGTGAGCGTGAAACTTAAGCGGTCAGGGCTATGGAGTCTGTCAGCGCTTTTAAGTATCTGGGCAGGGTACTTGAGTAAAGATGGGACTATTGATGAAGAAGTGCAGGGAGAGGGTGGACAACCAGGGGAAAGAGGGTGTGTGGGAACGCTGAAAGCAGTAAACAAGAAATAGGGTGGTTCAGTATGGAAGTGAAGAAGTCCTTGCATGACAGTGTTGGCAATCCCGACACTGACCTACTTGAAGCGAAGCATGGACGTTGGTGGAGGAACACGTTCAGACCAAGAGTGAGAGGGATGGAAATGAGTTACTTGTTGTGACGCACCCCAGTGCTTTGGGCAACGCAACCTGATGAGACTCCTTGGTACTCGACTGTACCGCCCGTGAATCTGGCTACCGTCAGCCGCAATGGAAATTGAGTGTGACAAAATTATAACTATGTTCTTTGTATCTCTGCAAAGGTCTCGTTCATGTGCTAACCCAAAGTGGGTCGGGTTTTGTTTTAAGCCATGTTTGAGACCTTCCATTTAATATGTAGTATCAATAGAGAAGTTGATAGATAAGGACCAATGGGAGTTCAGAGAGAGAGAGTGAGTTAGGCTTCAGGAGCAAAGAGGGTAGCAAACGCGCCACGGCTTGCCGGCACGGGTGGGTTGCCAGACGTCATGGACTGGGTTTCGGCAGGCCCCTGCGCTTATAGCTAGGCGCGGACAGGGTTGGTAGTCCCATTGTTGCCTGCCTACGCTGCCTGGGCTGGACCCCATGTTGTCATACAGCACGCTGCCTGGAGGCTGGCTGCGTGTTACCATGACCAGGTTGCCTAGAACCTTTGAGATTCTAAACATCCCTTGCCCTACTGCTCCCCAACCTTCTCACTGTTTGCACTCTTTTCTCTCTGACGAACATTACTCTACATTTCATTCTCTCTCTATTTAAATGCATAACCTTCCCCTTGAGGTCCTAAATGAGTTCAGCACCTCACCTCTCGTATTCTCTTAGGACCAAGCAGAATTTAACGGTTACTGATTAGATGTAACCCTTTAATTAAGCGGCGAGCAAACATAAGTCGAGTTTAAATAAAAAGCTGGACTATGGTGGCGGCGCCTCGACATAGGGCGAGTGGCAATTCAGACGTAATGTGGCTGAGATGAGAGAGGGACAAGTGGTGGCAGGAGACTAGCGGAGCGTATTCACTACACCCCCCCCCCCCCCCCCCCCCCCCCCCCCCCCCCCCCCCCCCCCCACCCCCCCCCCCCCCCCCCCACCCCCCTCGGACGCACCGCGGCGAACCTACTGAACCTACTGACCAAATCACAAATCTCAGTCCCGCCCTCCTCCCTCTCTCACTTCGATACATACTCAAATATGTACCGAACGTACCGAATTACCTGCTTTTTGCACTCGCGTTGTGAACGGCTTTATTGCAAGAAAAACTATCCATATTACCAGGTCGCAGGATCGTTATGGTGTATGCGAAAGCTTACTGTTTATGCCGCTTTCAGGGAAGGTAGGTACTTGTTGTAAGTAGGGGTCTTATTTAGGCCATGAAAATGGATCACGTAAAACAGCCCTATTTTTTGGCCCACTAAAAACACCCCGCTGGGCGGTACATATATAAATAAACGCATACGCTGCCGCTCGGAAGGTGTTAAGGGGTTAATCGTGAAACAGCGATCTTCTTGATGAGTTGATAGTGGGTGAACGTTCTGAACATGTTCCCGAGTTATATGCCCCGACTCCATCAGATCCCATTTGTGGACTAGACTGGATGCCATGTGTAAGAGCCCCGACCATGCCCAGGAGTTGTCTGTAGAGGGACGAGGACTTAGCCTTGATTTGCATACCGAGCCAGGAGCGAGGTGTAGTACCCGAGACTGAAAGCTCGCTCGTAGTGACTGGTATAGTAGAGTAACGTAATTTATCTGTCCTTGTGTTCTCTACAGTCTTTCCTGGGTTCTCGCTGTTCGGTGCATGGGACTCGTTGTTCCTGTGACTTGCGCCTGCTAGCTAGAACACATGGGGATGATGAATGGGATTGTATACTTTATTTTACTAGGCATTGGCAGCTCTCTTTAAGTAATATGTATGTAACCCTTACCATAACACAATTACTCAACACCCATAGACAACACTATTAATACTTTCATGTATCAATTAACTGCACTGTCGTTCTTGCTGCTGGGTGTCCGGAGTTCTGTTTGCGTAGGGCGCATACGGACTCGGAGGGCGAGACAGAGTGAGGAGAAGCGAAGTAGCCTATGCGGTAGTAGGCTTACCGGCGCAGTACTGGGACCTGCAACCTTTTAGTTATTCCAAGTATAGATTCATTATCTAATAAATTTTTTTTTTCCAAGTGACTACTATTTATGTTCCTCCCATGTGTATTATTAGTATCTACTGGATCATGATACATCTTGTATAGCTAACATGCTAGTGCATGTTAGTAGGGGACAGTTATTGTAGTGGACGCGGTCTAGCCTTCGCAAAGGTAGGCGTGTACATTTGATCATTATAGCATTTCACTGTCACTTACCTTTAGACTGCTATCTATTCTACATTATTAGAGGCTTAATATTAACGTAGTTTCTTGAGTATTGCATTTCTTTATGTTGGGATAATAACGTAACACTATAAACTGTTGTCTGCGCGGGAGTTTAGCCTCATAGCCTACACCCCTGTGGTACATCTTGTTCGACGATGTTTAAGGGTACCTCGTTACCGTAGCCGATAACTCGTGTAGGGCGTTAGGTGCATTTTGTTGAGTCGGAAGGGCAGTACAGTATTTGGGACTGAGAAGATCGAGGCGTGTCGTTGTCACTTAAGCCATTTACTGTCCTGGGACGATCAAGAATCCCGAATATGTATTGCCGATCCAGCCGTAACACTTTTGAGATGTGCGTGCGATGTTACTATGGACAGGATAGACAAACAAATGAGGAAGTAAGAAGGAGGTGTGGTGTGGAGGTAGATGTGCTGGAAAGTGTGAAAAGGAACACTTTCAGATGGTTCGGCCATATGGAACGTATGGGAAGCGAGAGAATGACTAAGAGGGTGTACGAGAGCGAGGTGGAATGACAGAGAGGGAGATGTAAACCGAAAGAGAGGTGGAAGGATGGAGTGAAGAAGTATATGGATGAAGGCGGTGCTGGTTGGGTGGAGGGGCGTCGACTGACAGGGGACAGAGGTGCATGGGAGCGTTTCGTTCGTGGCCACCCCTTCGGAGATCACGGCTTCAGGCAATAGATAGATAGATAGACTAACAATTATTAGACTAAGAATCCAGTATTTTTATTTGTATTCAATGAAGTAGTGGTGAATAGTCGCCATAATTCCTTCACACAATATTTGCTCTGTTATCTTGATTTCAGATGCAAAAATAATCGCATAAATTGTTTAGTTAATTAAAATTCAGTGCACAAGTGCCATGGATTACCTAATACAATGCCTCCATTAAAACAACCCATTTAATCTGTGGGAGGAAATTTACAACCATTATTAATTTGTTTCATTAATTTGTCCTGAAAGGCTTATCGATGTGCTGGATTAAAGTAATCCTTATATATATATATATATATATATATATATATATATATATATATATATATATATATATTACCCCAAATTCTTGAACATGTTACATGGATGGTTATATAAAACAATATATATATATAGGTAAATAGACATACTGTAACATAATATGTAGTGTTACTGTATAAAATGTCATGCAACACCCCGCACTGTATACAGTTTATATATATATATATATATATATCTATATATATATAGATATATATATATATATATATATATCTGTATGTATACTGTATATATAGGTTCCATGTCAGTTGAACCAGTGCCACTTTAACCAGTCCTAACTCAACCAGTGGCCACTTCAACCAGTGGCCATTTCAACCAGTGACCATTTTAACTAGTAACCTAACCTAACCTAACCTAACCTAACCTACTGGTTAAAATGGTCACTGGTTGAAATGGTCACTGGTTGAAGTGGCCACTGGTTGAGTTAGCACTGGTTAAAGTGGCACTGGTTGAAGTGGCACTGGTTCAACTGACATGGAACCTATATATGTATATATATATATATATATATATATATATATATATTCTGACATACGGAGCCCTGTATGTTAATTTAAGAGTTAGAATTAGAGTTGAAGGAGTCACACTACCCAAACGGTGAAGCAGACTAGCGAGCGAACTAGCGAGTGGGGAAACCAGCTCGTGCCCGCATACCTGCAAACAAGCCTTCACACCTGCGTGCATCATAGGGGACCCTGCAAACTACCTCGATGACCCGACGTTATGACGTATGTTCGACGCCAGGAGCTGTGATTGGGCCAGGCATCTGTTATGCGACTCGAGGAGCTGTGATTGGAGCGGGCACCACCCTCTGCCTCCTGATTCGTTCCTACACCATCATTGTTAGGTATATAAGACCCGAGTTGTGGGCATTCAAATCAGTCTCATTTGGAGTTGGGGAAGGTGAACTTGCAGCTGGAGGAAGACGGGGTGAAGTATTATAATGGGATTGTGACTGTCAGTCAGATTATATAAATGTGTGTTAAGTGTGTTCGGTGTAAACACTTACGTTATGTTGGTTAGTGAGATATGTGATTGGGACGTTAACGCTACTATTATGTGCTTAACTATTTGATTGGGAATTAACATTAACGCTACTATTATGTGCTTAACTATTTGATTGGGAATTAACGTTAACGCTACTATTATGTGCTTAACTATTTTAGTTGACTAACTTGTGGACTAAAGCAACTCTTTAAGTGGGTTATGATGAAAGTAATACTATTGTTTTATATTAATACTTACGAGTTCTTTCATTTTCTTTGAATTAAGCTTACATTGCTTAACGGTGCTTAGTACGGTGATACTATTGTCTCATATTAGTAATATCGCCTTAGACTAACATGGCTGTGTTAATATTACTTCTAGTGATTTCCTAAGCTGAAGAAAATTCTTTTAGCTTCAAAACATTATTTTGCTTTTCATATTATTTGAGTGAGACCTGAATCGAATCTATGAAGCGATCCTGTAACTTTATTTACTCATAATCAAACCTCAATGTTACGTGGTTAAGAAATACATTTAACTAATTATTAAATATATATCTAACTTTTTATGTGACTTTGATATTAATCCTGATGATAATAATAATATAATACTATTAACGTAAGACAAGAACCAAGAATATTACATTAAATATAAATAAAAGGACATATAAGAAAACTATCTATTCATTTCAAAAAGGGTATGAGACAGAAATATTCTTCCTTTAATATTTATCTTTCAAGACTTTTTATAAAATTTATAGTCCTTCTTTAGCTATAACTTATTCGGTTCATAACCATAGCCTACTAAGCTTCGGTTAAATAATAATTCTTTATAAATACTACATGACTTTAATTAGTTTCAGTATTTTCATAATTAAAGAGTATCAGTCAATAAAGGATACTAAGTCCTAAGATCCAAAAGGAAAGGAAGCAACAACAGGAAATTATTTTATTAGATTTTACTTTTGTTTTGCCTTCAGCTGACTGATACCTTAACCCTTAATTAGCGGCGAGCAACATAAGTCGAGTTAATAAAAGCTGGACTATGTGGCGGCGCTCGACATAGGTCGAGTGGCAATTTCAGCACGTAATGTGGCTGAGAGAGAGAGACAAGTGGTGGCAGGAGACTAGCGAGCGTATGACTGCTCCAGACCACCGCGGCGAACCTACTGACACAAATCTCAGCTCCCTCCTCCCTCTCTCACTCGCTACATACTCAATTATGTACTGAAAGTACCGAATTACCTGCTTTTTGCACTCGGCGTGCACGCTTATTCGAAGAAAACTATCCATCATACAGGATCGTTATGGTGTCATTCGAAAGCTCTGTTTATGCCCTTTCAGGGATAGGTACTTGTTTTACGTTCTGGGTCTTATTTAGGCATGAAAATGATCACGTAAACAGCCCTATTTTGGCTAAAAACACCCCGCTGTGCGGTACACATAAATAAACCGCATAGGCCGCTCGTAAGGTGTTAATATATATCTCTGTGCTATCTAGATTCATCAAGTTAACCACTTGAGGATCAAGATACGTAACAGAAGAGTGGCGACCTTGCCAGGATTCGTTTCATACAGTTTCACTCAGTTTCATTAATGTTTCACTACTTAAAAATCAAATATTAATCATGCTTCAACTAATTAATGACGAAGATGCTCGAGTTTTCATAGAATCAGACCCCACAGCCCCTGATATTGACCATCTGTCAAAATCTGAACTGAAAGTGCTTGCCTCATATCTCTAGTTAACTGTCTCAAACATGTCTAAAGTAGAGGTGGCTCAGACCATAAAAACCCATCTGTTCCCTGTAGAAGGCGGGGAGGGTGACGGAGCAGTTGGTGGGATCCCGAGTAAACCTAACCAACTTGATGAACAATTGCCACCTGGTTTGACCGGTGATCAAGTACTGGAACTAGCCAGACTAAAAATAGAACTAGCCAGAATAAATGCCAGTGCAACTACCGAACAATGTGAATATCAATATCGTACGGCTCAACTAAATGTCAATACAAATGCTCCTTTAAATGCTCCCCCTCTGGGATTGACTATGACTAGTGTCATTCCACCTTTCACTGAGGATAATGTGCAGGATTTCTTTGTTTTGTTTGAGGAAGTTGCTGGAGGTATGAAGTGGACAAGAGATCAATGGCCTTTTATGTTACAAACTGTTTTGACAGGGCAGGCTCGAGCCACGTATTTGTCAGAAGTAGCAGAAGTTAGGCAGGATTATGACAATCTCAAAGAAGCTATCCTAAAACCTATCAATTGCAGCCTGAGGCTACAGGCATCTTTCCGTAAAAACCAGAAGAAAGTAGAAGAAACCCATAAGGTATTTGCCAGGACCATGACTAAAACTTTCAATCAATGGGTCAAGAGTAAGAAATTCACAAGCTACAACGATCTGAAGGAGTTGGTCCTGTTAGAAAATTTCCTATGGAAAATTGATTCTTCTGTATCCTATCATTTAAAGGGGAAAAAGGTTGATTGTCTTGCTGACGCCGCTGACATGGCTGACACATACGTGCTCAACAACAAATTTCGTGGAAAGAAGCCCTACGATAATTCTAGCTCTAATTTTAAGTATCCCAATCACAAATCTGACAGACCCAGTCACAAGCCTATAACGTCTTCCCAGCTAGCCAAAATAGAATTGTTCCCCCACCTAAAATGCGACTCAGGGCAATGGTAACAGAGGTGGGCCCCAAACTAATAGTAATGCTCAAAGAGGGAACGTTCCCGTATCCCCTAAAGTAATGTAGTTTTTGTGGCAAGAGAGGCCAACCTAGCTTATCAGTGCTGGGCCAAGGAGAAAACCGAGAGATCGGGGCAGACAGTTGCCGCCGTATCTCAACTCCATATGTGCCTTTAATGCAGGACTCCGACGAAGGAGTACCTAGCACCAAAAGTTCCTTTAATGCAGGACTCTCGACAGAAGGAGTACCTAGCAGCTAACGTAAATCATCTAGACAGGGGTGTAGTAGCATGTGTGGTGCAACCCACTAGGTTAAGCCAATAATGATTTCACCATCAGTGCAGGACAGTTACCGTCCCTTTATTTCATCTGGCAACGTGAGATTAAATGGTTGTATGCATGAGGTAAAAATCTGAGAGACACAGGTTCTACTAGCACCCTCATGGTGAATCCTTACACTGAGTGCCCACCTGGCGAACCAGTTGTAATGAGAGGTGCTGGAGGCCAATTTTATGCACACTTGGTAAAAGGCGAAATTGAATGTGAGTTACTACAGGGTGAGGCCACCAGAGCTTTGTGTAGGTCCCAAGATATCCCTGTGCCTGGGGTAACACTTCTTTTGGGGAATGATGTAGCAGGTGAGAAGGTCCGACCAGACCCCATTTTGTCACTTTCCCCTGTTAACGAGCCACTAACCGGTGAGCTCGAAAAGGAGATGCCAACAGTTTTCCCTGTGTGTGCTGTCACACGTTCATGTCTCAAGTAGCAGTTCCCTCAGACAGAAATGTACCGAATGTAAGAGTTGATGAAAGGGATGATGAGAGTGTGAATGACGCTCCAACTGTGCCTGATGATGTGACTGAGGTGGATTTATCTGACACCTTTATGGCTCATCTTGACCCTAAAACGATGACCATGAAACCCCTCCAAATTGTCCTAGTGGCCTGGTAGAGCTACAGAGAGATGATAGTGAATGCAAGGAGTTAGCTGCCAGGTCCGTGAGTGAAGAGGAATGCGAGAAGGAGGGTGGTGAATGTTTCTACCTCAAAGGAGGAGTATTGTGGCGAAGATGGAGACCGCCACACAGACCAATCGATGACGGGGCTTGGGATGTCCATCAAGTAGTAGTCCCCAAACCTTGTCGTAAAGATATCATGGAAATGGCACATTGTATACCATTGGCAGGACACCTAGGTGTGAGAAAAAACTCTAGACAGAATCAGAGCCCACTTTTACTGGCCAGGAATGCGTGCAGATGTAGTGGAGTGTTGTAGAGTGTGTCACACTTGCCAGATGACAGGAAAACCCAATCAGAAGGTGCCTGTACATCCTCTGGTGTCCTTGCCCGTTTTCGAGAATCCTTTTACTCGGGTGGTAGTGGACATTGTAGGCCCATTGCCTAAGACTTCCCAAGGTAACATTTATTTATTAACTATCATGGACATGGCAACTCGCTACCCAGAGGCTATACCCTTAAGGACTACCTCTGCTCCAACTGTCATCAAGGAACTGCTCAAATTCTTCACCAGAATGGGTTTCCCCCATGAGGTGCAAAGTGATCAAGGAGCTAATTTTACCTCTAACATTTTCCAGCAGTCCCTGAAGGAGTTGGGTATCGAGCATGTTAAGTCTAGCACCTACCACCTCTGATAAACCTCTGATAGACCTCTGATAGACCTCCCTTGTACTGCTGGTCCCACAAAGCCTGGCCTCTGATAGACCTCTGATAAATCTCTGATAGACCTCCCTTGTACTGCTGGTCCCACAAAGCCTGGCCTCTGATATACCTCTGATAGACCTCTGATAGACCTCCCTTGTACTGCTGGTCCCACAAAGACTGTCCTCTGATAGACCTCCCTTGTACTGCTGGTCCCACAAAGCCTGTCCTCTGATAGACCTCTGATAGACCTCCCTTGTACTGCTGGTCCCACAAAGCCTGGCCTCTGATAGACCTCTGATAGACCTCTGATAAACCTCTGATAGACCTCTGATAGACCTCCCTTGTACTGCTGGTCCCACAAAGCCTGGCCTCTGATAGACCTCTGGTAGACCTCTGATAAACCTATGATAGACCTCTGATAGAACTCCCTTGTACTGCTGGTCCCACAAAGCCTGGCCCCTGATAGACCTCACACTGGGAGTGTCACTGTTATTAGTTCCTTTACAATGTGTTAGGTTTGCTAGGTGTACTTGTTATTACATTTTTGGGATTAATATATATTTGGTCGATTTAGTCATATATTTATCTTCTTTGTTTCCTCCCTAAAAGTCTCGCCAGCACCCAGACATGTTAAATGTATTTAACAATTGGTATACCCTCTCATATAAGCTCTCAACTATCACTCAAAAACTGTTCAGTCCCTCGTTGACATACTGTTCTTGAATATGGCGTGCAATTTTGGTCTCCTGATCTGAACAAGGACATTGAGAAACTCGAGTCGGTGCAGCGTAGAGCGACAAAGTTGGTACCGTCACTAAAAAATAAATCATATCATGAAAGATTAAAAAAAAAAAAATTGTTTTTCACTTAAGAAAAGAAGATTGCTAGGTCAATTAATCGAGTGTTTCAAGATATTAAAGGGCTTTGACAAAATTGATGTAGATTCACTTTTCAAAATCGATAATAGTTCATTAACTCGGGGAAATGGAATGACATTAATAAGCAGGAGGGCGAATCTCGATGTCACAAAGCACAAGTCTTTTTCTCCTACAGTGTGGTCAATGAGTGAATAAAACTGCCAGATAAAGTTGTGCAATGTAATACAATTGACACATTCAAAAGGAGTCTAGACATTCATTTTGAGGAGGTTGGAATAAATGGTAAACACAACAATAGGGTTAGCATCAGTAGTAAATATTTCTCAACTTCGTATTTACTATAAATTTCCCAATAAATTGGTCTCATTCTGCTGTGGGCCTTGTTTCCCCAACCAAATTTCATGCCGGCAAATCGTCGGAGGGAGTGGTGGGTTGGTAAGAGTTTTGTGCTTTGCTATCCTTGCCTTCCACTTTGTAGCAAATTCTATTTTAGCATTAAGTTCGGACTGCCTAGTAGGGACCGCAAGGTCTGTGCAGTCTGTGTATCTATGTAACTATATGTGAGTGCCATTGGTCCCCAGCACCCTCTGGCCTGGTTAACCCGTCCAGAACCGGTGACGTCCTTTGCGTCATAATCTGGACACTATTAGACGATTTTCTAAAGGAAGGATCTGTGGTAGCTCAAGGATTAATTAGATAGTCTATATCGCCTTTTAAAATGTTAGAGATACTTCCTAAGATGAATAAAATAATGTAATAGTTGCCAAAATACAATGAAAGTGACGTGACCGGTAGTGAACGGGTTAATGACAGAGGAGTGAGAACTGATGTGGGGACAGGGGGAGGGGCAGGGAGATAGGTACAATGGCAGGGGGAGGGGGGGGGGGGGGCAGGTATGGAGGCAGGGGGACAAGAAAGATAGTTTGGGAACAGTTAGCAGCTCACGACAAAAGGGTGAACAGAGGCGCATTTTTGTTCGCATCCATTTCATATTGCTAAGAACAGTCATGAAGTAAGGTATTTTTTGTTTGTTAAGGTTAATGATGGCTTGGTTAGGTATAGTTAAAACAACATTGATTTGGATCAATTGAGTTTGATTGTGAGCGACTTGAACCTGTTCGAAATTAATCGTCAAATAAGGGACCACGATCTCTTGATACAGGGGTAGTGGGTGAATTAACCCGTTCATTACCGGTGAAATACTTTTTCATTATATTCAGGTAGCTGTTAGTTGACTTTATTCAGCTTAGGAAGGACATTTACCTAATAAGATGCTCCATACAATATCAGTGTATCCTTTTAGAAGTCAAATATCCTTCCCTAACTTCGTCAAATCGTCTAAATGTAGCTTGAATCATATAGAAAATACGTCAGCGGAGGTACTGGCCGTAGGGGTAAATATAGACGGAAATGTGTATGATTTCATTTGGTTAGAGATTTCCAGCAAATAAATCTATTCTTGGTGAGACTATACCATACACCAATTAGCATACAACAAATGAAGCAAAATTCAGTAAATATAATTATAAAAACATATAACTAGAATTTTAAAACAACTTGCGTATCAATAAATGTAAAATACAGAAGCCCTCTCAATATGTTGTAGCCATAGGTCATGGCACCATTAGTGTAATTAATTATTCAAGCGACGTTGGTGATGATTATAATAAATGCAGTCCAGAGTGAGTTGATTTTATTATAGTAATTATAAACACGGGGCTCATTTTTATGACAGCCATAAATTAACTATTTACATACTTACGTTGTTCATTTGGTATATTATAGCCATTTGTTTGCTAATTAAGGGAGGGTGGGCAGGTATTTCTGGGCCCCCTTCTCCCTCATGCTTAGCCCCATTAGTTTTCAGATTTTAAGATGTTTGCCCCATTAGTTTTTCACCTTTCGCCTCATTTTTTTTTTATACAACATTTAGTTGTCAAGTTTATATCCTGGCGAACGATAGTGAGCCTGTAATGTTGGAAGAATCGGCCTTTGGCCGGGAACATTTTCTACCAAAGTAAGTACACATTTATCTAGAAAGGGGAACTAATTAATGTTTTTTAAAGTTTGATGGAGTTCTAGGTAGGACACTAAATAAATAAAGAATATGAAAATAAACAAATATAACCACTGTCCCCTTAATGTGGTTGCATACTTGAGCATAACAAACAAACTACTCTAGAACTTTTGGCAAACCTCTTCATCTAAATATGTTTCAGAAGATCAAAGTAGGTCAATGTGGGCTTGTATACCCTTTAAATATATAAAAGTATGCTAATTATCTAATTAACTGTGAATACAAAATATATAATAGATACGCAACACAATATAGAACATTAATTTACTAACTTAAATCTTGTTTGGGGAAGCTAAAGTAGCTAATAAAAACCTCAACATGTGACCGATATGTTTAGTGAACTCAGTCACATCCATTGTTATTTTATTTTATTAATTCATCCATCACTTAACCCCTTGAATATTATATAGCATTTTGACAGTAAATTTTGGCTATCATTAGACGATTGTATACAGCTAAGGAAGGATCTGTGGGAATTGTAAGGGAAAAGACTATCTCAATTAACCCTCCGACTTCCATATACCCTTCTTAATCTGAATAAAATCATCTAATAATATCCAGAAAACAGAAAAGAAATGCGTATTGGATCTTGTAACGGTTAATGTGCTATAGGCTCTTCATTATATCTATATATTATACCCCACCCGGGATTCCCGGGTGGGGTATAATGTGCTATAGGCTCTTCATTATATCTATATATTATACCCCACCCGGGATTCCCGGGTGGGGTATAATGTGCTATAGGCTCTTCATTATATCTATATATTATACCCCACCCGGGATTCCCGGGTGGGTTGTGTGAGGTTTTTCTCAAGTGGCATTACTTGATTTAAAAGTTATATGATTTACCACGGACTGGGAGCTGCCTCTATGCTTCACTGGTAGGGGGTATCTTGTGTAAAATCGTCTACTGGTAGATGGATGTCTACCTAGACAGATCCTGGGTGACAGTAGTTGCCAGGTTGCAAGACCACTTTTGTGGCCAGTGTGGTGTAGTGGTTAGCACGAGTGCCTGTTGATCGCAAGGTCCAGGGTTCGAATCCCAGGTGGGTTGTGTGAAATATCAGTGATAGGCAATATGGTTTTAGACGATGTCGATCAACTGCAGACATTCTTTGCCTTCTTACGCTGCAAATCAACCAAGCTACAGACCAACATGGTGAAACACATACAATAGCACTGGATATATCAAAGGCATTTGATAGAGTCTGGCATCAATCCTTATTGTCGAAGATGTCACACTACGGCCTTGCATCATTAGTTCCACTAATCTTCTTATCTTCATAACAGAAAAATACGTGTAATGGTAGATGGCCTTTATTCTCAATTTCACTCAATAAATGCTGGTGTTCCCCAGGGATCAGTTTTGGCCCCAACTCTGTTCCTCATTCATATCAATGATCTCATATCTACCACTCATAATCCAATACATTCCTACGCAGATGACTCAACACTCCACAGTTCCTTCACATTTACCAATTATTTCACCCAACCCGATCTTATAAATTCAAAAATAAACACTGCAATTTCTCTGAACCAGGACCTTTCTAGAATTAATGAATGGGGACAAGAGAATCTAGTTTCCTTTAATGCACAGAAAACCAAGTACATTCAATTTTCTAACCGACAGAATCTCACTGACTCCCAGATATTTTTTAATGATGTAAATATTCCCACTTCCCCTAGTATTGACATTCTCGGTGTAACATTAACTACTAACTTGAGCTGGACACATTATGTTAGAAGCATTGCTAAGAATGCCTCTAAAAACTGGGACTCCTGTACAGAGTTCGAGAATTCTTCACTGACGAGCAGTTGGCCGTAATATATAAAAGTCATGTGCGCTCTCAGATGGATTACTGTTCACCTCTGTGGGGTGGAAGTGGAGTGGTTGCATTGAGGCAGTTGGACAAAATTCAAATAAAGCTATTAGATTAATCAATAACCCTGCAATCACACAGGACCTTCCTACATTAGCCATACGAAGAAACGTTGCATCATCCCTTGCATTATTCTACAGATATTTTCAACAGCAATTGTTCCGAGGAACTTGCTTCAATTGTGCCGCCTCTCCACATCTTTCCCCGTAGAACTAGGGCAGCTGAGAGCGCCCATGAATTTACACTTTCTCCTCCACAATGCAGAACTTCTGCTTATCAGAATTCATTTATCCCCAAAGCTACTACTCTTTGGAATTCACTTCCCTCGAATTGCTTTCCACAAACTTACAATCAACAAATGTTTAAATCCAGTTGTTACAAACATTTTATGAATGGAGGATGCCTTTATGCACATGGACCTTTTTGTTTTATCTGTGTTTTTCCTTCCTCCGTTCATTGTCTCTTAAAAAAAAAATAAAAAAAAAAAATAAAAAAAAAATGAATTTACTTT
This sequence comes from Paralithodes platypus, assembly GCA_032716605.1. NCBI lineage: Eukaryota > Metazoa > Arthropoda > Malacostraca > Decapoda > Lithodidae > Paralithodes > Paralithodes platypus. Next base: position 17,367,130 of record CM064566.1, read on the forward strand.
ATTGCAAAGGGTTACACAAATTTATTATAACTAAATACTCTCAATAATCAAAAAGCAAGGCTCAACATATAAGGCTCTTAATCAATCACATATTATTTGATTAAGTGAATAACTAAACTACCTCACACACACACACACACATACACTTACTTTTAAGGGGGCCCACCTGTCTTTTTTATCTTTCTCTCCCTCTGTCTTTGGCTTGTATCCATTCGGCCCTATTCAGCCTACTGTTTTAAGACGTTTACCCACATCCAGGTGTCAATATGTTCCTAGCGAGCAGTAGCGAGCCTGCATATATTTATTTTTGTTTTGACAGCAAGCTAAATTTGTAAATTTTTCGAGAAAACAATGTCTCCGGCGAAGTTGGATTTCTCCATACATGCTGGCTCGCTATCGCTCGCCAGGAAGAAATCGACACCTGCTGGGGATGAACGTCTTAAGGGGAGGTATTTACTTTGTTCCATAGACCTCCATGAAGCTTAAAATTAAACCACCTTGAGTCCCTTTCAAGATAAATTTGTAAATTTTTCGGTAGAAAAATTTCCCGGCCGAAGGCCGGTTCCTCTTAAATTACAGGCTCGCTATCGCTCGCCAGGATAAAATCAACACCTGAATAGCACAAAAGGTCTTAATATGTGTGAAAGTTCTTAAAATCACTAAACTAATGGGGCAAACGTTTTATAATATCAAAAGCAATGGGGCTAAACATGAGGGAGAAGGGGGTCAAGAAAAAAATCCGTGAAGTGGAGATCTCCCCTTAAAACAGTTGGCTGAATGGGGCCGAATGGATACAAGCCAGAGAAAGAGAGAAAGGGAGAGAAAGAGAAAACAAAGCAGGTGACCCCCTTAAGGCCGTATTCGCCAGACAATGAACAAAACCTGATCCTCCATGACCCTTAAGGTGAATTTCCGTTTATTTTCGGAGTTATTACACATAGAATAGTTATTGTGCAATAGAGAATACGTGTTGGAAAGGTATGTGCCTGGACCCCTTTCTCCCTCATGTTGAGCCCCATTGCTTTTGAGATTTTAAGACGTTCGCCCCATTAGTTCCCAATTTCTTTAAATTTTATGACCTTTCGGTCCATATGGGTGTCGATCTTTTCCTGGCGAGCTATAACGAGCCTGTAATTTGTAAGGAACCGGCCATCGCCGGGAAATTTTTCTACCGAAAAAATGTACAAATTTATCTTAAAATGGGGTCTGGAGGGTGTAATTTTAAGTTGTGATGGAGGTCTAGGGAACAAACTATAAAATTACTCCTCGTAATCATTATTGAGCAAGAGAATACGTGTTGGAAATGGTTGTTTGTGACAGTGAGAATCCGAATGTTGGTTGGTAGGAAATGGTCAGACCCAAGATGATTTTATTAAGGGGGGATGGAGGGTTTTTATGGTTCCCCTTCTCCCTCATGTTTAGCCCCATTGCTGTTGACATTTTAATACGTTCACACATTAGTTTGTCGATTTTAAGAATGTTCGCCCGATACTTGTCAATTTTAAGAGCTTTTGTGCCACATAGGTGTTGATTTGTTCCTGGCGAGCGATAGCAAGCCTGTAATTTGAGAGGAATCGGCCTTCGGCCGGGATATTTTTCTACCGAAAAATTTACAAATTTATCTTGAAAGGAAGACGGTCAAGGGGGTGTAATTTTAAATTTGATAGAGGTCTAGGGAACAAAGTAAAAAAAAAAAAAAAAAAAATATCATTATTGTGAAAGAGAATATGTGTTTGAATTGTTGGTATGTGCCAGTGAGGACCCAAACTTTGGTAGGAAGGAATGGTCAGACCCAAGACGATTATATTAAGCTGGAACCATCCCAACATCAATCTTCCTCTTTCTCTCTCTCTCTCTCTCTCTCTCTCTCTGGGAGTAATTATGCAAGGGAAAAGAGAGAGGAGGGGTGGAGAGAGAGAGAGAGTATGGAAGAGTGAGAGAGTGAAAGTGAGTGAGGAGGGGGTGGGGGTGGAGGAGTGAGTGAGTGTATCTGTGTGGTGTCGGTTCACTTTGGCGGACTGTAATGTTGGTGAGAATACTGTATTGTTGTGCATATATCATCGCGAAAATATGAGGCGGATTGAGACATAACTTTCACATTCTGCAGCTCAGAGGATTATAATTGAACACGTATGTTTTATTTGTATTGAAACATTATGGCTTTGGGAAGCTTACAAAAACACTGTGGCACTGTAAGTGGATAAAATTAGAGGTAAGTTTATACGAGATGACAGGATATACGATACTATAGAATATTGTAATACATGTTATATGTGACATTCGTGCGCGTGAGTGTGTGTGTGTGAGTGTGTGTGAGTGTGTGTTTGTGTAGGTGTGTATTGTAGATTTCTTTTCTTTTCTGAAGTCTGACAGCGAACACAACATCGAAAGCAAAATATCCTGTGTTTCCAAGCCTCGATCGCATAATCTGTATCCCACACGAGGGCTGATGCGACTACAGACTGACAACATGTTTATCCCGGTGAAAAGATAAAGAAACAGGCAACGCGAAAAATAGTATGTGGAAGAATGATAAGACAAAGTACGAGAGGTGGAGAGAGGAAGGAAGATAAATTAATAAGAATGATAAGACAAAGTACGAGAGGTGGAGAGAGGGAGGAAGGAAGATAAATTAATAAGAATGTCAATTTTAGGATAACACTGCATATGGTATTTAGTAGTTTAATCCGTGCATTTTTCTATCGAAAAATTTGCAAATTTATCTAGAAGGGGGTCTAATGAATGTTTTTGTTTTAAGTTTAATGGAGGTCTAGGGAGGAAACTAGAAAAATAATAAATAAATTAAAACAAAATTGCCCAAAAAGTGAACCATCGCCCTTAACCCATGCAGTACCGGTGATGTCCTTTCATCATATTCTGGCAACTATTAGATGATTTTATTCAGCTTACGAGGGTCTGTGATAGCTAAAAAGATTGACTTAAGTAGTTTGTTGCCTTTCAATGATTAGAAGTCCCTCCTAATCTTAATAAAAATAATCTACTAGTTGCCAGAATATAATCAAAAGTACGTCACCGGTACTGCATGGGTTAAGGGGGATGGTTCACTTTTAGGTCCATTTTGTTCATTGATTTATTATTTTTCTAGTTTCCTCCCTAGACCTCTATCAAACTTTTAAAAAGCATCCATTAGATACCCCTTATATATAAATTTGTAATTTGTTTTCCAAAATTACAGGCTCACTATCGTTCGCCAGGAGAAAAATCGACACCTAAATATCACGAAAGGTCTTAATTTTGACAAAGAAAAGGGGTGGAAGGTCTAGAAATCGACAAACTAATGGGGCAAGCGTCTTAAAATCTAAAAAATAATGGGGCTACACAGAGGGAGATGGGGATCTTGAAAAACGACCAATCTCCCCTTAAGCAGAGGTGGGTAGCATTTGTTAGAACCCGACACAACGGCTACTTATAAACTTGAATAATTTATTAATATTTTCGCTCAACTTTACTTAACCCCTTCTGTACCGGCGACGTCTTTTAAACTTTATACTGGCTACTATTAGACGATTGTATTCAGTTTGAAAAGGACCTCCAGCAATTAACAGGCTTCAAACTATCTCACTTAACCCTTTTTAGTAAAAAGGATCCTTCTGAGAGGGGGGTCACCTGATTTATTTTATCCTTCTCTCCTTTTCTCTCTTTCTCTGACTTGTATCCATTTGGCCCCATTCAGCCAACCGATTTAAGACGTTTATCCCCATCCAGGTGTCAGCATTGTATGGAGAAATCCGGCTTCGCCGGAGAAATGTTTCCATCGAAAAATTTACAAATTTAACTTGCTGTAAAACAAAAATATATATATGCTGGCTTGCTACCGCTCGCCAGGAAAATATTGACACCTGGATGGGGGTAAACGTCTTAAAGCAATAGGCTGAATGGGGCCGAATGAATACAAGCCAAAGAGAGAGGGAGAGAAAGAGAAAAAAAGCGAACCTTAAACTGCACCCAATCGTCTATATATAGCTATAATAAAATATAAAAGATGTTGCCGGCACAAAATTGGTCAATAGTCTCCCTTTGAAATAGTGCTATCATTTCCATTCATATAGTACAGTCGCGTTAATAAATCATGATTCAGCTGTCATTACGTTTGGCTCGCTCTGCGCTGTATTAGTGTCTGTCAGATGTTGAATAGGGTGGGTAGGTGTAGGAACATGTTTATATATTTCAGTCGATATGAAAAAAGGAAGCTTAGATATTCTATCTATCTATCTATTGCCTGACGCCGTGATCCCCAAAGGGGTGGCCACGAACGAACCGCCCCCATGCACCTCTGTCCCCAGTCAGTCGACGCCCCTCCCCCCAACCAGCACCGCCTTCGTTCATGTACTTCCTCACTCCATCCTTCCACCTCTCATTCGGTCTACCTCTCCCTCTCTGTCCCTCCACCTCGCTCTCGTACACCCTCTTAGTCATTCTCTCGCTTTCCATACGTTCCATATGGCCGAACCATCTCAATTGTTCCTTTTCACACTTTCCAGCACATCTACCTCCACACCACACCTCCTTCTTACTTCCTCATTAGTCTGTCTATCCCTCCATGTAACTCTGCACACACTCCTTAAGTAATTCATTTCCACTGCTCTCACTCTTGGTCTGAGTCTCTCAACCAACGTCCATGCTTCGCTTCCGTAAGTCAGTGTCGGGATTACCACACTGTCATACAAGGACTTCTTCACTTACATACTGACCACCCTATTTCTTGTTACTGCTTTTAGCGTTCCTACAACCCTCTTCCCCTGTTGTACCCTATCCCGCACTTCTTCATCCATAGTCCCATCTTTACTCAACACACTGCCCAGATACTTAAAAGAGTTAACGATCTCCATAGCCTGACCGTTCAGCTTAGATATTGCCGATACTAATTATTGATCAACACATACTTGGTACCAAGACATCACTTATTAGTGTGACTGAACAAGGGTAAACGGCGTCGTTTTTATATGTGTAAATAATACAAATACAAATACATAGACATACACACATGGTGAATATACGCATGTATAGGTACCTATGACACGAACATATATACATACGCACATAATTACACAGTACATTCATAGACACACTACACATATCACGCTGAGTAACGAAAAACACAGACACACTCTACAGGCAAACAATATACTCAACACACAAAGCCACACACACGCACATACACACACACACATACACACACACACACATACATACATACATACACACACCCACACACATACACATACACATACACACACAGACATACACATACATACACACACACACACACACACACATATATATATATATATATATATATATATATATATATATATATATATATAGAGAGAGAGAGAGAGAGAGAGAGAGAGAGAGAGAGAGAGAGAGAGAAGAGAGAGAGAGAGAGAGGAGAGATAGAGAGAGGAGAGAGAGAGAGAGAGAGAGAGAGAGAGAGAGAGAGAGAGAGAGAGAGAGAGAGAGAGAGAGAGAGAGGTAATTGACACATACACATATTCTGCCCCGACCACAGAGACAGAACTGGTGGTGTCAGGTTGGTCAGATCAGAGGAAAATTTATATGTATTTATTTATTCTACTATTTTTATTTATGTGTGTGTGTGTGTGTGTGGTTATTATTTTATATTTTGTTTTTTTAGTGTATGAAGGAAAACAAATGCAAAGCTGCCTGTAACAAGTGTCTCCTCCAATGTTAAAAAGAGTGAACAAATTAAATGTGTTTTGTCCACATTTGTTCCTTGACTGACTCTTCCCAAACGGTAGAAATATTTGCTCAATTACTCTAGTCGTGTTTTATTTACAGAGGTTAAAGGTTATAATGTTTCGCCTACTTATAGCGAATAGACTATAGTTTAATGTAGTCAAATGAATGGGAGGAGAGGGTATTTGTGAGAGCTGGCTGGATTACCCTCTGTGTAGGTGAGGCCAGACATAATTGGATCACTTTATTGGCGATATCTCTTGGAAAACTCCTTTACATTAAATCCCTTTGAACAACAGAATGACGCTTTTTGTCAGTTTATTCTGGCTATCATTAGACAATTGTATACAGCTTAGGAAGGACCTGTGGGAAGTCAAAGGGTAAAGCCTGTCTCCATTAACCTTTCTGACTTCCATATACCCTTCCTAATCTGAATAATATCGTCTAATACTAGCCAGAAAACAGAAAGGAAATGCGTAATCAGATCTTGAAAGGGTTAATTCCAGACACTTTCCGTCCCTGATTGTCATGTTCCCCTCTCTCTCTCTCTCTCTTTCTCTCTCTCTCTCTCTCTCTGTCTCTTCTGTCTCTCTTCGCCTCTCTCTCTCTCTCTCTCTCTCTCTCTCTCTCTCCTCTATCTCTCTCTCTCTCTCTCTCTGTCTCTCCTCTGTACTCTCTCTCTCTCTTCTCTCTCTCTCTCTCTCTCTCCTCTCCTCTCACTCTCTCTCCCCCTCATATCTCTCTCTCTCTCTCTCTCTCAGGAACTAGTATCCGTGGAAACTTTTTCATATATAAGATCTGTTCTACCTGGAACAAACTTTCCCTCCGAAGTTTAAGTAGTTCTTCAGTAGAGCAGTTCAGCAGGGGAAGTAGATAGTATTTTGTACTTTCTGTAAAAGAGTGTAGTGCACTAAACACAGCAGCCCCTCTTTCTGTAAAGAGTGTTGTGCACTAAACAGCCTCTTTCTGTAAAGAGTGTAGTGCACTAACACAAGCCTCTTTCTGTAAAGAGTGTAGTGCACTAAACAGCCTCTGTCTGTAAAGAGTGGTGTGCACTAAACAGCCTCTTTCTGTAAAGAGTGTAGTGCACTAAACAAGCCTCTTTCTGTAAAGAGTGTAGTGCACTAAACAGCCTCTGTCTGTAAAGAGTGTGTGCACTAAAACAGCCTTTCTGTAAAGAGTGTAGTGCACTAAACAATCTGTAAGAGTGTTGTGCACTAAACAGACTCTCTGTAAAGAGTGTAGTGCACTGTAAAGAGTGTAGTGCACTAAACAGCTTCTTTCTGTAACGAGTGTTGTGGCACTAAACAGTCTGTAAAGAGTGTGTGCACTAAACAGCCTTCTGTCTCTAAGAGTGTTGTGCACTAAACAGTAGAGCCTAAACAGAGTGTAGTGCACTAAAAGCCTCTTTCTGTAAAGAGTGTTGTGCACTAACCCGACCTCTTTCTGTAAAGAGTGTAGTGCACTAAACAGCCTCTTTCTGTAAGGAGTGTAGTGCACTAAACAGCCTCTGTCTGTAAAGAGTGTTGTGCACTAAACAGCCTCTTTCTGTAAAGAGTGTAGTGCACTAAACAGCCTCTTTCTGTAAAGAGAGTAGTGCACTAAACAGCCTCTTTCTGTAAAGAGTGTAGTGCACTAAACAGCCTCTTTTTGTAAAGAGTGTAGTGCACTAAACAGCCTGTTGCTGTAAAGAGTGTAGTGCACTAAACATCCGCTTTCTGTAAAGAGTGTAAGTGCACTAAACAGCCTCTTTGTGTAAAGAGTGTAGTGCACTAAACAGCCTCTTTCTGTAAAGAGTGTAGTGCACTAAACAGCCTCTGTCTGTAAAGAGTGTTGTGCACTAAACAGCCTCTTTCTGTAAGGAGTGTAGGGCACTAAACAGCCTCTTCTGTAAAGAGTGTAGTGCACCAAACAGTCTCTTTCCTTTCATTTCGAATATCTCCTCGGAATGGACCCCAAGGTCTCCGAGATACTACCTATTTCTTGTAACCCTTGTAACTCTCTCTCTCTCTATCTCGCTGGATCTCTCTCTTCCTTCTACTCTTATCGCTCTCTCTCTCTCTCTCTCTCTCTCTCTCTCTCTCTCTCTCTCTCTCTCTCTCTCTCTCTCTCTCTCTCTTTTTTCTCTCTCTCTCTTTCTCTCTTCTCTCTCTCTCTCTCTCTCTCAATTGCGAGCCACACGTCCCTCATTTACTGAATCCTGAAAAAAAGGCGAGCTGGAAATTTATTTTACTCTGAATTCCCTCCCACATTCGCCTCAGATTTCTCGCATGCTAATTTCGCAATTGCAGTAGAGACGCGACCTGAAGCATATTGTAGCTCGTCTGTCGCTGTATTCATAATTTAATGTTAGTTAAGGGGGGACACCGTTTTTTTTTATCTTTCTCTCCTTTTCTCTCTTTCCCTGGCTTGTATCCATTCCGCCCCATTCAGCCAACTGTTTTAAGACGTTTATCCCCATCCAGGTGTCGATTTCTTCCTGGCGAGCGAAAGCGAGCCAGCATTGTATGGAGAAATCCGGCTTCACCGGAGACATTTCTCTATCGAAAAATTTACAAATTTAGCTTGTTGTCAAAACAAAAATACATATATGCTGGCTTGCTACCGCTCGCCAGGAAAATATTGACACCTGGATGGGGTAAACGTCTTAAAACAGTAGGCTGAATGGGGCAGAATGGATACAAGCCAAAGAGAGAGGGAAAGAAAGAGAAAACAAGCGAGGTGGGGTCCTTTAACCTATTGAGTACAGGTCGCGTCCTTTTCATTATATTCTGGCAACTATTAGACGATGTTATTCAGGTTAGGAAGGACGTCTACCAATAAAAAGACTACAGTTTATCTCATTTAATCCTTTTAGCTATTGTATATCCTTCCCAAGTTTCATAAAATCGTATAAATGTAGCTAAAATAAAAATACGAAACACGTCGCCGGTACAGTTGTTGCTGTTGTTGTTGTTCCCTAAGCTGCCTGGCCGAACAGCCCCGAGTCCCTGAGGAAGGCCATGGCCACGATCGGGCTTTCTCACAGAGCTCTCATTGAGTGTAGACTGTGTTGTTGGTGTAAGTGGTTGTGTGAAATGCATTCTTCTATGATGTGTTTAATGGTATGGGGTGCTGTGTTGCAACCTGGGCAGGAGTCGACGACAGAGTCATCCAGTCTCTTCTGATAGCTCAGAAGAGCTGGATGGTGTCCGAATCTCAGCCTGGCCAGGTGGACTCTGTCCTCGCAAGGAAGGGAGGATTCGGAAGGATGGATTTCGGGAGGTCGTGCTTGCAGCTGCGTGTTGTCTATGAGTGAGTGGATGGATCGGCGAGAGATATGAGTATGGATGAGCCGGTACAGTAAGGGTTAACGTTCAATTTCTGGAGGTCGTGCTTGCAGCTGCGTGTTGTCTATGAGTGAGTGGATGGATCGGCGAGACATATGAGTATGGATATGTCGGTACAGTAAGGGTTAACGTTCAATTCATATACTTATTTAACCTTGGTACAGTTCATTAAGATGTCGCTAATTCTGAGTTTTCGCGTTTCATATTTTTCAGATTATTTTAGAGTTCCCTTATTACTACCTGGTGGATGGAACTCAATTATCAGCCATGGTCGGCAACCCATTTAGGGGAATAATATTCATTCAAGTCGTTACTGCTCATCTCAGGGTGAAATAGGATGGTGGATCGACTAATCAACCACCACTGTTGAACAAATAGTGCTAACAAGATACAAAGAAGGCCTCGGAGTCGGACAGACCTTAAAGGTGGGGGCTCATGGGTTGAGATAAACATGGAATGATAATCGCCAAGCTCTACATAATTATCTTGCAAAATGCAATGGCACTGAAATAATTATTAACAATGGTATAAAGGATTTTGTGGATCGTCTACACCGGGCCTGTGACGTCATAGTGATGTCACATCAGTATCCTTATCCTAGACTGGATGGTGGACTTACGCTCTTGTGACGTCACAGGCCCGGTATAGACGATCCACAAAATCCTTTATACGATTGTTAATAAGTATTTCAGTGCCATTGAATTTTGCTAGATAATTATGTACAGCTTGGCGATTATCATTCCATGTTTATCTCAACCCATGAGCCCCCACCTTTAAGGGATCCCACCTCGCTTTGTTCCTCTTTCTCTCGCTCTCTCTTTAGCTTGTATCCATTCGGCCCCATTCAGCCTACTGTTTTAAGACGTTTACCCCCATTCAGGTGTCAATATTTTCCTGGCAAGCGGTAGCGAGCCAGCATATATTTTTTTTGTCGACAGCAAGATAAATTTGTACATTTTTTGATAGAAAAATGTGTCGGGCGAAGCCGGATTTCTCTATACAATGCTGGATCGCTCGCCAGGAAAAAATCGACACTTGGATGGGGATAATCGTCTGAAAACAGTTGGCTGAATGGGGCCAAATGGATACAAGCCAGGGAAAGAGAAAAAAGGAGAGAAAGATAAAACAAAAACGGTGACCCCCCTTTAGTTGAGTGGTCCATCATCTAAGTCCTTGAATACACTGGCACAGGTTGTCCTTCTTACAAGGGGACAGGTTCACTAGGGGGCGCTTTGTGTGTGGCCACCCTCATAAAGGGGAGTAAGGCGTACGGCAATAGATACATAGTTTTATAATCAAAGCGAATCCCGTCATCCAACCATCCTTTCATCCCGAAGTGCACAAAACCCTCTCACACACACACATACACACATACACTCACACACACACACACACGCACACACACACACACACACACACACACACACACGCACACACACACACACACACACAGATGCATGTGTATAGAAACTTACACACTTGCATATAATAGTACACCTTCACACACACACACACACACACACACACACGATAGATGTGTTGATTTACAGGGACTTTCCTGAATGTTGTGTCTCTTGGACGAATACAAGTTTTCAGCCTCCAATAAAAGTTTGGGGAATTTGGACAGCTGTATCGAGAATGGAACTCTGTCGTCTATTGAAACTATAGCGATTTTTTTTTTTTTGGGGGGGATGATTTTACTACGTTTATGTTTAGCAAGTAGTGAAAATATAAACAAATCACATGAACTATAATACAGTGGTGATGGGCTGGTCTATCAGAGTGAGAACTGAGCGATCTCTGCCATACCCATAGCTTACTCTGACTGTTCCTTTTACTTATATATTTTCTAGATCTCAAGTGACGGCGTCTCTTCCGTGGATTGACCTCCCAATCTACCAAGATTGGAAGCCAAAGCGTCACATTTTTCCTTTGCCCCTTAACTTTCTCTTCATAATTGCTGAGGGGCACGGGGCCCTGGGTGGGGCTTTGGTTTCCCGGGCATTTCCGCACCCTCCTCAGCTCCCCGCCATGGAGTGGCTTCGGTCACCCAGGCTTTATTGTGGTCGGCAGGGAGGGTTCTGTGGGGGCGCTCGGCTATGGCCTTGGCCTTGCTCGGGGCCTTGGGGCTGTTTGGCCAGGCAGCTTGGGGAACAACAACAACAACAACTATAATACAATAGAACAAAACTGAATATTATTGAAAACTGTATTATATGTTAGGGAAAATTAACTGCATATATTATATAATGAAATACATATAACCTTTCGGTTACATTTGTGTCGTGTTTAGTATCAGTACTTTTCAATACGTTCAGCTTCCGTAAAATATATCGTCAATGACACCAAATCCAAACATTAAGGGGGCCCACCTCGCTCTTTCTCTCTTTCTCTCCCTCTCGCTTTGGCTTGTATCCATTCGGCCCCATTCAGCCGATTGTTTTAAGACGTTTACCCCAATCCAGGTATCAATATTTTCTTGGCGAGCGGTAGTGAGCCAGTATATATATATATATATATATATATATATATATATATTTTTTTTTTTTTTTTTTTTTTACAGCAAGCTAAATTTGTACATTTTTCGATAGAAAAATGTCTCCGGCGAAGCCAGATTTCTCTATACAATGCTGGCTCGATATCGCTCGCCACGAAAAAACTCGACACCTGGATGGGGATAAACGTCTTAAAACAGTTGGCTGCATGGGGTCGAATGGATACAAGACAGAGAAAGGGAGAAAAGGAGTATAATAATATGGAAATATTCTATTTGACAATAATTCGAGAAAAACAAACAATTAAGCAACAGTACTAACAATTATGTATGTTGCATTTATGGACTTGGAGAAGGCCTATGACAGAGTGTATAGAGAAGGTATGTGGAAAGTACTTAAAATATACGGAGTAGATGGCAAGTTGCTGTACGCAGTGAAGAGCATGTATGAGGGTGCAAAGGCGGCAGTATGTGTGGAGAATGAGCAGAGCGAGTTCTTTGATCTGAATTTTGGGTTGAAACAGGGGTGTGTGATGTCCCGTGGTTGTTAACTTTATATATGGATGGAGTCATGAAAGAAATACAAGAAAGAGCAGTGGATGTTAATGTGTCGCTGATAAGGGAGGAAAATGAGTGGGAGCTACCTGTACTGCTGTTTGCTGATGATACAGTTCGGATGAGTGATAATGAATGGGAATTGCAGAGTCTGGTAAATATGTTTGGAACAGTGTGCGAAAAACGGAATCTGAAGGTAAATGCGGAGAAGAGCAAGGTTATGGTCAGGCTATGGAGACTGTCAGCTCATTTAAGTATCTGGGCAGTGTGCTGAGTAAAGATGGGACTATGGATGAAGAAGTGCGGGAGAGGGTGCAACAGGGGAAGAGGGTTATAGGAACGCTGAAAGCAGTAACAAGAAATAGGGTGGTCAGTATGGAAGTGTAGAAGTCCTTGCATGACAGTGTGGTAATCCCGACACTGACTTATTGAAGCGAAGCATGGACATTGGTGGAGAAACTCGGACCAAGAGTGAGAGTGATGGAAATGAGTAACTTGAGATGTGCGTGCGGAGTTACATGGAGGGATAGACAGACAAATGAGGAAGTAAGAAGGAGGTGTGTTGTGGAGGTAGATGTGCTGGAAAGTGTGAAAAGGAACTCTTTAAGATGGTTCGGCCATATGGAACCTATGGGAAGCGAGAGAATGCCTAAGAGGGTGTAAGAGAGCGAGGTAGAATGACAGAGAGGGAGAGGTAAACCGAAAGAGAGGTGGAAGGATGGAGTGAAGAAGTATATGGATGAAGGCGGTGCTGGTTGGGAGGAGGGGCGTCGACTGACTGGGGACAGAGGTGCATGGGGGCGTTTCGTTCGTGGCCACCCCTTCGGAGATCACGGCGTCAGGCAATAGATGGATAGATAGACTAACAATTATTAGACTAAGAACCCAGTATTTTGTTTTAATTCAATGAAGTAGTGGTGAATAGTCGCCATAATTCCTTTACAAAATATTTGCTCTGTGATAGTGATTTCAGATACAAAAATAATCTCATAAACTTCGTTTAGTTAATTAAAATTCAGTGCACAAGTGCCATGGATTACCTAATACAAGGCCTCCATTAAAACAACCCATTTAATACAAGGCCTCCATTAAAACAACCCATTTAATACAAGGCCTCCATTAAAACAACCAATTTAATACAAGGCCTCCATTAAAACAACCCATTTAATACAAGGCCTCCATTAAAACAACCTATTTAATACAAGGCCTCCATTACAACAACCCATTTAATCTGTGGGAGGACATTTACAACCATTATTAATTTGTTCCATTAATTTGTCCTGAAAGGCTTAACGATGTGCTGGATTAAAGAGATCCTTATATATATATATTACCCCAAATTCTTGAACAGGTTACATGGATGGTTATATAAAAATATATATATAGGTAAATAGTCATACTGTAACATAATATGTAGTGTTACTGTATAAAATGTCATGTAACACACACACACACACGCGCACGCATACACACACACACACACACACACACACACACATACAGAAAAACAAGGCAATTGACCACCTACGAGTTTCAGGCTATAAGGAAGTTGGAGCTGTGAACATCGATATTAAAGAGAAATCCAACAATAATGTGAGTTTTTGATGAATACAAAGTATGATCAATTTGGTTTTATGGATTTATATATGTATTTTGACCGTATTTTAGCTGATAGTTCTGCTAAATATCGATGTCAACAACTCCAACTTCCTTGTAGACCAAAACTCGCAAGTGGTCAGTTACGAGTATGTACATTATATCGTTCCGGGATAAGACACATATGTTATATTTACTGTGAATGTTGTGACATAAATAACATCTGTATTCTGTCTATATCTCATTCTGTCTCTTACTCTCACTCACTCTCACTCTCTCTCTCTCTCTCTCTCTGTATACAGTATATATATATACTGTATATATTCTGCAGTAATAAAACCAAAACATACGTGTTCAGTACTGCAGTAGTAAGCCAGACAGACATACAACTTCGTAATACCATGGGGAACTAAAACCCTGGTCTCTGCTTACAGGCTTAAGGGGAGATGGGGTTTTCTAGTCCCTCTTGTCCCTCATGTTTAGCCCCATTACTTTTCAGATTTTAAAATACTTGCCCCATTAGTTTGTCGATTTTAAGACCTTTTGCCCCATTTCTTTGTCAATATTAAGACTTTTCGTGCTATTTAGGTGTCGAATTTTTCCTGGCAAACGATAGTGAGCCTGTAATTTAAGAAGAACCTGCCTTCGGGCGTTATCTTCAAGTTTCTTTTTATATTCATATTCTTCTTCTCCTTCGTTGTCTTCGTCTTCTACTTATTCTTCGTCTTCTTTTACTTCTCAGTTTGCCCCTCCATACAGCCCCAAACCAACCACTACATCGCTACCACCATAAGGTACACCCTCGCCCACCAAACTTGAGTCGTAAACAGCGAATGTGTGTGAGTTTCCCGTAAACCTTGGTGTTCCGTTCCCAGTACCGATTATTAGAGGTTCTTGCAACTAAACAAATCGAACTAATATTCACCTTAACCCATTCTGTACCAGTGACGTTTGTTGTATCTATTTCAGCTACATTTAGACGATTATGTAGCTTAGGAAGGAGTGATATATGGTACGGTAGCTAAGAGGACTAATTGAGATAGTATGTAGCTTTTTATTTGGTAGGCGTCCTTCCTAAGCTGATTAAAATCGACTAATAACAGCCACAATATAGTGAAAAGGACGTCGCCGTTACAGAAGGGTTAAGTGGGGATGGGCGTATTTATTTGCTACTTTAAGTATCTTTATATTATCCTTTCAGTTTCCACCCTAAACCACCAACAACCTTACCCCCCCCCCTCCATTCCCCCCCCCCCCCCCGACCTTTTGTTCACGATGTTTGTACAATTTTCGATAACAAAAAAAATCCCGGCCGAAAGCCGGTTCCTCTTATGAAACTAAACTACACTGCAAGTAAATCATAATTGCTCACTGCCTTGTTTAAACGCAGGTTAAGGGAGCCCACCTCGCTTTTTTTATCTTTCTCTCCCTCTCTCTTTGGCTTGTATCCATTCGGCCCCATTCAGCCTACTGTTTTAAGACGTTTACCCCGACCCAAGTGTTAACATTTTCCTGGCGAGCGGTAGTGAGCCAGCATATATATATTTTTGTTTTGACAGCAAGCTAAATTTGTAAATTTTTCGATAGAAAAATTTCTCCGGCAAAGCCGGATTTCTCCAAAAAATGCTGGCTCGCGATCCCTCGCCAGGAAAAAATAGACACCTGGATCAGGATAAACGTCTTAAAACAGTTGGCTGAATGGGGCCGAATGGATACAAGCCAGGGAAAGAAAGAAAAGGAGAGAAAGATACAAAAAAAAAACTTTGACCACCCTTTAAAAATATATTTGAATTATTAACCATATATTTATATCTACTACAACTGATGATTTGCAAACATTCATGTTTTTTTTTTTTTTTTTTTTTTTTTTTTTTTTTTTTGGGGGGGGGGGGGTTTGGGTATTTTCTTTTCTTAATTTGAAAGTAACTTTAGCACCCCCAGTAAATGCATTGTTGTATTATATTTCGGGATATACAGTATATACCTTTTGGTATCAGTCCACATCGGGATATTCAGTATATACCTCTTGGTATCAGTCCACATCGGGATATACAGTATATACCTCTTGGTATCAGTCCACATCGGGATATACATATTATTTTTGTATTGATGTATATTGATTTTGAAAACGTGTACATGCTTATGCCATTAAAACTTTTGAATTGAATTGAATAAAAAGCAGAGTATTCAAAATGCAAAGAATAAGAAATACGTCCCTGTGTAGCCAAATTCAGGGAGGCTTGAATATACAATATTGTATATATTATTCTCAGGCCAAACAACAACATTACAAACCTGCAATATTTCCCGGCTTGAAACAAAAATATTTCTGAGTAACACGGGTTTGTCAAAGGCTCCTGACGCATAATATTATTAACTCACACTGGTGAGGTAAAGGCTCCCTGGCCGTATTTATATGCTCATTTAGGATTTTATATTGTTTTAGTTTCCTCCCTTGACCTCCAGCAAACTTTTAAAAACACCCTCACGACCCTCTTTCAAGATAAATGTGTACATTTTTTCGATAGAAAATGTCCGGCTGAAGGCCGAGTCCTCCTATATAGACGCTCGCTATAGCTCGGCAGGAAAAAATAGAAACATAAATGACACACAAAATCTTAATATTGACAATAATTAAATCGAAAGTGAAAACATTAAAAAAAAAAAAAAAAAAAAAAAATATTCATAAATATAAGTTCCCCGGATAAAACATTGGAGAATCATAATAGGCTATAGGACAAAAATTGGGTATTTGCCTAAGTATGGGATGGTATGGACATGTGTAGAGAATGGATGAACAAAATTGGTGGAAAAAATGCAGGTGTGTGATTGTGGAGGGAGCTGCACCAAGTGGTGACCGAGGAAGACCTGGGATCGGGACTATACGTGCCGATCTCAAATCCAAACAACTTGACAAGTGAAGCAGCCCTTAACAGGGTTGCCTGGAACGCCGCCATTAGGACAAGAGACTGAAACTGCACGTATGTGTGGGGCACTCAGTCTTAAGATTGTATTTATTTTTATTTTTATTTTTTATTTCTATATTCCAACTTACTTCCTCTCGGGCATAGGCTGAGAGCCTTAACATTCACCACTTTACAATGAACAGTGAAGCCCGTGAGGTCTTGTTCCAGTCTAGGGAGTGAGACATGTGAAGCACGTAGAGTACAACGAGCACCTGCCATCTTGCCTTCACATGAGGCACGGTGCTCACTCATGGCCCGAAACGACCCCATCTCTGAAGCCACCTCGTTCCCGTGCTTCACTGTCCCCCTCTACACTCGATCTCTCACACTTACACACACAACGCCACCTGTTGAGCAGATAACTCACCAGGCATTGCACCCCTATAGCATATTTTGAATATGGGAATATTCATACAGTGCTATTTACTCAGGGAACAATGAGGGTATTTTATTTGACGTTTCAGTGGGCTTGTGGTAATGCACTGATACTAGGTAAAGCACAAATTCCATCCCAATAATATCTTCCCATTGATACATCGGGATTTGAACCCGGGACCTTTGGATTCCCAGGCCAGTGTGTATGTATGTAGATAGATAAATAGATAGATAGATAGATAGATAGATAGCAACTGTATACATAGGTAAATTGAGCATGTCATACTTTCCTACTTTTCTACCTGTACCTGGTAAAGTGAGTAGGCCACATTCACTTCATTGGGTGTCTCTTGGCGATCAAAACAACTGAACACAAATTTCAAGTAAACGAAACTCTGACACGGGTGTTAGAGTGGTGTTGGTGTGTGGTGTATGGTGGTGTTTTGGTGTGTGGTGAATTATGGTGTATGGTGGTGTTGGTGGTGAATTGTGGTGTATGGTGGTGGTGTTGGTGTGTGGTGTATGGTGGTTTGTTGGTGTGTGGTGAATTGTGGTGTATGGTGGTGTTGGTGTGGTGTATGGTGGTGTTGTTGTGTGTGGTCAATTGGGTGTATGGTGGTGTTGTTGGTGTGGTGAATTGTGGTGTGTGGTGGTGTAGTGTGTGGTGTATGGTGGTGTTTTTGGTGTGTGGTGTATGATGGTGTTGTTCGTGTGTGGTGTTGGTGTGTGGTGTTTGGTGATGTTGTTGGTGTGTGGTGAATTGTGGTGTATGGTGGTGGTGTTGGTGTGTGGTGAATTGTGGGGTATGGTGGTTGGTGTTCGTGTGTGGTGAATTGTGGTGTATGGTGGTGTTGTTGGTGTGTGGTGAATTGTGGTGTATGGGGGTGTTGTTGGTTGTGTGGTGAATTGTGGTGTATGGTGGTGGTGTTGGTGTGTGGTGTGGTGTGTGGTGAATTGTGGTGTATGGTGGTGGTGTTGACGTGTGGTGAATTGTGGTGTATGGTGGTGGTGTTGCTGTGTGGTGTATGGTGGTGTGTTGGTGTGTGGTGAATTGTGGTGTATGGTGGTGTTGTTGGTGTGTGGTGAATTGTGGTGTATGGTGGTGGTGTTGGTGTGTGGTGAATTGTGGTGTATGGTGGTGGTGTTGTTGGTGTGTGGTGAATTGTGGTGTATGGTGGTGTTCTTGGTGTGTGGTGAATTGTGGTGTATGGTGGTGGTGTCTGGTGAACTGTGGTGTATGGTGGTGGTGTTAGTGTGTGGTGAATTGTGGTGTATGGTGGTGTTTTTGGTGTGTGGTGAATTGTGGTGTATGGTGGTGGTGTGTGGTGTGTGGTGAATTGTGGTGTATGGTGGTGGTGTTGTTGGTGTGTGGTGAATTGTGGTGTATGGTGGTGGTGTTGGTGTGTGGTGAATTGTGGTGTATGGTGGTGGTGTTGGTGTGTGATGAATTGTGGTGTATGGTGGTGGTGTTGGTGTGTGGTGAATTGTGGTGTATGGTGGTGTGTTGGTGTGTGGTGAGTTGTGGTGTATGGTGGTGGTGTTGGTGTGTGGTGAATTGTGGTGTATGGTGGCGGTGTTGGTGTGTGGTGAATTGTGGTGTATGGTGGCGGTGTTGGTGTGTGGTGAATTGTGGTGTATGGTGGTGGTGTTGGTGTGCGGTGAATTGTGGTGTATGGTACAAAGGAGTACAAAGGAGTACAAAGGAAATCAAGCAACAACAGATCTAGTGACTCTTCTAGGCTGCTTGTCCTCCAAAACACTGAGCATCAAGTGTCCATACAGTGGTTTAGAGTGGGTAAGGGAACATTGGAAAGGGAACTACTGCCCTGGAACTAATGTCCGTGGCAGGACTAGGAAGTTAGTAGGGGACATATGGGTTAGTAACTGAGGGGAGGATAAAATAAAGTTATTCATTTACAAACGCAGTCAGTCGCGGTTTGATGCGAGATATTTGTCTAGGCGGAGTTTAAATGAATCAACGGTGCTTGAGTCTATAACGTCTCCGGGAAGCCCATTCCACAAGTTGACAACTCGATTGAAGAAGAAATTCTTAGATTCGTGGGAGTTAAAAGATTTACCAATAATTTTGCAACCGTTTCCCCGCGTGTAATTAGATAGGTCGATAGTGAAGTACTTACTACAGTTCATATTGTCGATGCCTTTGATGATTTTGAACACTTGAATTAAGTCACCTCTTAATCTGCGCTGGATTAAAGGAAATAGATTTAATTCTCTAAGACGCTCTTCGTATGGTTTGTTCTTTAGGCTAGGTATCATTTTGGTAACTCTACGTTGAACTTGTTCTAGCTTGTTTATGTCTTTTTGGTAATAAGGGCACCAGCATTGAACGCAGTATTCCAGAAGAGGGCGGACTAAGGAATTGTAAAGGGTTAGGATAACGTCTTTGGATTTATGCTCAAATGACCTGCCTATAAAGCCAATTATTTTGTTTGCCTGCTTAACAACTTCTGAACATTGTTGACTCGGTTTTAGGTTACTCGATATTGTTACTCCCAGATCGGTTTCTGTTTACATTCTTAAGCTGAGTGTCATTCATCGAATAGTTTGCTTTCTCATTTAGGTATCCGATATGTAGTACTTTACATTTATCCGCATTGAAACTCATTTGCCATATTTGAGCCCAATGTGACAATTTATCTAGATTGTGTTGCATATCGTCAACTTGATCTTTTGAGAGTACGCTATTTGGAATTTTTGTATCGCCAGCAAATTTTGAGATTGTACAGGTGAGACCCTCATCTATGTCGTTGAAAATTAGAAAGAGAATTGGTCCTAGTACCGATCCCTGGGGTACCCCGCTACTTACATTGGTCCATTTAGATGCCTTACCGTTTATGACTACTCTTTGCTTTCTGTCGCTGAGCCAATTTTCTATCCATTTCAACACACCGTCTTGTATTCCATGCACTTTTTGGTTTTAGTAGTAAACGTTTGTGGGGAACTTTGTCAAAGGCCTTTTGAAAATCAAGGTATATAATATCTACAGCTTTACTCACATCGTAGAGGTTGAGGATATCGTGGAAGAAGTATAAGAGGTTTGTTAAACAGGAACGTTTTTTACGAAAGCCGTGTTGAGTATCTTTAAGTATGTTATTTTCCTCTAAGTGATTTACGAGTCTGTCTCTCATGACCGTTTTCTAGCATTTTACATACAACTGAGGTTAAGCTAATTGGACGATAGTTACTGGGTAGGGATTTGCTGCCTTTTTTGAATATCGGTGTTACGTTGGCTATCTTCCACTGATCAGGCATAGTTCCAGACTGCAAGGATTTATTGAATAGTAATGTCAGTAGTTTGGAGAGCTCATCCTTAGCTTACTTTAGAACTCTAGGCGAGATTGTATCAGGTCCAGGCGTTTTATTTACCTTGAGTTTATCTAAACAATTCAATACTTCTCTCTGTAACGGTGATATTGCTTAGAACATCTGAATTATCAATCTGAATCGGCGATGGTGTAGGGATATCACTGAGGTCTTCTGTTGTAAAAACTGATGCAAAGAAGGTATTGAGGGCACTACTCATTTGTACTTCGTCTTTGGTGTATTCTCCATTTTCATCGACTAACGGTCCAACAGTTGAAGTAACTACTTTTTTCTTTCTGATATAACTGTAGAATTCTTTCGGGTTTGTTTTACTTTGATTCGCAATATGTAACACTAAGGTCTTTTTACTTTGCTTAATTAACTTTTTGGCTTTGCGTCGTAGCTCTACAAATTTCACCCGTTCTTCGTCATTTGGTGAGGATTTTTATCTATCATTAGCACATTTTTTAGCAAGCAGGCAGTTTGAAATATCTTTATTCCACCATTTGGGCTTATTATTATGGCCTGGACGCCGTATTTTCGATGGCATGCAGTCTTGCACTGCTTTTAGGTAAGTGGTTTCGAATAACGTCCAAGATGTATTTATGTCGTTATTGTTAATTAAAAAGCTCCAGTCAGTTTCTTTAAACATAGCTCTAAGTTTATGAAAGTTTGCTTTCTTGAAATTATGGACTTTTTCGATGATACTATTTGGTTCGTTACTAGTAAAGTTTAAAGTGAAAGTTATCGTACGATGGTCGCTGTTACTGAATTCATCACCAACATTCAAATTCTCTATTAATTCTTCTTTTGTTGCAAGTACAATGTCAAGAACGTTATTACCACGGGTCGGTGTTCGAACAAATTGATAAAGCGAACTCTCTTGCAAGTTCGCATACAAGTCATGTCCGGAGTGTGAAGTAAGAGTATCGCCCCACTTGGTCACAGGTAAATTAAAGTCGCCAAAAAATTACGGTATCTTGTGAGTTACTTACATCTGCAATTTGTTCATAAATGTCTCGGTCAGTTTGCACTGATATGCACTGATATGCACTGATATGGTGGTGGTGTTGTTGGTGTGTGGTGAATTGTGGTGTATGGTGGTGGTGTTGGTGTGTGGTGAATTGTGGTGTATGGTGGTGGTGTTGTTGGTGTGTGGTGAATTGTGGTGTATGGTGGTGTTGTTGGTGTATGGTGAATTGTGGTGTATGGTGGTGGTGTGTGGTGTCTGGTGAACTGTGATGTATGGTGGTGGTAAATTGTGGTGTTGTTGGTGTGTGGTGTATGGTGGTGGTGTGTGGTGAATTGTGGTGTATGGTGGTGGTGCTGTTGGTGTGTGGTGAATTGTGGTGTATGGTGGTGGTGTTGGTGTGTGGTGAATTGTGGTGTATGGTGGTGTTGGTGTGTGGTGAATTGTGGTGTATGGTGGTGGTGTTGGTGTATGGTGAATTGTGGTGTATGTTGGTGGTGTTGGTGTGTGGTGTATGGTGGTGGTGTTGGTGTGTGGTGAATTGTGGTGTATGGTGGCGGTGTTGGTGTGTGGTGAATTGTGGTGTATGGTGGCAGTGTTGGTGTGTTGTGAATTGTGGTGTATGGTGGTGGTGTTGGTGTGTGGTGAATTGTGGTGTATGGTGGCGGTGTTGGTGTGTGGTGAATTGTGGTGTATGGTGGCGGTGTTGGTGTGTGGTGAATTGTGGTGTATGGTGGCGGTGTTGGTGTGTGGTGAATTGTGGTGTATGGTGGCGGTGTTGGTGTGTGGTGAATTGTGGTGTATGGGGGTGGTGTTGGTGTGTGTGAATTGTGGTGTATGGTGGCGGTGTTGGAGTGTGGTGAATTATGGTGTATGGTGGCGGTGTTGGTGTGTGGTGAGTTGTGGTGTATGGTGGTGGTGTTGGTGTGTGGTGAATTGTGGTGTATGGTGGTGGTGTTGGTGTGTGGTGAATTGTGGTGTATGGTGGCGGTGTTGGTGTGTGGTGAATTGTGGTGTATGGTGGCGGTGTTGGTGTGTGGTGAATTGTGGTGTATGGTGGTGGTGTTGGTGTGTGGTGAATTGTGGTGTATGGTGGCGGTGTTGGTGTGTGGTGAATTGTGGTGTATGGGGGTGGTGTTGGTGTGTGGTGAATTGTGGTGTATGGTGTCATAAACAAAGATGATAAACAAAACACCATTACGAACAACATCAGTATGAACATACACAAACACATACATACACACAAGTACATACACACAATCTGTTAACCATAACATAAACACACACGCAGGCAATTAAGAGCGCAAACGTTATGTATTCCATTGTTCCAGAGCACGACACAATATTTGTATCTAGAATAGTGCAGAATTAATATGATTCTCACTCACTCACTCACTCACTCACTCACTATTTCTCTCTCTCTCTCTCTCTCTCTCTCTCTCTCCTCTCTCTCTCTCTCTCTCTCATCTCTCTCTCTCTCCTCTCTCTCTCTCTCTCTCTCTCAGTGGCATCATCAGACTACAACATACTGTCACCAGTGGCTGCGTTAGACACCAGGCACTCGTACAGCTTTGTGAATCCCGACTCTGATGAAAATCCAAGACTAAATAGACGATTTACCCCTTCTGTACCGGTGATGTACTTTTTATAATTTTCTGGCAACTATTAGATGATTTTGTTCACCCTAGAAAGGACGTCTACCAATTAAAAGACTACAGACTATCTCAATTAATTATTTTAGCTTCCATATGTCTTTCCTAAGGTTCATAAAATCGTCTAAATGTAGCTGAAAAAGACGTCGCTGGTACAGAAGGGGTTAATGGATGGAACTAGTCATCACTGATTCAACATGTGGAATGAGGGAGTACACACTAAATATATACACATACAGTAGGTGGCAGGATTGATGGTGGTAAGTTTACTTAACCGATATTTTACTCTTCAGGGCCGTGACAAATCGATGTTATGGTTTGAAAACATCAATGCTGGTAAATGAGATGATAACCTCTACTACAGAAAGTGGCCTGGTTATGGAAACTAATTTAATATGTATTATCTTGTTAATAAACAAATGTACACTGACGGAAATAGGTTTTTATATTTTCAAGTAATATGTTGTTTTTGTGAAAAATTAACATATGTTGTTTTTGGTCGAGGAACTTATGTTTGTTGTATGTTATTTGTGAGAGTAGAATCTGTATGGATCAGTAAACTGCTAAAAACTGTTTTTACTGCTAAAACTAAAAAGCGCATGGAATACGAGACGGTGTGTTGAAATGGATAGAAAATTGGCTCAGCGACAGAAAGCAAAGAGTAGTCATAAACGGTAAGGCATCTAAATGGACCAATGTAAGTAGCGGGGTACCTCAGGGATCGGTACTAGGACCAATTCTCTTTCTAATTTACATCAACGACATAGATGAGGGTCTCACCTGTACAATCTCAAAATTTACTGACGATACAAAATTGCAAATAGCGTACTCTCAAAAGATCAAGTTGACGATATGCAACACAATCTAGATAAATTGTCACATTGGGCCCAAATTTGGCAAATGAGTTTCAATGCGGATAAATGTAAAGTACTACATATCGGATACCTAAATGAGAAAGCAAACTATTCGATGAATGGCACTCAGCTTAAGAATGTAAACAGAGAAACCGATCTGGGAGTAACAATATCGAGTAACCTAAAACCGAGTCAACAATGTTCAGAAGTTGTTAAGAAGGCAAACAAAATAATTGGCTATATAGGCAGATCATTTGAGCATAAATCCAAAGACGTAATCCTAACCCTTTACAATTCCTTAGTCCGCCCTCTTCTGGAATACTGCGTTCAATGCTGGTGCCCTTATTACCAAAAACACATAAACAAGCTAGAACGAGGTCAACGTACAGTAGAGTTACCAAAATGATACCTAGCCTAAAGAACAAACCATACATGAAGCGTCTTAGATAATTAAATCTATTTCCTTTAACCCAACGCAGATTAAGAGGTGACTTAATTCAAGTGTTCAAAATCAACAAAGGCATCGACAATATGAACTGTAGTAAGTACTTCACTATCGACCAATCTAATTACACGCGGGGAAACGGTTGCAAAATTATTGGTAAATCTTTTAACTCACACGAATCTAAGAATTTCTTCTTCAATCGAGTTGTCAACTTGTGGAATGGGCTTCCCCGAGACGTTATAGACTGCAGCACCATTGATTCATTTAAATTCCGCCTAGACAAATATCTCACATCAAACCCGCGACTGACTGCGTTTGTAAATGAATAACTTTATTTTATCCTCCCCTCAGTTACTAACCCATATGTCCCCTACTAACTTTCTAGTCCTGCCACGTTAGTGGCAGGGCAGTAGTTCCCTTTCCAATGTTCCCTTACCCACTCTAAACCACTGTTTGGACACTTGATCCTCAGTGTTTTGGAGGACAAGCAGCCAAGAAGGGTCACTAGATCTGCTGTTGCTTGATTTACTTTGTACTCCTTTGTACTCCTTTGTAAATAACACTAGGTATATAACTAGACTTGGTTCTCTGGGTTTGTTGTATGTGTATTTGTGAGAGTAGAATCTGTATGGATCAGTAAATAACACTAGGTATATAACTAGACTTGGTTCTCTGGGTTTGTTGTATGTGTATTTGTGAGAGTAGAATCTGTATGGATCAGTAAATAACACTAGGTATATAACTAGACTTGGTTCTCTGGGTTTGTTGTATGTGTATGTTTGAGAGTAGAATCTGTATGGATGAGTAAATAACACTAGGTATATAACTAGACTTGGTTCTCTGGATTTGTTGTATGTGTATTTGTGAGAGTAGCATCTGCATGGATCAGTAAATAACACTAGGTATATAACTAGACTTGGTTCTCTGGGTTTGTTGTATGTGTATTTGTGAGAGTAGAATCTGTATGGATCAGTAAATAACACTAGGTATATAACTAGACTTGGTTCTCTGGGTTTGTTGTATGTGTATGTTTGAGAATAGAATCTGTATGGATCAGTAAATAACACTAGGTATATAACTAGACTTGGTTCTCTGGGTTTGTTGTATGTGTATTTGTGAATCTGTATGGATCAGTAAATAACACTAGGTATATAACTAGACTTGGTTCTCTGGGTTTGTTGTATGTGTATGTTTGGGAATAGAATCTGTATGGATCAGTAAATAACACTAGGTATATAACTAGACTTGGTTCTATGGGTTTTCTCCTGGCCGACCTAGATGTGTGTGAGTTTGTTACTGTTGTTATGTGTTTGTTTATTTATTTTTGTCTGTGTTGCGTGATCCCTAATCGGGCTCAAGTCGCCCGCGCCTAGCTGTGGGGTATGTGCCTGAGTACGTACACCCAGAAGTGAAAGTCCCTGCATAGGGTTTACCCCCTACTCCTACTACCCCTGAAGCTAGGAACGGGGTGGTCCCTGCCCAGTCCCCCTTACTACTACCCCAGGCAGAAGGGGCAGGGTGTGCCTGTCTGCCACCCCTTCCTTCCCCTCCCCACCCATGAAGAGAACAAACTACCCCCGCTTCCCCCCCTTCCCCCCCCCCCCCACGCACACTTACACGCCACCCCTATGCCAGACAGGAGGTTGACATAAGTGACATATCGTGTTTACCTTCGTATTTACCCTCTGGCGGTTTTGACGCATTTTGATTGTTTATCCTGGCTATAATTAGACGAATAATTACAGCTTAGGAAGGACCAATGTGAAATAATGTCCTAATCTGAATTAAATCGTCTAATAATAGCCATCTATATTATTAATCAGTTCGTGTGTCTGTTTGTCTGTGTATTCTTAATAGGCGGCCGCAGTTTTGGACCTGGGGAGCTGAAACTTTGCATGTGGGTGTCAATTGACCTGGGTCAGGTCATAGAGAGGGCGAGGCCACGATCGGAGGTCGTTTCGAGGCCGAAATTGAAAACAAAAATGAAAAGAATTGCCGTTTGGGGGCAGAAGGAGGCCTCCGATCGAAAAGGTGTATGGAACGAAAGTTGTTCGCAGCCTCCCAAAATGGGGGTAAGGATGAGGTCAGATAAAAAATCGGAGGTCATTTAGCGGCCGAAATCGAGGTCGCCGTTTAATGAGGCACAGGGAGGTCGAGGCCGGTGATTATGGTAGTAGTAGTATTGTGATGATTGTGGTAGTAGTGATTGATGATGGTGATTATGGTAGTAGTTGTGGTGGTAGTACCTGGGCAACGCCGGGTACCCATGCTAGTAAAGCAGAAAGAAGAGTGTCATCTATTCTCAGAGGCTAAATATATGATTGTTATACATGTATTATCATGTAGAAATTATACACCATAATACAATAGCTACTCGTTTTACATTTGACAGCCTAACAATATGCCATGTTTGCTATTTGGTAGTATTATAAAGCAGTATAATCTAGTAATGAATTATTGTATTTGGTAGTATTATAAAGCAGTATAATCTAGTAATGAATTATTGTATTTGGTAGTATTATAAAGCAGTATAATCTAGTAATGAATTATTGTATTTGGTAGTATTATAAAGCAGTATAATCTAGTAATGAATTATTGTATTTGGTAGTATTATAAAGCAGTATTAGTAATGAATTATTGTATTTGGTAGTATTATAAAGCAGTATAATCTAGTAATTAATTATTGTATTTTATGGTGTCTCGGTGTATAACACCTATTGGAAAATATCAAGGAAGTGGTTTACTAAATATAGCAAACTGCATAGGCCTACAGTATGTATTTCGTGCATAACTCAATACTGTAAAATCACACACATATATATATATATATATATATATATATATATATATATATATATATTGAACAATTAATTAACATCGAGGCAAACATTTGTGGTAATGCATATCCCTCATGAGTTATTGGTATATTTAGAGTAGCTGGTAACCGTGTTTAAACTTTGATACTAAATGCGTCTCTATTCATGGTGTTCTAAAGCTGCTTTTCCTGTGTCGACTGCTAAACTATCACCTTTCCTCCCCCGAACTACATACTTGCATAGTTTGAGTCTCGTTTAACCCTTATTGCTTTCTGACATTAGGCTGAGATTAGTATGGATCTTCATATAGAGCTTTTTACCAACTCTTCTGCTACTACTGGAACACCACAGTTAATACAGTTCAGGCCTGCCAACATTATACAGGATAAATCCTATGACCCTAACTATTCAGTTACACTATTAATCTAATTGATTCTGATTAACTTGCACTAAAGATTAACATTAATAATAGATGTGTGCTAATGTAAAAGCAATACAAATAATAATTACAAAAGTAAATGAAAAATCTGTTGGAATCCCTTAAGAACCGAGACAACATTTTCAGAGAGAGAGAGAAAGATTCTATAGTAGGAATTAGATAAGTATTTCCTTACCGATTACCATGTATTTAATATTTGATAAAATATAACTGTCGATTTTAGGTAGGATAGATGGTGAATAGCTATTACTGAACTTTTATTTCGTATTTGCATACGTATGCATTGAGCATCGGCATGCTTCGAAATAACACTTGTCTTCTTTTTCAAGAAGAAAATGTATACATGTGAATATATATAATTATATTATATATATATATATATATGTGTGTATGTATGTATGTATGTGTATGTATGTATGTGTATGTATGTATGTGTATGTATGTATGTATGTATGTATGTATGTATGAATGTATATATATATATAATATTATATATATATATATATATATATATATATATATAAATATATATATATTATATATATATATATATATATATATTTATATTTATATATATATATATATATATATATATATATGAGAGAGAGAGAGTGTGAGAGAGAGAGAGAGAGAGAAAGGTTAATATTCTCGAATATGCACCAAAAAGCCTAAACACGGATCAAGCATTGAATGAATATACCACTTACAATCAATTAAGCAATCCATACAATATGTTTTTTAGCAAGTTCCATCATCTCTTCAGAGGTATTCAAAATTACAAGAATACCATTTCTATGTGCAAATCCATTAAATAGCAATGCATATTGCGCGGGTGGGTGAATGCTATCGATCTATCTATCTATTGCCTGACGCCGTGATCCCCGAAGGGTTGGCCACGGGTGAATACAATAATTTGTAAAATAACTAGAAGGGGTGATGATATTGGAAATTTACATTATAAATACAAACATAATAGAATACTAATTACGCATAAATCATAAGTGTTTATGTGTCAAGCTACGGATAGGTGACAGATAGTGTAAATGATCTTCATTCTGTAAAATCAGATCATTTATTGCAACATTGTTCTGGCATATATAGAATATATATAGATTACCAATTACTGACATGGTCTCGGCCTCGTTGCAAGGTTACTTTATTCTGTGTTCGTGGAAAACAATGATTGTAATCGGCGGTTTCCTCCTGTGTGGGATTGGGGTAGGGTGTGAGTAGGGGGCCTGCTTGTTTAATCTCTCCATTATAGGGTAGGGGAAGGAAGGGGTGACGGACTGGCACCATCCCGTCCCTTCTGCCTGGGGTAGGAGTAGTAAGGGGGACTGGACAGGGCCCACCCCGTTCCTACCTTCTGGGTTAGTAGGAGTAGGGGGTAAACCCTATGCAGGAACTTTCACTTCCGGGTGTACATACATACATACATACATATATATATATATATACATACATACATACATACATACATACATACATACATACACACACATACATACATACACATATACATACATACATACACACACGCACACATACATACATACATACATACATACATACATACACACCCATACAAAGGAGTACAAATGAGTACAAAGTACAAAGGAAATTAAGCAACAACAGATCTAGTGACCCTTCTAGGCTGCTTGTCCTCCAAAACACTGAGGATCAAGTGTCCAAACAGTGGTTTAGAGTGGGTAAGGGAACATTGGAAAGGGAACTACTGCCCTGCCACTAACGTGGCAGGACTAGAAAGTTAGTAGGGGACATATGGGTTAGTAACTGAGGGGAGGATAAAATAAAGTTATTCATTTACAAACGCAGTCAGTCGCGGGTTTGATGCGAGATATTTGTCTAGGCGGAATTTAAATGAATCAACGGTGCTGCAGTCTATAACGTCTCGGGGAAGCCCATTCCACAAGTTGACAACTCGATTGAAGAAGAAATTCTTAGATTCGTGTGAGTTAAAAGATTTACCAATAATTTTGCAACCGTTTCCCCGCATGTAATTAGATTGGTCGATAGTGAAGTACTTACTACAGTTCATATTGTCGATGCCTTTGATGATTTTGAACACTTGAATTAAGTCACCTCTTAATCTGCGCTGGGTTAAAGGAAATAGATTTAATTCTCTAAGACGCTCTTCGTATGGTTTGTTCTTTAGGCTAGGTATCATTTTGGTAACTCTAAGTTGAACTCGTTCTAGCTTGTTTATGTGTTTTTGGTAATAAGGGCACCAGCATTGAACGCAGTATTCCAGAAGAGGGCGGACTAAGGAATTGTAAAGGGTCAGGATTACGTCTTTGGATTTATGCTCAAATGATCTGCCTATAAGGCCAATTATTTTGTTTGCCTTCTTAACAACTTCTGAACATTGTTGACTCGGTTTTAGGTTACTCGATATTGTTACTCCCAGATCGGTTTCTCTGTTTACATTCTTAAGCTGAGTGCCATTCATCGAATAGTTTGCTTTCTCATTTAGGTATCCGATATGTAGTACTTTACATTTATCCGCATTGAAACTCATTTGCCAAATTTGGGCCCAATGTGACAATTTATCTAGATTGTGTTGCATATCGTCAACTTGTTCTTTTGAGAGTACGCTATTTGCAATTTTTGTATCGTCAGCAAATTTTGAGATTGTACAGGTGAGACCCTCATCTATGTCGTTGATGTAAATTAGAAAGAGAATTGGTCCTAGTACCGATCCCTGGGGTACCCGCTACTTACATAGCTCCATTTAGATGCCTTACCGTTTTATGACTACTCTTTGCTTTCTGTCGCTGAGCCAATTTTCTATCCATTTCAACACACCGTCTTGTATTCCATGCGTTTTTAGTTTTAGCAGTAAACGTTTGTGGGGAACTTTGTCAAAGGCCTTTTGAAAATCAAGGTATATAATATCTACAGCTTTACTCTCATCGTAGAGGTTGAGGATATCGTGGAAGTAGTCTAAGAGGTTTGTTAAACAGGAACGTTTTTTACGAAAGCCGTGTTGAGTATCTTTAAGTATGTTATTTTCCTCTAAGTGATTTACGAGTACACACTATACCCATAGCCTAGTAGGTAGAGCTCTCGTCTCACATACGAGGGGTTGGGGGTTCAATCCCCGGCCGGGCGGAGACAAATTGGGCTTGTCTCCTTTCATGTGTGAGCCTCAGTTCACCTAGCTGTAAATAGGTACCTGGAATAATTGGACGACGTTGTGACGTCCAATCTGGGGTTGGCAAAAATGGTACAAGGCGAGATGGGTATTATATGGTTCACCTAAGCTGATGGCTACCTAAGCCTTCGGGCGATACGGTACCGTCTATAGTGAGAATGGTACCATACAGATCCACCCTAAGCCTTCGTTTCCGATGTCGCCAATTGGCTAAAATACAGACTACACACACATCCACAGCCATTCCAACAGTACATAAAACACTTAATATGCATTTCACGCAATACATTCCCAGTTAAGGAGGCGCGATAATAATGAGCTTAGCTCGCATTGCGTTGATTCCCCTTGACGAACAAGTAACTGAGTAACTGAGTAACACATACATACATATATACATACATACATATAGCTAGATATAACATTATGCAGAACACTCAGACAATATAAACACCAGGACAAAGCTCAAGTTTACATTCAATTTATATAACCTGGGACAGAAGTTTTATATTAGACTAATACACAATATTTACGGAGACGCCAAACTTTTCCAAACTTCTCTTCGGCAATTGTCAAAGAATTTCCAGTCGGAGTTTTCTGTTGACAAGTTAATGGGGGGGGGGGAGGATGTTCTATTTATTTATATATATAAAAAACAAAACAAAAACTTCCCTTCTCCCTTTTGTTTAGCCCCATTAGTTGCCAGAACATAAGACATTCGGCACATTAGTTCGTCAATTTCAAGACCTTTTGCCCCATTTTTGTATCAATTGTAAGACTTTTCGTGTCACTTAGGTGTCGATTTTTCCTGGCGAGCGACAGCGAGCCTGAAATTTAAGAGGAAGGCCGGGAATTTTTTTCTATCAAAAAATTTACAAATTTATCTTGAAGGAGGATGTTTTTTTGTAAGCTTTAAGTTTTAAGCTTTTAAGCTTCATGATCCCCTCCGGGGATCAAGGTGTCCGGCAATAGATAGATAGATTGTCTGTAACATGATTGATTGTATTTATATGTATATATGTATGTATGTATGTATATGCTAAGGCCCAATCCTCACTTTTCCTATTTTTATTTTCTATCTTACTCTATTTTTGTTATTGTTTTGTTTTTATTTGCTTGGGGGTGGCCGACTCAAGACAGAGCAAGAACAGGGAAAACACAAAACACATGACAGAACAACGAACAAACACAGACAAAACACAAAATTCACACACATCTAGGTCACCCAAGAGAAGACCCAGAGACCAGGGTCACCAAGGTTGCTCCAGCACTCCCCAGGCCCCCGACCACCCGGAGAGGCTCCGATCTCGGCAGGCAGAAATGCAGCGGAGCCAAAGCCACAAGCCCGCCCACCACACTTCCAGGCGCACCCTTCATATTAATCGTCTCCCCGGGCCAGGCGCCTGATGGACTATTATCTAGTCCAACTTGCGCCCGACCCCTTCCCACAAATGACCACATGTTCACTCAACTATTCACAAGCATTCTCCATTCATTCCTGTTTATTACCACTTCTTTTGCCTGATCTAGTCATTCCTCTATCATCCAAAGCTTGTCTTACACAGTCTCTCCATCTCAATGGGGGTCTTCCTGCCCTTCTATATCCCCTTTTATCTGACTCACATATTCTCTTTGTAAGCCTTTCATCTCTCATTCGTTCAACATGACCATACCAGCTCAGCACCCTTCTGTCCACTTTGGCTGACAAATGTTCCTGTTGCCCCTTCTCCTACGTATCTCTTCATTCCTCAAACCGTCTCTACGAGTAACACCACACATACTCCTCAAGCAGCTCATCTCCATCACATCCAGCTTTCTTCTCTCCTTTTTCTTCAGTGCCCATGTCTCAGCCCCATACATCACTGTTGGCACAACAATTCCTTGATACATTGCACTTCTTACTTTCATTCCGAGATTTCTCGTCTTCCACATACTTCCCATTGCTCCGAAAACCTTCCTTCCTTCACACACTCTGTTTTACCTCCATTTCCATACCTCCACTCCTGCTTATCATTCCTCCTAGATATTTAAAACACTCTACTTGTTCTAATATTTCCCCATCCAGCCTCATATCTAGATTCACCCTACGATCACCCCTATTGCACACCATTACTTTTCTTTTATTGACGTTCAACTTCAGCTTCCTCCTCCCACAAACCACTCCAAACTCTTTGACTACCCGCTGCAATTTCTCCTCAGAATCCGCCACCAATGATGTGTCATCAGCGAACAGCAACTGATTCAACTCCCAATCTCTACCATTCTTTCCTACTAAACCCAATCCTCTTCCCATAGCTCTCATTTTCACCTCCCTCACCACACCATCCATAAACATATTGAACAGCCATGGTGACAATACACAACCCTGTCGCAAACCTACCTGTACCTCATACCATGCACTCAACTCACCATTTCCTATTCTAACACATGCTCTGCTCACTTCATAACAACTCTTAACTGCTTTTAACAAATTTCCTCCAATTTCATAAATCCTTAACACCTTCCACATTGCTTCACGATCCACACGATCATACGCTTTTTCCAAATCCATAAAAGCCCAAAATATCTCCTTCTGCTTCTCTAAATACTTCTCGCATAAATGTCTTACTGCAAACATCTGATCCACGCACCCTCTTCCCCTCCTAAAACCGCACTGTTCTTCTCCTATTGAAACTTCCGTACACTTTACTATCCTCTCTATCAACACCCTGCCATACAGCTTTCCAACCACTGATAATAAACTAATACCTCTATAACTTGAACACTCCTGCCGATCTCCCTTCCCCTTGTACAACGACACAATACATGCACTCTTCCAGTCTATTGGTACCATTGACACAGCAAAGCACACATTGAAAAGTGTCACCAACCAATCTATTATCACATCTCCACCCTTCTTTATACACTCCACAGCAATACCATCCAAACCTTCTGCTTTTCCCGCTTTCATTGTTTCACTGCTTCTCTCACCTCATTTTCCTCAATCCTTTCATTCATTCCCTGCCACCTGGGTGGCCTGGGTAACCTACACTATCTCCATCAACCACTGCTTCAATCACTGCTTCTCTTGCATCTCTTGCATTTAGCAAAGATTCAAAATTCTCGGCATATCCTTTCCTCACTTCAACTGGTTCCACTAGTAATTCTCCATTTGCATCTTTCACTGACTCTTCCCTCTTTTATCCTCCTTTCCTTACTCTATTTACCTCCTTCCAGAACATCTTCTTTCGTTCTTCAAAATTCTCACTCAACCTTTGACCCCACCTAGTGTTCTTATATATGTGTGTTTATAGATGTGTGTATATGTGTGTTTGTATGTAGCGTACTCTAGGAAGGTTGGTGAAGGACCGACCATGAGACCCAGAGAAGAATATTTGTAAAAGTTAGAACCAACCTCAGGAGTAAAAGGACATGAGAAGGAAACGGAAGAAGAAACAGAAGAAGAAACAGGAAAAGAAGAAAAGTAAGAACCATCCCCAGGAAGAAAGAGACATGAGACTTAAGCGGAAGAAGAGACAGAATAAACAGAAAAAGAAGAAAAGTGAGAATACACCCCTGGAAGAAAGAGAAGAAGAAACAGAAGAAACAGAAAAAAAGCAAAGTAAAAACCATCCCTAAGAGGAAGAGGACATGAGAAGGTAACGGAATGAGAAACAGAAGAACAAAAGAAACAGAAGGAGAATAAAAATGAGAACAAACCCCAGGCAGAAAGGGACATAAGACGGAAACGGAAGACGACTTTTACTGTGAGGGAAGAGAACGAGAAAGTCGAGGTCGGCTGGGTCAAGCGATATTAATTTTAGTCTTTGAGTACCGCACACTGACTCACACTCTCTCTATCTATATATCTATCTATGATCTCTCTCTCTCTCTATCTATCTATCTATCTAATCTCTCTCTATCTATCTCTATCTATCTATCGATCTCTCTCACACTCTCTGTCACTCTCTCTGTCTCTCTCTCTCTCTCTCTCTCTCTCTCTCTCTCTCTCTCTCGCTCTCCGGTCTCTCTCTCTCTCTCTCTCACACCCACACTTTACCAACGCAGCTAAGCTTTATTGGTGTGGACATATCTTCCTCCCTTGTGTTCCTCGGCCACAAAGAGACAGTGTTGCCAATGTAGCTACTTTCCCGCTAGTTTTAGAGGTGCTTAAGGGAGCTCAGACGGTATTGTGCAGCATAATTTACTGGCTTGGCTCAATGGTTTAAAGAGGAGGTTAAGTTTGCTCTCTAAACCTCTATCAAGCTTTAAAAACACCCACAAGACCCCCCTTCGATATAAATTTGTAAATTTTTCCGTGGAATTATGTCCCGGCCAAAGGCCGAATCCTCTTCAAATACAGGCTCGTTATCGCTTGCCAGGAAAAGAACCGAGATCTAAATGGCCCGAAAGGTCTTAATATTAGCAAAGAAATTGGGCCAAAGGTCTGAAAATCGCCAAACTAACTAACCTTATAACTAATAGGGCTAAACATGAAGGAGAAGGAGGACTCGAAAAACCAACTTCCTCCCCTTAATTTGTTCTAGAGGTAAGCTTGTACATCTAGGGACCTGAATTCTAGCGATACTCTGGAGATTTGAGCCATTTTAGAGCGATATTCTATAGATCGTGGAATAATTCTAGCGATAGGCCTACTCTGGAGATTTGAACCATTTTCGAGCGATATTCTATAGATCGTGGCATTATTTTAGTGATTATTTGGAGATTTGAGCTATTTTAGAACGATATTCGCATGGAGATTTGGGCCATTTTAAAGCGATATTTTATAGATTGTGGCATAATTCTAGCGATAGGCCTACTCTGGAGATTTGAACCATTTTCGAGCGATATTCTATAATTTGTGGCGTTATTCTAGCGATTTTTGGCTTTTGTTTACTATATAGCGGACTTGACTTAGTAACCCTGCCAAGAGTCTCCCTGCTGCCACAAGTCTTTCTCTTTTACCCTCACCCAAATTCCTGCATCAAGCCGAGGACGAATCTTGCCCCCCCCCCCCCCCCCCCCTTCCTCCTAGATAGACTGAGTGGTAATTTTAAGACTTTACATCCCATTTGTCAATATAAAACTTTCGCGCCATTAAGGTGTCGATTTTTTTTCCTGGCGAGCGACAGTGAGCCTGTAATTTTAAGAGGAACCGGCCTTCGGCCGGCAAATTTGTTCAAGTTTCATGGAGGTCTAGCGAGGAAATTAGAATATGTGAAAAACTGAATAAATAGACCAAAAGAACAGCCACTATCCCCTTAACCTGACAACATTCCTGCATCAAGCCGAGGACGATCATCGATCTTGCCCAACCGAGATAGACTGAGTGGTAATTTTATGACTTTACACCCCATATATTTGTCAATAGTAAGACCTTTCGTGCCAATTAGGTGTCGATTTTTTTCCTGGCGAGCGGAAGCGAGCCTGTAATTTTAAGAGTAACAGGCCTTCGGCCAGCAAATTTTGTATAAATTTGTTTACAAATATTTCTTGAAGGGGGGTCTAGGTGGAGCTTCTACAGCTTGATAGAGGAAACTAAAAACTAAACTAAACTAAATTCTGGCCTCTGCCCGCAACAGATCCGACCTCCTCATGTTGGAATCGCTGTTTATTATGACTAGGCAACCTCAGCTCAACAATTGTACCGCTCTACAACTTTTTACACAATCATTTATGTAAGCATTGCACTGTTCATTTCTGTGCTTATGTATATTTTTCTTAATATTCTTAGGTTTTATGGATTATGTTCATTTAACTGTTAATATTAGTAGTATTTTAATATCAACTGTATTAGTTCGTCATAATTAATGTATTCACAACTACATACTCTATTGGTTGTTGTTGTTGTTGTTGTTCCCCAAGCTGCATGGCCGAACAGCCCCAAGGCCCCGAGCAATTCCAAGGCCATAACCGAGTGCCCCCACAGAACCCTCCCCGCCGACCACAATAAAGCCTGGGTGACCGAAGCCACTCCATGGCGGGGGGCTGAGGAGGGTGCGGAAACGCCCGGGAAACCAAAGCCCCACCCAGGGCCCTGTGCCCCTCAGCAATTATGAAGAGAAAGTTGAGGGGCAAGGGAAAAATGTGACAAATTGTCTTCCAATCTTGGTAGATTGGGAGGTCAATCCACGGAGAAGACGCCGTCACTTGAGATCTAGAAAATATATAAGTTAAAGGAAAAGTCAGAGTAAGCTATGGGTATGGCAGAGATTGCTCAGCTCTCACTCTGATAGACCAGCCCATCACCACATGACTAGAACCCAATCCTCTCAGCATCAGCTAGGAAAGGCCCTAGAAAGCCGCCTTGGCGGGGGGATAGCTCCCCTATTTCAACCCCTTTCGGGGTTGGGCACCCGCCCACATACTCTATTGGTTCATTTGATTGCTTTGGTCGTTAGTTTTGAATCTCTAGGCATAATTTACATTATTATAATGTATTTTAAGTAGTAGAGTATTTGCGGAAGTGTTGATTTAGTATTTTTTTAATTTGTAGGCATTACTCTTTTATAAATACATTATAGGCATTATCTTCGTGTTTAATATACATCGCATTCACTATAATTCTTTTCACATTCTGTCTAGGTAAATAACTCGTATCTTGTGGATTCACCTGAACAATTATTTTTATCTTTTAATTTCGGTTGGTGTTGCAGAAGTCTTAGGATATAAATTTTAGTATTTCGAAATATAGGATGTTTTTATATCTAAATATTAATGAAAATTTTATGAGAAAGAACGAAACTGAATGGTTTAATTTTTTATCTTATGCTGACAAGTGTTGTTCTTATGTTTAGCACTGATGATGGAGAAATGATGTTCCGAAACGTCTGGTTAATAAAGAAAATGTTCGTGGCTGCGCTCGTCTTACTCTTCCTTATCAAGTTATGCTTCCCTATCGGAAAACCTCTACCCGAGATTATATATATATATATATATATCTATATATATCTATAAATCATAATAATATAATATATATAGGCCTATATATATATATATATATATATATATATATACAGAGTGGTCTTGCCACTGGACTGGTAATCCAATGGACCCGGGTTCGAATCCCAATATGTCAATGGGAAGATATTATTGGGATGGAATTTGTGCTGTACCTAGTTTCAGTGCATTACCACAACACACCGAAATGCCCAAAAAAAATACCCTCTTTGTTCCCTGATTAAATAGCATTGCATGAATATTCCCATATTCAAAATATGTTACAGGGGGGCAATGCCTAGTGACTTAATTGCTCAATAGGTGGCGTTCTGAGAGTGAGGGTCCGAGTGTGGGGGGTGAGACTGTGAAGCACAGGCGAAGCGGCTTCAGAGATAGAATTGCTTCGAGCCGGGGTGCTTCGCATGTCTCACTCCCTAGACTGGAACAAGACCTCATGGGCCTCACCGTGTTCAGCAGTGTAGTGTAAAGGCTCTCAGCCTATGCCCGAGAGGGAGTAGTTGGGATATAGAAAAAAAAAATAAAAAAATTATATATATATATATATATACTACCCGTCAGGAACCTCCAGAGGACTATCCCTTATTCTTCAATAATACAAAAATCAACCCTTCATCTTCTCTCAATGTTCTCGGTGTCTCTTTTTCTTCTGCTCTCCCTTGGAAAGACCACATTACCAGTCTCGCTAAGGCTGCCTCCCAGAAGCAAGCTGGGTGTGCTCAACCGCCTCAAGGGGTTGTTGTTGTTGTTGTTGTTCCCTAAGCTGCCTGGCCGAACAGCCCCGAGTCCCTGAGAAAGGCCATGGCCATGATCGGGCTTTCCCACAGAGCTCTCATTGAGTGTAGATTGTGTTGTTGGCGTAAGTGGTTGTGTGAAATGCAGTCTTCTATGATGTGTTTAATGGTATGGGGTGCTGTGTTACATCCCGGGCAGGCGTCGACAACGGAGTCATCCAGTCTCTTCTGATAGCTCAGGAGAGCTGGATGGTGTCCGCATCTCAGCCTGGCCAGGTGGACTCTGTCCTCGCGAGGAAGGGAGGATTCGGAAGGATGGATTTCGGGAGGTCGTGCATGCAGCTGCGTGTTGTCTGTGAGTGAGTGGATGGATCGGTGAGAGATATGAGTATGGATGTGCTTCTGGAAGTTGGTTCGGGGTGGGCAGGGAGGGAGAGAGGACAATAATTGTGTGTGATACCGTGTGCTGGGTGTTGTTTTGATATTTCTTGGTGTCTGTGGGTGTGTTGCCATGTAGTTTAGTGGGTGGTCTTGGTTCGTGGAGGCTGCTGCCAGGAATTGAGTGCCTCTCATGTCCAGATGGTCTTTGACTTTGAGGATTTTGGTTTCTTGATGTAGGTGATCTGTGGGTGCAGTAGCTGTGCAGCCTGTAATGATCTTCAGGGCTTTGTTTTGAATAGTCTGTAAGGTCTTGTGATGTGTTTCAGCTAGGTTAGAAGCCCAGGCTGGGCTTGCGTATTCCATCACTGATCTTATGTATTGTTTATATACTGTGGTGGTAGTTTCTTTGTTGTGTCCAAATTTTGTGTGAGCAAGTGACCTGAGGGCGTTAAGTCTGGGTGTCAGTTTCTTTTTAATGTTTGTGGTGTGCTGTTTTAATGTCATATGAGTATCATATGTTACTCCTAGGATTTTGGGTGTGTGTGTATGTGTTAGGGGTGTGTTGTTTATGGTGAGTTGATGGATGTATTCGTGTTCTCCTGTCCAACTTGTGAGCAGGGTTGCGGTGGATTTGGCTGGGGCTAGATTAAGTCTGTTTGTAGTGCACCAGCCATGTAGTGTGTCGAGATAGGGTTGAAGGAGATCTGTTGCTCTTTTTGGGTCATGGTGTGTGCATGTGAGTGTTATGTCATCTGCATAGGAGGCTAAGTTTATTTGGGGCGTATTGGGTGTAGTTATATCGTGCATGTACAGATTGAAGAGTGCGGGCGATAGGACGGATCCTTGTGGGACTCCGTTTGGAAAGTTTCTGATTTTAGATGACTGACCGGCAAAAGATACGTGTGCACATCTGCCTGCTAGGAAGTTGGCCAGCCACCTTTTTGTGTTGTTGTGCATGTTTGTGTTGTAGATTTTGTTTGTTAGGTTGTGGCGGGGGATGGCATCGAAGGCTTTACTAATGTCGAGTGTGGCTAATAGTGATCTGTGTGGTAGTCTAGCTGAGTTGATGCCGTCGAAAGCTCTTTGTGTAAGGTCTGTGAGAAGAGTGTTTGTGGAGTGCAGTGGCCTAAAGCCATGTTGTGTTGGAGCTAGGGGTAGGTCAGGTGTAATTAGTTGTAATACTAGGCGTTCCATGACTTTGGAGGGGGAGCAAAGGAGTGTGATGGGGCGGTGCGAGGAGGGCAGCGTGGGATCTTTGTTGGGTTTGGGGAATGTGATGATGATACCATGCTTCCAAATGTCTGGTATTGTGTTGTGTGAATAGCTGTAGTTTGATATGTTAGGGAGTGCTTGTATGCCTTGTGGTCCCAGGTGTCTGAGGTGTATGTTGCTTATGTTGTCTAGGCCACAGGCGGGTGAGTGCTTGAGATTGTTGATGATATGCTTTGTCTGGTGATTGGTGAAGGGTGTATAGTCAGGGTCTGTGGGGAATTGTCTCTTACGTCGGATGACACGTCGGTCGTCTTTGTGAGGTTTTAGGTGGCTGACATGTGAAAAGTGATTGATGAGAGTGTTTGCTTGTTGTTTACATGAAGGAGTAGAGTCTGTTGTTGTTGTTGTTGTTGTTCCCTAAGCTGCCTGGCCGAACAGCCCCGAGTCCCTGAGAAAGGCCATGGCCACGATCGGGCCCTCCCACAGAGCTCTCATTGAGTGTAGATTGTGCTGTTGGCGCAAGTGGTTGTGTGAAATGCAGTCTTCTATGATGTGTTTAATGGTATGGGGCGCTGTGTTACATCCCGGGCAGGTGTCGACAACGGAGTCATCCAGTCTCTTCTGATAGCTCAGGAGAGCTGGATGGTGTCC
Organism: Paralithodes platypus; assembly: GCA_032716605.1. Classification (NCBI taxonomy): domain Eukaryota; kingdom Metazoa; phylum Arthropoda; class Malacostraca; order Decapoda; family Lithodidae; genus Paralithodes; species Paralithodes platypus. The sequence continues at coordinate 17,407,749 of CM064566.1, forward strand.
GCATCTCAGCCTGGCCAGGTGGACTCTGTCCTCGCGAGGAAGGGAGGATTCGGAAGGATGGATTTCGGGAGGTCGTGCATGCAGCTGCGTGTTGTCTGTGAGTGAGTGGATGGATCGGTGAGAGATATGAGTATGGATGCGCTTCTGGAAGTTGGTTCGGGGTGGGCAGGGAGGGAGAGAGGACAATAATTGTGTGTGACACCGTGTGCTGGGTGTTGTTTTGATATTTCTCGGCGTCTGTGGGTGCGTTGCCACGCAGTCCAGTGGGCGGTCCTGGTTCGTGGAGGCTGCTGCCAGGAATTGAGTGCCTCTCATGTCCAGATGGTCCTTGACCCCTCAAGGGGTTCTTTACCCCTGCACAGCTTCTTGCTCTGTACAGGGGCACAGTGCGTCCTTGTATTGAGTATTGTTCACATGTGTGGGGAGGATCCTCTCACACAGCACTCCTAGATAAAGTAGAGAGGAAAGCCTTTCGTATCATTGACTCCCGTCCACTCAGCAACTCTGCAATCTCTCTCTCTCTTCGCCGCAATGTTGCATCTCTCTCGCTATTCTATCTCTACTACAATATTCAGTGTTCCTCGGAGCTTTCCCAGTGTATACCACCTCCTCTACGTAGGGTGCGTAGTACCCGCCTTGCAACACAGTCCCACCCCTACTCTGTGCAACTCTCCAACCCCAGAGTGAAACGCTATTCTCAGACTTTCTTCTATTCAACTGCTGAGCTCTGGAACTCTCTCCCTGAATCAGTCTTTCCCTCTTCCTACGACTTAAATTGCTTCAAACTCCGTGTGTCTAGGCATTTTAGCTCGAACGTCCCTTGATTTCGGCCGCCACTCTTTGAAATCTGGGGGAGGCACTCGCTGCAGGAAGTTATGCCTTTTGTCTCCCTCATTCACATAGAAAACAAAAATATATATACAGTATGTATACAGTATATATACAGTATATAAACATTATATATATAATTATATTCTGCACCCTATATGCTCCCTGTCTCTCCCCTCCCCTGGGTTACAATTATAATATATTCCAGCCTGCTTGGCACTCATTATGTTATGGAGCTCCTTCAAGGGTTTTCCTTTTATGATGACGTCTTTGCAACATTATATATATGATACTATCTCTCTCTCTCTCTCTCTCTCTCTCTATATATATATATATATATATATATATATATATATATATACTGTAAATATATCTATCTATCTATCTATCTACCTCTATCTATCTATCTATCTATCTATCAACAAAACGTTGGTCATCATTTTCTTCACTGTATGTTATAAGGGAGAGATAGACACTTTTTCTGGACCCCCTTCTCCCTCATGTTTATCCCCTTTAGTTTTGAGATTTTAAGAGGTCCGTTCACTAGTTTGGCGATTTTAACACTTCACCCCATTTCGTTGTCAATTTTAAGACCTTTCGTGCCATTTAGGTGTCGATTTTTTCCTGGCGAGCGATAGTGAGCCTGAACTTATAAGAGGAACCGGCTTTCGGCCGGGACATTTTTCTAACGAAAAATGTACACAATTATCTTGAAGGGAGGTTTGTGGGTGTTTTCCTAAGCTTGATGGAGGTCTTGCAAGGAAACTAAAATGTAAATTAATACATGAATTAATAGACCAAAAAAGAACGGGCCATTCTCCCCTTTTGAATTATGCGAGGGCTGTGGTGGAAAGAAAAACTACAAAACGTGTTTTATCGGTGTAAAAGACTAAGATGCATGTACCAGAATCCTCAAAGGCATTCACAACCGACAAAAGTTCATTGTTTTTTGGCTGGAAACTTGGAAGAAACCTCTCACCATGCTAATGTCTTAAGGGGAGATAGCCGTTTTTTTAGTCTATTAATTCTTGTATTCATATATTTCTTAGTTTCCTCGCTAGACCTCCAGCAAGCTTAGAAAAAAAAAACCTAGACCCCACTTCAAGATAAATTTTACATTTTTCGGTAGAAAAATTTACTGGCCGAAGGCCGGTTCCTCCTAAATTACAGGCTCGCTATCGCTCGCCAGGAAAAAATCGACGGCTAAATGACACGGAGGGTCTTCAATTTGACAACGAAATGGGGCGAAAGGTGTTAAAATCGCCAAACTAATCGGCCGAACGACTTATAATCTCAAAATAAATGGGACTTAACACTAGGAAGAAAGGGGTCCAGAAAACCGGTCCATCTCCCCTTAATTGAATACAGAATTTGTTCTTCTTGGACTGAGCCAGCGTAATGCGAGCCCTGGTATTGGTGGCAAATTGATATATATATATATATATATATATATATATATATACTGTATATATATATATATTATATATATTTATATATATATATATATACATATATATATATATATATATATATATATATATATATATATATATATACTGTGTATGCAGTATATAGGCTACAGTTATGAATTTATATTTATTTATTTTTATTTTCTATCTATTCTATCTATCTATATGCTCAGGCCCAATCCCCATTTTGGGGGTAGCCGACCCAAGACAGAGCAAGAACAGGGAAAACACAAAAACAACATAAAACAACAAATAAACACAGATAAAAAGCACAAACTCACACACACATCCAGGTCACCCAGGAGAAGACCCAGAGACCAGGGTCACCAAGGTCACTCCAGCACTCCCCCGGCCCCTGACCACCCGGAGAGGTTCCGATCTCGGCAGGCAGACATGCAGCGGAGCCAAAGCCACAAGCCCTCCCACCACACTTCCAGGCGCACCCTTCATATTAATCGTCTCCCCGGGCCAGGCGCCTGATGGACTATTATCTAGTCCAACTTGCGCCCGTCCCCTTACTCCAAATGACCACGTGTTCACTCAACTATTCACAAGCATTCTCCATTCACTCCTGTCCACCACCACTTCCCCTGCCTGATCTATAGTCATTCCTCTATCATCCAAAGCCTTTCTTACACAGTCTCTCCATCTCAATGGGGGTCTTCCTGCCCTTCTATCTCCCCTTGTACCTGACTCACATATTCTCTTTGTAAGCCTTTCATCTCCCATTCGTTCAACATGACCATACCAGCTCAGCACCCTTCTGTCCACTCTGGCTGACAAATGTTCCTGCTGCCCCACTCTCCTACGTATCTCTTCATTCCTCAATCTGTCTCTACGAGTAACTCCACACATACTCCTCAAGCAGCTCATCTCCATCACATCCAGCCCTCTTTTCTCCTTTTTCTTCAGAGCCCATGTCTCAGCCCCATACATTACTGTTGGCACAACAATTCCTTGATACAGTGCACTTTTTACTTTCACTCCGAGATTTCTCATCTTCCACATACTTCCCATTGCTCCGAAAAACTTCCTTCCTTCACACACTCTCTGTTTTACCTCCACTTCCATACCTCCACTCCTGCTTATCGTTCCTCCTAGATATTTAAAACACTCTACTTGTTTTTTCATTTTATCTTTGTCATATTTCTACATCCGATAAATCATGATATTTGCACATTAACAATATGCATTCAATATATAAATGATGTGACTGTCCTTCTCTCTCCTGTCCACGGCGTGTTTGTCGTATTTCTACAACTATTATGTGACTGTCCTTCTCTCTCCCGTCCACGGCGTGTTTGTCGTATTTCTACAACTATTATGTGACTGTCCTTCTCTCTCCCGACCACGGCGTGTTTGTCGTATTTCTACAACTATTATGTGACTGTCCTTCTCTCTCCCGTCCACGGCGTGTTTGTCGTATTTCTACAACTATTATGTGACTGTCCTTCTCTCTCCCGTCCACGGCGTGTTTGTCGTATTTCTACAACTATTATGTGACTGTCCTTCTTTCTCCCGTCCACGGCGTGTTTGTCGTATTTCTACAACTATTATGTGACTGTCCTTCTCTCTCCCGTCCACGGCGTGTTTGTCGTATTTCTACAACTATTATGTGACTGTCCTTCTCTCTCCATCGAAAACTCGGCGTCCAGGCCATAATAATAAGCCCAAATGGTGGAATAAAGATATTTCAAACTGCCTGCTTGCTAAAAAATTTGCTAATGATAGATTAAAATCCTTACAAAATGACGAAGAACGGCTGAAATTTGTAGAGCTACGACGCAAAGCCAAAAAGTTAATTAAGCAAAGTAAAAAGACCTTAGAGTTACATATTGCGAATCAAAGTAAAACAAACCCGAAAGAATTCTATAGTTATATCAGAAAGAAAAAGTTGTTACTTCAACTGTTGGACCGTTAGTCGATGAAAATGGAGAATACACCAAAGACGAAGAACAAATGAGTAATGCCCTCAATACCTTCTTTGCATCAGTTTTTACAACAGAAGACCTCAGTGATATCCCTACACCATCGCCGATTCAGATTGATAATTCAGATGTTCTAAGCAATATCACCGTTACAGAGAGAGAAGTATTGAATTGTTTAGATAAACTCAAGGTAAATAAAACGCCTGGACCTGATACAATCTCGCCTAGAGTTCTAAAGGAAGCTAAGGATGAGCTCTCTAAACCACTGACATTACTATTCAATAAATCCTTGCAGTCTGGAACTATGCCCGATCAGTGGAAGCTAGCCAACGTAACACCGATATTCAAAAAAGGCAGCAAATCCCTACCCAGTAACTATCGTCCAATTAGCTTAACCTCAGTTGTATGTAAAATGCTAGAAACGGTCATACGAGACAGACTCGTAAATCACTTAGAGGAAAATAACATACTTAAAGATACTCAACACGGCTTTCGTAAAAAACGTTCCTGTTTACCAAACCTCTTAGACTTCTTCCACGATATCCTCAACCTCTACGATGAGAGTAAAGCTGTAGATATTATATACCTTGATTTTCAAAAGGCCTTTGACAAAGTTCCCCACAAACGTTTACTGCTAAAACTAAAAGCGCATGGAATACAAGACGGTGTGTTGAAATGGATAGAAAATTGGCTCAGCGACAGAAAGCAAAGAGTAGTCATAAAGGGTAAGGCATCAAAATGGACCAATGTAAGTAGCGGGGTACCCCGGGGATCGGTACTAGGACCAATTCTCTTTCTAATTTACATCAACGACATAGATGAGGGTCTCACCTGTAAAATCTCAAAATTTGCTGACGATACAAAAATTGCAAATAGCGTACTCTCAAAAGAACAAGTTGACGATATGCAACACAATCTAGATAAATTGTCATGTTGGGCCCAAATTTGGCAAATGAGTTTCAATGCGGATAAATGTAAAGTACTACATATCGGATACCTAAATGAGAAAGCAAACTATTCGATGAATGGCACTCAGCTTAAGAATGTAAACAGAGAAACCGATCTGGGAGTAACAATATCGAGTAACCTAAAACCGAGTCAACAATGTTCAGAAGTTGTTAAGAAGGCAAACAAAATAATTGGCTTTATAGGCAGGTCATTTGAGCATAAATCCAAAGAAGTTATCCTAACCCTTTACAATTCATTAGTCCGCCCTCTTCTGGAATACTGCGTTCAATCCTGTTGCCCTTATTACCAAAAAGATATAAACAAGCTAGAACGAGTTCAACGTAGAGTTACCAAAATGATACCTAGCCTAAAGAACAAACCATACGAAGAGCGTCTTAGAGAATTAAATCTATTTCCTTTAACCCAGCGCAGATTAAGAGGTGACTTAATTCAAGTGTTCAAAATCATCAAAGGCATCGACAATATGAACTGTAGTAAGTACTTCACTATCGACCAATCTAATTACACGCGGGGAAACGGTTGCAAAATTATTGGTAAATCTTTTAACTCACACGAATCTAAGAATTTCTTCTTAATCGAGTTGTCAACTTGTGGAATGGGCTTCCCCGAAACGTTATAGACTGCATCACCGTTGATTCATTTAAACTCCGCCTAGACAAATATCTCGCATCAAACCCGCGACTGACTGCGTTTGTAAATGAATAACTTTATTTTATCCCCCCCTCAGTTACTAACCCATCTGTCCCCTACTAACTTCCTAATCCTGCCACGGACATTAGTTCCAGGGCAGTAATTCCCTTTCCAATGTTCCCTTACCCACTCTAAACCACTGTTTGGACACTTGATCCTCAGTGTTTTGGAGGACAAGCAACCTAGAAGGGTCACTAGATCTGTTGTTGCTTGATTTCCTTTGTACTCCTTTGTACTCTCCCGTCCACGGCGTGTTTGTCGTATTTCTACAACTATTATGTGACTGTCCTTCTCTCTCCCGTCCACGGCGTGTTTGTCGTGTTTCTACAACTATTATGTGACTGTCCTTCTCTCTCCCGTCCACGGCGTGTTTGTCGTATCTCTACAACTATTATGTGACTGTCCTTCTCTCTCCCGTCCACGGCGTGTTTGTCGTATTTCTACAACTATTATGTGACTGTCCTTCTCTCTCTCCCGTCCACGGCGTGTTTGTCGTATTTCTACAACTATTATGTGACTGTCCTTCTCTCTCCCGTCCACGGCGTGTTTGTCGTATTTCTACAACTATTATGTGACTGTCCTTCTCTCTCCCGTCCACGGCGTGTTTGTCGTATTTCTACAACTATTATGTGACTGTCCTTCTCTCTCCCGTCCACGGCGTGTTTGTCGTATTTCTACAACTATTATGTGACTGTCCTTCTCTCTCCCGTCCACGGCGTGTTTGTCGTGTTTCTACAACTATTATGTGACTGTCCTTCTCTCTCTCCCGTCCACGGCGTGTTTGTCGTATCTCTACAACTATTATGTGACTGTCCTTCTCTCTCCCGTCCACGGCGTGTTTGTCGTATTTCTACAACTATTATGTGACTGTCCTTCTCTCTCCCGTCCACGGCGTGTTTGTCGTATTTCTACAACTATTATGTGACTGTCCTTCTCTCTCCCGTCCACGGCGTGTTTGTCGTATTTCTACAACTATTATGTGACTGTCCTTCTCTCTCCCGTCCACGGCGTGTTTGTCGTATTTCTACAACTATTATGTGACTGTCCTTCTCTCTCCCGTCCACGGCGTGTTTGTCGTATTTCTACAACTATTATGTGACTGTCCTTCTCTCTCCCGTCCACGGCGTGTTTGTCGTATTTCTACAACTATTATGTGACTGTCCTTCTCTCTCCCGTCCACGGCGTGTTTGTCGTATTTCTACAACTATTATGTGACTGTACTTCTCTCTCCCGTCCACGGCGTGTTTGTCGTATTTCTACAACTATTATGTGACTGTCCTTCTCTCTCCCGTCCACGGCGTGTTTGTCGTGTTTCTACAACTATTATGTGACTGTCCTTCTCTCTCCCGTCCACGGCGTGTTTGTCGTATTTCTACAACTATTATGTGACTGTCCTTCTCTCTCCCGTCCACGGCGTGTTTGTCGTATTTCTACAACTATTTCTACCGTAATATAGATATCATTTCCGAAATTCAAAGAGTCTCGAGAATGGGAAACTTATAAACTATTGTGACTTTGTTGTATTTCATTTATCGGCACATACAGTTATTATGAATATGGTGGAATCAAGGAGGAACAATTTGCAACACAGTATTACAAAAATATTATTGAATATATTTATTTAAGGGGGAGATGGGGGGTTTTCTGGTCCCCCTTCTTCTTCATGTTAAGCCCCATTAGCTTTCAGATTGTAAGACGTTCGGTCCATTAGTTTGGCGATTTTACACTTTTCGCCCCATTTATTTGTCAATATTAAGGCTTTACGCGTCATTTAGGTGTCGATTTTTTACCTGGCGAGCGATAGCGAGCCTATAATTTACCGTCAGATGAAATTAAGTCGAGTATCTAGTATTGGGAATCTGATAATATTCACCTTCTCCATGGATGCCTTTCCTATCCTAATCGTCTCTTACTTTACTTCTTGATCGTCGTGGTTTTCTTATCTCAGGTTCATTAGCTTAGCGCTCTCTCTCTCTCTCTCTCTATCTATCTATCTATCTATCTATCTATCTATCACACACACTCACACGCACACATACACACACACACACACACACATTATAATTTGGGAATATTGTGAGTCATATAATTATAATCGAAAAAGTACGAGGGTGTCCAGAAAATATAGTTCCAAAAATATTTCCACGATATCCATATGAAAGAATATAGAAATGTTAACTCTTTGAAGATTGTGACGCATGTTGACAGTTTGTTCTGGTTACCATTAGACGATTTTGAAACGTCTAAGGGGGGTCACCTGTTTTTTTTTATCTAGCTCTCTTTTTCTCTCTTTCTCTGACTGGTATCCATTTGACCCTATTCAGCCAACCGTTTTAAGACGTTTTATCCCGATCCAGGCGTCGATTTCTTCCTGGCGAGCGATAGCAAGCCACCATTGTATGGAAATATCTGACTTCGCCGGAGACATTTTTCTATCGAAAAATGTACAAATTTAGCTTGCTGTAAAACAAAAATATATAGATGCTGGCTCGCTACCGCCTGCACAGAAAATATTGACACCTGGATGGGGGTAAACGTCTTATAACAGTAGGCTGAATGGGGCCGAATGGATACAAGCCAAAGAGAGAGGGAGAGAAAGAGAAAAAAAGCGAGCTGGGCTCCCTTAAAGGGGGTGACCAGCTTTTTGTGATTTCTGTCCTTTTCTCTCTTTCTCTGGCTTGTATCCATTCGGCCCCATTCAGCCAACTATTTTAAGACGTTTATCCCCATCTACTGTACAGTAGGTGTCGATTTCTTCCTGGCGAGCGATAGCGAGCCAGCATTATATGAAGAAATCTGGCTTCGCTGGACACATTTTTCTATCAAAAAATTTACAAATTTAGCCTGCTGTCAAACAAAAATAAAAAATATGCTGGCTCGCTACCGCTCACCAGTAAAAAATTGACACCTGGATGGGGATAACCGTCTTAAAACAGTAGGCTGAAAGGGGCAACATGGATACAAGCCAGAAAAAGATAGAAAAGGACAGAACAAAAACAGGTCACCCCCCTTAAGAAGGATCTGTAGGAGTTATAATGGTAAAGACTGTCTCAATCAACACTCTGATTTCTCCATACAATAGAAAAAAAACGACACCTGGATGGGGATAAACGTCTTATAACAGTTGGCTGAATGGGGCCGAATGGATACAAGCCAGGGAAAGAGAGAAAAGGAGAGAAAAAAAGCAGGTGACCACCCTTAAAGCCGAGGTAAAAAGCTGCCCGCCTCAGAGCCAAGTATTAACCCCTTCCGTACTGGTGACGTACTTTTGTTTATATTTCTACTACATTTAGACGATTTTATGAAGCTTAAGAAGGATATAGAACAGCTAAAAGGGTTAATTTAAATAGTATGTAGCCTTTTAATTGGTAGACGTCCTTCGCAAACTGAATAAAATCGTCTAATAATTGGCAGAATATAATGAAAAAGATATCCCCGGTAGTGAAGGGGTTAAGGGGGCCCACCTCGCTTTGTTTTCTTCTCTTTCTCTCCCTCTCTCTTTGGCTTATATCCATTCAGCCCCATTCAGCCTACTGTTTTAAGACGTTTACCCCTATCCAGGTGTCAATATTTTCCTGGCGAGTGGTAGCGAGCCAGCATATATATAATTTTGTTTTGACAGCATGCTAAATTTGTACATTTTTCGATAGAAAGATTTCTCCGGCGAAGCCGGATTTCTCCATACAATGCTGGCTCGCTTTCGCTCGTCAGGAAGAAGTCGACACCTGGATTGGGATAAACGTCTTAAAACAGTTGGCTGAATGGGGCCGAATGAATACAAGCCAGGGGAAGAGAGAAAAGGAGAGCAAGGTCAGGGAAGTGAGGTCAGTCTGGAAGTGAGGTCAGCCTGGAAGTGAGGTCAGTCTGGAAATGAGGTCAGTCTGGAAGTGAGGTCAGTCTGGAAGTGAGGTCAGTCTGGAAGTGAGGTCAGTCTGGAAGTGAGGTCAGTCTGGAAGTGAGGTCAGTCTGGAAGTGAGGTCAGTCTGGAAGTTTATAATCTCTTTCGTGGAATGGGTGGTGGTGGGTTGGTGCCATCATTGTTCACACTGACACACACACTCTCACTCTCTTATTCTTGCTCACTCTCCCTTATTCTCTCTCTCTCTCTCTCTCTCTCTCTCTCTCTCTCTCTCTCTCTCTCTCTCTCTCTCTCTCTCTCTCTCTCTCTCTCTTTCTCTCTCTCTTTCTCATCACTAATCCTCTCCATAACACTATATTCTAATAATTACACATTGGATTTTTATTCCCTATATGAATTCCCGAACCCTTTTAAGGGGGTCACCGGCATTTTTTTTTTATCGTGTTCTCCTTTTCTCTCTTTCCCTGGCTTGTATCCTTTCGGCCCCATTCAGCCAATTGTTTTAAGACGTGTATCCCCATCGAGGTGTTGATTTCTTCCTGGCGAGCGTTAGCGAGCCAGCATTGTATGGAGAAATCCGGCCTCGCCGGACACATTTTTCTATCAAAAAATGTACAAATTAAGCTTGCTGTCAAAACAAAAAAATATATATGCTGGCTCGCTACCGCTTGCCAGAAAAATATTGACACCTGGATGGAGGTAAACGTCTTAAAACAGTAGGCTGAATGGGGCCGAATGGATACAAGAGAGAGAGAGAGAAAGATAAAAAAAAAAAAATGAGGTGGGCTCCCTTAACCCCTTCTGTACCGTTCACGTCCTTTTAACTTTATTCTGGCTACTATTAGACAATTGTATTAAGTTAAAACAAGCCTCCATCAATTAACAGGCTTCCAACTGTCTCCCTTAACTCTTTATACTAGCACAGATCCTTCATGAACTGCACAACACAGTCTTTATACTGGCACAGATCCTTCATGAACTGCACAACACAGTCTTTATACTAGCACAGATCCTTCATGAACTGTACAACACAGTCTTTATACTAGCACAGATCCTTCATGAACTGCACAACACAGTCTTTATACTAGCACAGATCCTTCATGAACTGCACAACACAGTCTTTATACTAGCACAGATCCTTCATGAACTGCACAACACAGTCTTTATACTGGCACAGATCCTTCATGAACTGCACAACACAGTCTTTATACTGGCACAGATCCTTCATGAACTGCACAACACAGTCTTTATACTGGCACAGATCCTTCATGAACTGCACAACACAGTCTTTATACTGGCACAGATCCTTCATGAACTGCACAACACAGTCTGTATACTAGCACAGATCCTTCATGAACTGCACAACACAGTCTTTATACTGGCACAGATCCTTCATGAACTGCACAACACAGTCTTTATACTGGCACAGATCCTTCATGAACTGCACAACACAGTCTTTATACTGGCACAGATCCATCATGAACTGCACAACACAGTCTTTATACTGGCACAGATCCTTCATGAACTGCACAACACAGTCTTTATACTAGCACAGATCCTTCATGAACTGCACAACACAGTCTTTATACTAGCACAGATCCTTCATGAACTGCACAACACAGTCTTTATACTGGCACAGATCCTTCATGAACTGCACAACACAGTCTTTATACTGGCACAGATCCTTCATGAACTGCACAACACAGTCTTTATACTGGCACAGATCCTTCATGAACTGCACAACACAGTCTTTATACTGGCACAGATCCTTCATGAACTGCACAACACAGTCTTTATACTAGCACAGATCCTTCATGAACTGCACAACACAGTCTTTATACTAGCACAGATCCTTCATGAACTGCACAACACAGTCTTTATACTAGCACAGATCCTTCATGAACTGCACAACACAGTCTTTATACTGGCACAGATCCTTCATGAACTGCACAACACAGTCTTTATACTAGCACAGATCCTTCATAAACTGCACAACACAGTCTTTATACTGGCACAGATCCTTCATGAACTGCACAACACAGTCTTTATACTAGCACAGATCCTTCATAAACTGCACAACACAGTCTTTTTACTAGCACAGACCCTTCATGAACTGCACAACACAGTTTTTATACTAGCACAGATCCTTCATGAACTGCACAACACAGTCTTTATACTAGCACAGATCCTTCATGAACTGCACAACACAGTCTTTATACTGGCACAGATCCTTCATGAACTGCACAACACAGTCTTTATACTAGCACAGATCCTTCATGAACTGCACAACACAGTCTTTATACTGGCACAGATCCTTCATAAACTGCACAACACAGTCTTTATACTAGCACAGATCCTTCATGAACTGCACAACACAGTCTTTATACTGGCACAGATCCTTCATGAACTGCACAACACAGTCTTTATACTGGCACAGATCCTTCATGAACTGCACAACACAGTCTTTATACTAGCACAGATCCTTCATGAACTGCACAACACAGTCTTTATACTAGCACAGATCCTTCATGAACTGCACAACACAGTCTTTATACTAGCACAGATCCTTCATGAACTGCACAACACAGTCTTTATACTGGCACAGATCCTTCATGAACTGCACAACACAGTCTTTATACTAGCACAGATCCTTCATGAACTGCACAACACAGTCTTTATACTGGCACAGATCCTTCATGAACTGCACAACACAGTCTTTATACTAGCACAGATCCTTCATAAACTGCACAACACAGTATTTATACTGGCACAGATCCTTCATGAACTGCACAACACAGTCTTTATACTAGCACAGATCCTTCATAAACTGCACAACACAGTCTTTTACTAGCACAGACCCTTCATGAACTGCACAACACAGTTTTTATACTAGCACAGATCCTTCATGAACTGCACAACACAGTCTTTATACTAGCACAGATCCTTCATGAACTGCACAACACAGTCTTTATACTGGCACAGATCCTTCATGAACTGCACAACACAGTCTTTATACTAGCACAGATCCTTCATGAACTGCACAACACAGTCTTTATACTGGCACAGATCCTTCATAAACTGCACAACACAGTCTTTATACTAGCACAGATCCTTCATGAACTGCACAACACAGTCTTTATACTGGCACAGATCCTTCATGAACTGCACAACACAGTCTTTATACTGGCACAGATCCTTCATAAACTGCACAACACAGTCTTTTTACTAGCAGAGATCCTTCATAAACTGCACAACACAGTCTTTATACTGGCACAGATCCTTCATAAACTGCACAACACAGTCTTTATACTAGCACAGATCCTTCATAAACTGCACAACACAGTCTTTTTACTAGCACAGACCCTTCATGAACTGCACAACACAGTTTTTATACTAGCACAGATCCTTCATGAACTGCACAACACAGTCTTTATACTAGCACAGATCCTTCATGAACTGCACAACACAGTCTTTATACTGGCACAGATCCTTCATGAACTGCACAACACAGTCTTTATACTAGCACAGATCCTTCATGAACTGCACAACACAGTCTTTATACTGGCACAGATCCTTCATAAACTGCACAGCACAGTCTTTATACTAGCACAGATCCTTCATGAACTGCACAACACAGTCTTTATACTGGCACAGATCCTTCATGAACTGCACAACACAGTCTTTATACTGGCACAGATCCTTCATAAACTGCACAACACAGTCTTTTTACTAGCACAGATCCTTCATGAACTGCACAACACAGTCTTTATACTGGCACAGATCCTTCATAAACTGCACAACACAGTCTTTATACTAGCACAGATCCTTCATAAACTGCACAACACAGTATTTTTACTAGCACAGATCCTTCATGAACTGCACAACACAGTCTTTATACTAGCACAGATCCTTCATGAACTGCACAACACAGTCTTTATACTAGCACAGATCCTTCATGAACTGCACAACACAGTCTTTATACTGGCACAGATCCTTCATGAACTGCACAACACAGTCTTTATACTGGCACAGATCCTTCATGAACTGCACAACACAGTCTTTATACTGGCACAGATCCTTCATGAACTGCACAACACAGTCTTTATACTAGCACAGATCCTTCATGAACTGCACAACACAGTCTTTATACTAGCACAGATCCTTCATGAACTGGACAACACAGTCTTTATACTGGCACAGATCCTTCATGAACTGCACAACACAGTCTTTATACTGGCACAGATCCTTCATGAACTGCACAACACAGTCTTTATACTGGCACAGATCCTTCATGAACTGCACAACACAGTCTTTATACTAGCACAGATCCTTCATGAACTGCACAACACAGTCTTTATACTAGCACAGATCCTTCATGAACTGCACAACACAGTCTTTATACTAGCACAGATCCTTCATAAACTGCACAACACAGTCTTTATACTAGCACAGATCCTTCATGAACTGCACAACACAGTCTTTATACTGGCACAGATCCTTCATAAACTGCACAACACAGTCTTTATACTAGCACAGATCCTTCATAAACTGCACAACACAGTCTTTATACTGGCACAGATCCTTCATAAACTGCACAACACAGTCTTTATACTAGCACAGATCCTTCAACTGCACAACACAGTCTTTATACTGGCACAGATCCTTCATGAACTGCACAACACAGTCTTTATACTAGCACAGATCCTTCATGAACTGCACAACACAGTCTTTATACTAGCACAGATCCTTCATGAACTGCACAACACAGTCTTTATACTGGCACAGATCCTTCATGAACTGCACAACACAGTCTTTATACTAGCACAGATCCTTCATAAACTGCACAACACAGTCTTTTTACTAGCACAGATCCTTCATAAACTGCACAACACAGTCTTTATACTAGCACAGATCCTTCATGAACTGCACAACACAGTCTTTATACTAGCACAGATCCTTCATGAACTGCACAACACAGTCTAAATATTGGTAGAATAAAATCTAAAAGACGTCACCGGTACAGAAAGGGTTAAGGGGGGATGGTTCACTTTTTGGCCGATGTTTTTCATGTCTTCAATATTTGTCTAGTTCCTCCCTAGCCCTCCATCAAACTTAAAAAAACATCCATTAGATCCCCCTTGTCGATTAATTTGTACATTTTTCGGTAGAAAATGTCCCGGCCAAAGGCCGGTTCTTCCAAAATTACAGGCTCACTAACGTTCGCCAGGACAAAAATCGACAACTAAATAGCAAAAAAGGTCTTGATAATGACAAAGAAATGGGGCAAAAGGTTTTAAAATCGACAAATTAATGGGGGAAACGTCTTAAAATCTTAAAAAAACTGATGGGGCTAAACACGAGGGAGAAAGGGGACCAGAAAAAAACGGCCCATCTCCCCTTAAGTCAAGCTAACCACCAAAGTGCACATGGTCTCCGTGTCTACAATATAGTCAAGCATTTTAATAACAATCAAATATTATTGCTATATACATTTAGTTAATTAAGGGGAGACTGGCCGTTTGTTTGGTCTATTAATTAAGGGGAGACTGGCCGTTTGTTTGGTCTATTAATTAAGGGGAGACTGGCCGTTTGTTTGGTCTATTAATTAAGGGGAGACTGGCCGTTTGTTTGGTCTATTAATTAAGGGGAGACTGGCCGTTTGTTTGGTCTATTAATTAAGGGGAGACTGGCCGTTTGTTTGGTCTATTAATTAAGGGGAGACTGGCCGTTTGTTTGGTCTATTAATTAAGGGGAGACTGGCCGTTTGTTTGGTCTATTAATTAAGGGGAGACTGGCCGTTTGTTTGGTCTATTAATTAAGGGGAGACTGGCCGTTTGTTTGGTCTATTAATTCATTTGTTCATATAATTATATTTTTAGTGTCCTCCCTAGACCTCCATCAAGCTTAGAAAAACACCCTCTAGACCCCCTTCCAAGATAAATTTGTACATTTTTCGGTAGAAAATGTCGCGGCCAAAGGCCGGTTCCTCTTAAAATTGCAGGCTCGCTATCGCTCGCCAGGAAATATTCGACACCTAAATGGCACGAAAGGTCCTAAAATTGACAACGAAATGGGGCGAAAGGTGTTAAAATCGCCAAACTAATGGGCCGAACGTCTTATAATCTCAAAACTAGTGGGGCTAAACATTAGGGAGAAGGAGGTCCAGAAAAACGGTCTGCCTCGCCTTAAGAAGGACCCATGTTATTAAGAGGGTTTATTGAGATCTTATTTACCCATTTGAGTCGTAGAGGTCGATTATAAACTAAAGAAAGTCATCTAATGGTAACCAGAATATCATGACAAATACGTAATGGTGGTGAAGGGGTTAAGGGAGCCCACCTCGCTTTTTTGTTTTTCTTTCTCTCCCTCTCTCTTTGGCTTGTATCCATTCGGTCCCATTCAGCCTTCTGTTTTAAGACGTTTGCCCACATCCAGGTGTCAATATTTTTCTGGCGAGCGGTAGCGAGCCAGCATATATATTTAGTTTTGTTTTGACACCAAGCTAATTTTTTTTTATTTTTCGATAGAAATTTTTTCCGGCGAAGTCGGATTTCTCCACACAATGCTGGCTCACTTTCGCTCGCCAGGAAGAAATCGACACCTGGATGGGGATAAACGTCTTAAAACAGTTGGCTGAATGGGACCGAATGGATACAAACCAGAGAAAGAGAGAAAAAGAGAGAGAGATACAAACAAAAGCAGGTGACCCCCCATAACCCATTCAGAACCGGGGACGTCCTTTTCATCATATCCTGGGAACTATTAGACGATTGTATTCAGCTTAGGAAGGACCTCTAGCCATAATAAGACTGTCAAATTATCTCAACCAACCCTTCTAACTACCACAGATCCTTCCTAAGCTGCATAATATCGTCTAAAATACTCTAAATAGAGCTAGAATATTATACATCACACGTCGCTGGTACTCAAAGGGTTAAGGGGGGATGGTCGTATTTGTTTATTTTCTTTTATGTATCTTTGTATTATTTGTTTAGCTTCCTCTCTAAACCAAAACCCTCCCTCTAGATAAATGTGTAAATTTTTCGATAGAAAATGTCCTGGCCGAAGGCCGATTCCTCTTATAATTACAGGCTCGCTCTCGCTCGCCAGGAACAAATCGGCAACTAAATGGCACGAAAGGTTTTGATATCGACGAAGAAATGGGACAAATTAAGGTCTTTAAATCGACAAACTAATAGGGCGAACGTCTTATAATCTGAAAACTAATGGGGCTAAACAAGAGGACGAAGGTGGACCATAAAAACGACCCATATCCCCTTAAAAACCCATGTTGTTGAAAATACCTAGAGGCATAAAGGTAAACTAAGGTTAAGGGGGTATGGGCCGGTTTTCTGGACCACTTTCTCCCTCATGTTTAGCCCCATTAGTTTTCAGATGTTAAGATGTTTGCCCCATTAGTTATTCGATGTTAAGACCTTTCGCCCCATTTCTTCGTCAATACTTAGACCTTTCGTGCTATTTAGGCGTCTATTTGTTCCCTAGCGAACGATAGTGAGCCTGTAATGTTGGAAGAAGCGGCCTTCGGGCGGGACATTTTTCTACCGAAAAATTTACAAATTAATCTAGAAGGGGGATCTAATGGATGTTTTTTATATTTGATGGAGGTTTAGGGAGGAAACTAGAAAAATAACGAATACATTCAAAAATCGCCCAAACAGTGAACCCTTAAGATGCCTGGACGCTAAAATCTTCCCTCGATAATAATTCTGGGATGATGGTGGTGGTGGTGGTTGTGGTAGTGGTAGTGGTGGTTATAGAAGTGGTGGTAGTGGTGGTAGTGGTGATGGCGGTTATAGTGGTAGTGATGGTTATAGTGGTAGTGGTGGTTATAGTGGTAGTGATGGTTATAGTGGTGGTTATAGTGGTAGTGATGGTTATAGTGGTAGTGGTGGTTATAGTGGTAGTGGTGGTTATAGTGGTAGTGGTGGATATAGCCGTGGTGGTGGTGGTGGTTATAGTGGTGGTGATGGTTATAGTGGTAGTGGTGGTTATAGTGGTAGTGGTGGTTATAGCAGTGGTGGTGCTGGTGGTGATAGTGGTGATGGTTATAGTGGTAGTGGTGGTTATAGCAGTGGTGGTGGTGGTAGTGGTGATGGTTATAGTGGTAGTGGTGGTTATAGCAGTGGTGGTGATGGTTATAGTGGTAGTGGTGGTTATAGCAGTGATGGTGGTAGTGGTGGTTATAGTGGTAGTGGTGGTTATAGCAGTGATGGTGGTGGTGGTGGTTATAGCAGTGATGGTGGTGGTGGTGGTTATAGTGGTAGTGGTGGTTATAGTGGTAGTGGTGGTTATAGCAGTGGTGGTGGTTATAGCAGTGATGGTGGTGGTGGTGGTTATAGTGGTAGTGGTGGTTATAACAGTGGTGGTGGTAGTGGTGATGGTTATAGTGGTAGTGGTGGTTATAGCAGTGGTGGTGGTGGTGGCTATAGTGGTAGTGGTGGTTATAGCAGTGATGGTGGTGGTGGTGGTTATAGCAGTGATGGTGGTGGTGGTGGTGGTTATAGCGGTGGTGGTGGTGGTTATAGTGGTAGTGTTGGTTATAGCAGTGGTGGTGGTGGTGGTGGTTATAGCAGTGATGGTGGTGGTGGTGGTTATAGCAGTGATGGTGGTGGTTATAGCAGTGGTGGTGGTGGTTATAGCAGTGATGGTGATGGTGGTGGGGGAGGTTATAGTGGTAGCTGTGGTTATAGTGGTAGTGGTGGTTATAGCAGTGATGGTGGTGGTGATGGTTATAGTGGTGGTATAGTGGTAGTGGTGGTTATAGTGGTAGTGGTGGTTATAGTGGTAGTGGTGGTTATAGCAGTGGTGATGGTGGTGGTGGCTATATTGGTAGTGGTGGTTATATTGGTAGTGGTGGTTATAGTGGTAGTGGTGGTTATAGCAGTGATGGTGGTGGTGGTGGTGGTTTAGTGGTAGTGGTGTTATAGTGGTAGTGGTGGTTATAGCAGTGATGGTGGTGGTGGTGGTGGTATAGTGGTAGTGGTGGTTATAGTGGTGGTGGTGGTTATAGTGGTAGTGGTGGTTATAGCAGTGATGGTGGTGGTGGTGGTGGTGGTTATAGTGGTAGTGGTGGTTATAGTGGTGGTGGTGGTTATAGTGGTAGTGGTGGTTATAGCAGTGATGGTGGTGGTGGTTATAGCTGTGATGGTGGGTGGTGGTTATAGTGGTGGGGGTTATAGTGATGGTGGTTATAGTGGTAGTGGTGGTTATAGCAGTGAGGGTGGTGGTGGTTATAGTGAAGGTGATGGTTATAGTGGTAGTGGTGGTTATAGTGGTAGTGGTGGTTATAGTGGTGGTGATGGTGGTGTTAGTGGTGGTTATAGTGGTGGTTATAGCAGTGATGGTGGTGGTGATGGTTATAGTGGTGGTGATGGTTATAGTGGTAGTGGTGGTTATAGCAGTGATGGTGTTGTTAGTGGTGGTTATAGTGGTAGTGGTGGTTATAGCAGTGATTTTGGTGGTGATGGTTATAGTGGTGGTGATGGTTATAGCAGTGATGGTGGTAGTAGCGGTGATGGTTATAGTGGTAGTGGTGGTTATAACAGTGATGATGGTGGTGACAGTGGTAGTGGTGATGGTTATAGTGGTAGTGGTGGTTATAGCAGTGTTGGTGGTGGTAGAAAAATGTCCTGGCCGAAGGCCGGTTACTACCACAGTCAGAACAAAGGTGACTTTATTTGAGAATGTATTAACGTTCTTACTAATAACAATGATTGGAATATGTAATATATATGTAATACACACCAAAACAATAACAACACGTACACACACACACACACACACCCACACAGACACACACACCCACACATACACACACAGAAAAAAACAAATATCTAAAAAATATCCACTAGGTTGCAACTCCAACTGGATATGTGAAGGATGCGCATAACATATGTGTTCTATTTAACTGGGTAAATAGCGATAATTAATTCATAGATTTCTTAAATGAACGGTGTGGAACCACCGATGTTCGTTCATCCTTGGTTCTTGATAATGTAGGTTTTAATCCCATAGAGTTAGCTGCTATTTATGATGTAAGGGAGCTCAGACGGTATTGTGAAGCATTATTTACTGGTTCGGCTCAATGGTTTAAGGAAGGGGTTTACTTTTCTCTCTAAACCTCTATCAAGCTTAAAAAAACACCCACAAGACCCCCTTTCGATATAAATTTGTTAATTTTTCGGTAGAAAAATGTCCCAGCCGAAGGCCGATTCCTTTTAAAACACAGGCTTCCTATCACTCGCCAGGAAAAAAATCGAAACCTAAATGGCACGAAAGATCTTAATATTGGCAAAGAAATGGGCAAGAATGTAGTTACCGGGTGTATCGCCCACCTTGTTTACACTATGCGGATGCCTTTGGATATAAAAATACATTAGCCTAACCAAACAACCTAACCTAACCTAGTATTCATGCAGTAATGACAAGGGGCAAATAGCAGAATATATAGCGTCGAAATAGACGGGGAACGTAACTGCGAGCGCACAACATGACAACCGTACACCCGAAAACTACATCCTTCCCAAGAAATGGGACAAAAGGTCTGAAAATCGCCAAACTAATGGGGGCGAATGTCTTAAAATCTCATAACTAATAAGGCTAAACATGAGGGAGAAGGAAGACTCGAAAAACGAACTGCCTCCCCTTAACCCCTTACACGGTGTTGATATTGACTCATATTATCAGGACTGTACAACTTAGCACAACTTATAATGTAATTATTATTTAGAAAATACTTTGAATATATAGTTAAGGGGACAGTGGCTGTTTGTTTGGTCTATTAATTCATGTATTCGTATTTTTTGTTAGTTTCTTCCCTAGACCTCCATCAAGCTTAGACAATAAAAAAACTAGAACCCCCTTCAAGATAGAGTTGTACATAGAGAGAGACAAGGAGATAAAGATAAAAAAAAGCCGGTGACCCCCTGTATTCAAACATGTCGTAATCTACATTACTCTTTTATAACAGAACAAAATAATCATGCTGTAATTATATTTATTATTATGTTTTTTACACCAACCAACTTCACATCTAAACTCAATTAATGAAATCAACAAATACATGTGGCACTCCGAGGATTCGAACCCAGGATACTCACATCGAAATTCCGCGCACTATGCATTACGCTATCAAGACAGTTAAAGAAATAAGGACAAGCCTACGATTATTATGCAGTTTTGAATCCTGCATATTAATCTGAGTATGTACATATATTCCAACTGCGCTATGGTAGCCTAATGTACAGTATAGACGAATGGAAGGAGTAATTAATGGGGCACTTAACTAACCCTTAGGAAGGCCTCGCTATAAATTGATCCTGAGGAATAAGCTAATTTATAAATGTCACTTCCAACATCAAGCACCTCCCGATGAAATTAATGAAAGCATGTGATCCTCCCGGGATTCGAACCTGGGTTACCGCATACAGATCTTAAACACTCTAACCATTACACCATCAAGACAGTTTAAAGAAGATAATCCTGTTCCAAATAACTGTTTTTCTTCTAGGTAACCTCGGTGAATATGAGAGTCCATGTACTCTTTGTCTAGCCTAGCCTCCGAAACAGAGGATTACAATATTTCCCAAGCCTTACAGTGCCGGTTCCGTCATTTTAACTATATTCTGGCTACTATTGAAAGATTGTATTCAGTTTATAGAGGGACTCCAGAAACTAACAGGTTTATTGAGGGACTCTAGCAACTAACAGGTTTATAGAGGGACTCCAGCAACTAACAGGTTTATAGAGGGACTCCAGCAACTAACAGGTTTATAGAGGGACTCCAGCAACTAACAGGTTTATAGAGGGACTCCAGCAACTAACAGGTTATAGAGGGACTCCAGCAACTAACAGTTTATAGAGGGACTCCAGCAACTAACAGGTTTATAGAGGGACTCCAGCAACTAAACAGGTTTATAGAGGGACTCCAGCAACTAACAGGTTTATAGAGGGACTCCAGCAACTAACAGGTTTATAGAGGGACTCCAGCAACTAACAGGTTTATAGAGGGACTCCAGCAACTAACAGGTTTATAGAGGGACTCCAGCAAACTAAACAGGTTTATAGAGGGACTCCAGCAACTAACAGGTTTATAGAGGGACTCCAGCAACTAACAGGTTTATAGAGGGACTCCAGCAACTAACAGGTTTATAGAGGGACTCCAGCAACTAAAGGTTTATAGAGGGACTCCAGCAACTAACAGGTTTATAGAGGGACTCCAGCAACTAACAGGTTTATAGAGGGACTCCAGCAACTAACAGGTTTATAGAGGGACTCCAGCAACTAACAGGTTTATAGAGGGACTCCAGCAACTAACAGGTTTATAGAGGGACTCCAGCAACTAACAGGTTTCTAACTATCTCACTTAAGGGGACACCGACTGGTGTTTTGGCCTATAAATTCATTCATTCATAAATTCTTAGTTTCCTCGCTAGACATCCCTCAAACTTAGAAAAACATCCGGTTCCTCTTATAATTACAGGCTCGCTATCGCCCGCCAGGAAAAAAATCGACACCTAAATGGCACGATAGGTCTTACAAAGTATAACGAAATTGGACGCAAGGTCTTATAATCGCCAAACAAATCGGCCGAACGTCTAAAAATCTAAAAAATAATGGGACTATAAACACGAGGGAAAAAGGGGACCAGAAAAACGACAGTCTCCCCTTAACCCTTTTCACTACCACAGACCCTTCTTAAACTGCACACAATCTTCTAAATATAGGTAGAAGAAAATCCAAAGACGTCGCTGGTACAGAAGGGGTTAATTAAGGTCCTGGAGTTGGACGATGTAAGGCCTTTCGTGCCAATTAGGTGTCGAATTGTTCCTGGCAAGCGATAGCGAAGCTGAAATTTTATGAGGAAGCGGCCTTCGGCCGGGACATTTTTCTACCGAAAAATATACACATTTATCTTGAAGGGGGGGATCTAGGGGGTGTTTCTTAGCTTGATGGAGGTCTAGCAAGGAAACTAAAAAAATATAGAAATACATGAATTAATAGACGAAAACAACAAAAATGCATGTCCCCCCTTAATGTATATTTCATTATCTTTGCAGGCCACTCGTAGCTCAGGATGTGAACGCAAAAACAAACAAAACACAAAAAATTAAAAATAAATAAATACATAGATACATACAAAATAAATAAATACATAGATACATACAAAATAAATAAATACATAGATACACACAAAATAAATAAATACATAGATACTTACAAAATAAAAAAATACATAGATACATACAAAATAAAAAAATACATAGATACACACAAAATAAATAAATACATAGATACTTACAAAATAAAAAAATACATAGATACATACAAAATAAATAAATACATAGATACATACAAAATAAATAAATACATAGATACACACAAAATAAATAAATACATAGATACTTACAAAATAAAAAAATACATAGACACATACAAAATAAATAAATACATAGATACATACAAAATAAATAAATACAGATACATACAAAATAAATAAATACATAGATACATACAAAATAAATAAATACATAGATACACAAATAAATAAATACATAGATACATACAAAATAAATAAATACATAGATACACACAAAATAAATAAATACATAGATACATACAAAATAAATAAATACATAGATACACACAAAATAAATAAATACATAGATACATACAAAATAAAAAAATACATAGATACATACAAAATAAAAAAATACATAGATACATACAAAATAAAAAAATACATAGATACATACAAAATAAAAAAATACATAGATACATACAAAATAAAAAAATACATAGATACACACAAAATAAATAAATACATAGATACTTACAAAATAAAAAAATACATAGATACATACAAAATAAATAAATACATAGATACATACAAAATAAATAAATGCATACATACATACACAATAAAGTCAGTCAGGCAGTGAAAAGAGAAAGAAGGTGAAAAGACAAGAACACATTCAATCAGAGAGAGAAAAAACAGGATTGTGCTGCATTTGGAGTTTAACTTTATATTAGGGAGGCACTAATAGCATATGGGATTAAGAGAGAGAGAGAGAGAGAGAGAGAGAAAGAGAGATGAAGAGGGAGGGAGAGAGAGAGAGAGAGAGAAAACAGGAGTGTGCTGCATTTGGAGTTTAACTTTATATTAGGGAGGAACTAATAGCATATGGGATTAAGAGAGAGAGAGAGAGAGATAAAACAGTAGTGTGCTACATTTGGAGTTTAACTTTATATTAGGGAGGAACTAACAGCATATGGGATTAAGAGAGAGAGAGAGAGAGAGAGAGAGAGAGAGAGAGAACAGGAGTGTGCTGCATTTGGAGTTTAACTTTATATTAGGGAGGCACTAATAGCATATTGAGAGAGAGAGAGAGAGAGAGAGAGATGAAAGAGGGAGGCGAGGGGAGAGAGAGAGATGAGAGAGAGATAGAAAAGAGAGATAATAGCGAGGGAGGAGAGGAGAGAGAGAAGAAGAGAGGGAGAGAGAGAGATACGAGAGAGAGAGAGATAGCAGATAGATAGAGAGAGAGAGAGAGGAGAGAGAGAGAGAGAGACAGAGGGAGGAGAGAGAGAGAGAAAAGAGAGATAGAGAGAGAGGAAAATAGCGAGAGAGAAAAAAGAGAGATTAAGGGAGAGAGGGAGAGAGATAGAGAGAGAGAGAAAGAGAGAGAGAGAGAGAGAGAGAGAGAGAGAGAAAGAGAGATGAAGAGGGAGGGAGAGAGAGAGAGAGAGAGAGAGAGAGCGAGAGAGAGAAAGAGAAAGAGAGAGAGAGAGAAAGAGGGAGGGAGGGAAGGAAATATATATAGAGAGAGAGAAGTAGAGTGAGAGAGAGAGGGGGAGGGAGGGAGTGAGTGAGTGAGTGAGAGCGAGAGCGAGAGAGAGAGAGGGAGAACCGGAGGGAAGGTATACATATTTCAAAAGGTTAATTCCTACAATACGGTCGCGCTAAGAAATCATGTCCCAGCTATCATTACGTTTGGCTTGCTCTGTACTGTATTAATGTCTGTCAGATGTTGAATAAGGTGGGTAAGTATAGGAACATGTTTGTATATTTCACTCGATATGATGAAATGAAGCTTAGATATTGCTGATACCAATTATTGATCAAAACATAATTGAGTTCGATACATCACTTATTAGCGCGACTGTACCAGGAGCGTCCTTTTCATCCTATGCTAGCAACTATTAAATGATTCAATTCAGCTTGGGAAGGACCTTTAGCATAAATAAGGCTTCAAACTATCTGAACCAACCCTTTTCCCTACCACAGATCCTTCTTAAGCTGCATAATATAGTCTAAATATAGCTAGAATATAATATAACACACGTCGCTGGTACTCAAAGGGTTAAGGGGGGATGGGCGTATTTACTTGTTCATTGATGTATCTTTAAACATATATTTATTCATTTATTAATTTATTTATTCATTTATCAAACACACAATTGTTTACACAGTGTTAACCCGTTGAGTACCAGTGAAGTGTGTTATATATTTATTCTGGCCGTATTTAGACGATATTATGAATCATAAGAAGAATTTGTGGTAGTTAAAAGGATTGGTTGAGATAGTTTGAAGACTTATTATTGCTAGAGGTCCTACCTGAGCTGAATACAATCATCTAATAGTTGCCAGAATATAATTAAAGGGACGTTACCGGTACTGAACGGGAAAAGGGGGGATGGTTCACTTTTTGGGTGATTTTTGCTTGTATTCATTATTTTTCTAGTTTCTTCCCTAGACCTCCATCAAATTAAAAAAAAAAAAACATCCATTAGATCCCCCTTCCTCGTATTTTCTTGTTCATTAATAGTAGAGGCAAACTTGTGTTGTTAACTATCCTAACAGGTACTCTGAGACACACTAGATTATTCCCTACTTCTTATACAATGTTGATATATGAACTACAATGTCTATGATTATTCTCTGAGGAAGTATTACAACGATATATGGGTCAATTATGGTGATTTATTGCCACATATATTTTGGTACTGATAACTAGAATATAAAGTGCATGTACAACAACTAGACTGTATGTCTCCCATTCCAAATGTTTATAGATGTTTACCTTATTTGGTGGATTGTGTTCTTTTATTTCATAAATTTTATTTTTAGTAAGCGTTATTTCCACAAGCGATTTTGATCAGTTATTTTGCCTTTATATTGTCTTTGTTCAAGTTTTTGTTTGTTTAGTTTGCAAGTTTTACATTTTAATGTCTAAGTACCATTATTTGGTCAGCAATGTTTGTATGAGTTTCTAAATCAAAGTTATCACATTAACCTTTGAAAATTATGATATATATTGATTGTTATTAAAGAATGGTATATCTCGTTACTCATACCTCTGAACCACGACGCACTATGGTATAAAATTAGAATAACAATATAAATGAATATTAATACATAGCATGATATGTTTCAATGATAAATTCAATCAAACTATAATTCATGTTAAGAATTGTTAAGTTAAAAAAAATGCATTTAACCCGGGAAGCGCGGAGCTATGCTATTTAAAACGTTCCACCATACGAAGGTATTTTGGTGTATTCCTTACGAAAATCGTCATAATTACCATAAATATCATTATTACTTATCCATATGAGCCTATTTTAAATTTAATATGAAGATATTAACACTTAAGAGCAATAAAATAAGTGGGAATAGTATTTTGGGGGTGAAAAAGACGTATTATAGCCGCCTGGTCTTATCATGAGGCAAGAGCTAGGGTGGCGTATATCCTCCCTGTCTGAGCTCCAAAGCAGCACTGATGCCTTGCAATACAAGCCTCTGTGTTGCTAGGATCTCTAGCTGCCTCGCCTGTGTTATAGAGACCACGTAAGGGAAAATTCGCACGGAAAATTACCCGATAAAATGGGGAATATAAGTAAAAATAGGTGATAATTGAGGGGGGGAAAGGGGGGCAAGTAGGGGAAGGGGGGGGGGGACACGTATGTAGGAGTGGTAGCAAGTAATTGAGGGGAATGATCCCACCTAATCACATATTGCTTTGTTTTGAGTGTCAGTGGGGTGTTTTGAAAGGCTCTTTATAGGCCTTTATAGGCCTTGAGGACCTTCGCCTTTGCCCATCCAACCTCTTATAAGGTAGTTCGCCTTTCCCGGGTTAAACCCTTGTGAGATTTGGCCTATAAAAATGCTTTTGGAGTAGACAACGGAGATTAGCCTAAATAATTATGGTCATATACTTTTTTACATGAATTGCATGCAACATGCAACATGTAATTTACCATAATACCCATACATCTAAATTCCACATATTTAAATATTAGTGATAAAATATGTATGTCTAGCCTGCAGCTGCAATTTCATCATAGCCCGAAACTCGCAATTCTACATTAAACATAAGCTCAAACGTACATTTTTCCAATATTTGAAAAGAACACTCTTAATTAGGACGGGTCTAGGGATTTTACTCTCACCATTAGCCTAATTAGCCTAGATAGTTATTCATGCAATTTGTTTGGGGGTATAATCAGTCTTTTGATGTTTAATGAATGACTTCAATATGTAGTTCGTTTGCAACTTCTACCTCACTCTTAACTCACTTGCAAGCTCAACCTCTCTCGCTCTCGCTTTCTGTCTATCTATATCTATATCGCTCTCTGTGTATATATATATATATATATATATATATATATACTGTATATATACTGTACAGTATATACACACCATATAATTATATGTATTACTCTCCACCCTCCTCAAGATACAAGTCTAGTCTCTCTTGATGATGGCAATTGTATTTATCTGCGCCACCTTATCTGTCAATGTGTTCCATTCGCCTAAGACACTGTAGGCGAAGAATATTTGTTGTAGGATCTACAGTAGGTTCAGCCTTCTGGTGTTAATTTTACACTGTTTCCGCGTGATTTGGATTAATTGATTGTGAACAGTGATATATATATATATATATAGAGAGAGAGAGAGAGATATAGTGAGTGTATGTGTGTGTGTGTGTGTGTGTGTGTGTGTGTGTGTGTATAAAAGTGTGTGTGTGTGTGTGTGTGTGGGTCTGTGTTTGTGTGTGTGTGTGTGTTTTAGATAGATTGATTGTGAAAAGTGTGTGTGAGAGAGAGAGAGAGAGAGAGTCCAAGTGATCGTACAGAAAGGTATATGGGTCACAGTGTCTAGTCAAGAGAGACAAACAGGGAGGGAAGGGTATTCTTTGTGTTCCTTATCTCTAGAAGGGAGTTAAGGAGGGATGGGCGTATATATTTCCTCATTTATGTATCTTTTCATTTTTTTTTTTTTAGTTTCCTCCCCAGACCTTCATCAAGCTTAAAATTACAAACCCTAGACCCCCTTTCAAGATAAGTTTGTAAATTTTTCAGTTGAAAAATGTCCCGGCCAAAGGCCAGTTCCTCTTAAATTTCAGGCTCGCTATCGCTCGCCAGAAAAAGATGACACCTCAATGACATGAAAGGTCTTAAAATTGACAGAAATGGAGTGAAAGTTCATAAAATCGCCAAACTAATGAGGCGAACGTCTTAAAATCTCAAAAGCAATGGGGCTAAGCATGCGAGAGAAAGGGATCAAGCAACACATGCCTCAAGTGGAAATCTCCCCTTAAACCAATGTAGGCTAACAATGAGGTAGCTTAATAATAATATATAGTAAATTATCACTATACCCTGTTCCAAATAGGTCGGCCAGTCATCGTCAACATTAAGGGGAGATGGGCTGCTTTTCTGGCACCTCTTCTCCCTCATCTTTAGCCCCATTAGTTTGGCGATTTTTTTAACTTTCGCCCCATTTCTGTCAATTTTAAGACCTTTCCTGCCACTTAGGTGTCAATTTTTTCCTGGCGAGCGATAGCGAGCCTGTAATTTAAGAGGAACCGGCCTTCGGCCGGGAAATTTGTCTACCGAAAAATGTACACATTTACCTTGAAAGGGGGACTAGGGAGCATCTTGTTAAGCTTGATGAAGGTATAGCGAGGAAACTAGAAAAATATCATATAAATGAAAAATTCGACCAAAAAGTGACCCATCTCACCTTAACCTCTATAACTCACAAACCACTAGAGTAATGAAGCTAATATTGATACCAGTTCGGAAGAGTCAGCCAGGGAATAGGTGTGGAGATCTAAATCCCGTATGCTCTAGCCTTTATTAACCCTTTCACGCACATATGATGCAGAGGTTGCCAGATTAGCAATAAGAAATAAGAGTTCTCTCACTCTTATAATTACCTCTCCAAAATTAGATTTCTGCCCACAGCTAACTCAAAGACAACTGCAGAGGTTGAAGTAACTAAACTAAAGTTTTCTAAATACCCCTGATGGTAACAAAGGCTTTAAGGTATCACCAATAGGCTCAAAATCGCGTCAAATGTCGGAGAGGGTTAAGTTAAAGAGGTTAGGGTTCACTATTTCTGACCTACATATTTGGAACAGGGCATAGGAGAATGATGAATAAAAGGACAACAAAGTAAACATAAGCGGTTAGCGAAAGTATGAGAGACGAATAAGTTATTATGTACAGTCGACCAAATAAGTGATGTCTCAGCACCAAGTATCTTTTGATCAATATGTGGTATCAGCAATATCTAAGCTTCATTTCTTCATATCTAGTTAAATATACAAACATGTTCCTACACTTGCCCACCCTATTCAACATCTGACAGACATTAATACAGCACAGAGCAAGTTAGAAGGGGATGAGGGGAGATTTCCACTTGAGATAATTTTTCTGGACCCCTTTCTCCCTCACGTTTAGTTCCATTGTTTTTGAGATGTTAAGACGTTCGTCCCATTAGTTTCGCGATTTTAAGAACTTTCGCCGGATTTCTCTGTCAATATTAAGACCTTTCGTGCATTTAGGTGTCGATTTTTTCCTGGCGAGCGAAAGCGAGCCTGTAATTTTAGAAGAAACCGGCCTTGGCCGGGACTCTTTTCTACCGAAAAATGTACAAATTTATCTTGAAAGGGGTCTAGGAGGTAATTTTTGTAAGCTTGACGGAGGTCTGGCGAGGAAACTCAAAAATATATGTATAAATACATATTTGGACCAGTCTGCCCGGCCGTACAATAGTTCTAAAAGAGTGCTAAAAAATACTATTGAAGTTGCCAATAGAGAGTGAACTATCAATCTATCTATCTATCTATCTATCTATCTATCATTCATTCAATCAATCAATCAATCAATCAATCAGTCTATCTATCTATCTAGCCATCCATCCATCCATCCATCCATCCATCCGTCAGTCAGTCAGTCAGTATGTCTATCTATCTATCTATATCAATCAATCAATCAATCAATCAATCAATCAATCAACCTATCTATCTAT
Source organism: Paralithodes platypus (assembly GCA_032716605.1). NCBI lineage: Eukaryota > Metazoa > Arthropoda > Malacostraca > Decapoda > Lithodidae > Paralithodes > Paralithodes platypus. Next base: position 17,437,833 of record CM064566.1, read on the forward strand.
CTATCTATCTATCTATCTCTATATCTATCTATCTATTGAAGGAGAATGTGATGCAAAGCGTATTGCAGAGAAATTTTCAAATAAGTTTGGAATGTTTTTTAAATGATAAAAAGTGTCAGAGCTCTTATAACTTTGAATATTCTCGTGTAAAGTTGAACGAACAGGTGAGAAAAGGCAAATTGCTTGGACTGGTAAATAAATATGATATATATAAAGCAATCATGGAACTAAACTGTGTTCTAGGGTTTGGTGGTATACATTCTAATCATCTGAAGTATTGCCCTGAGAATTTTATGAGTTTATTGGCTAGATTATTTTCGTCCTTTATTGTCCACGGATACTTACCTAATGAAATGATATCTGGAGTAATTATACCTCTAATTAAGGAAAGGTTAAAAAATCAAAGTTCCATTGATAATTATCGGCCAATTATGTCATCATCAGTCTTTCTGAAAATATTTGAATATTGTCTGAAATTCAAAATTACTGATTTTATTGTTTTTAATGATAGACAGCATGGTTTTAGAAAAAATCACTCTACACTGACTGCATGCCTAATCCTGAAAGAAACTATCTTGAGTTATAAATGTTCAGACTAAAATGTATATTCAGCTTTTGTAGACTTACGAAAAGCATTTGATAAAGTAAATCATTTTAAACTTATTGATAAACTTTTGAATTTGGGCATTCCTAATTTTTATGTAAATGTTATATTTTATTTGTATACAAATCAAATAGTAAGAACGAAGCATAAGGATGCTGTTTCAGAACCATGGAAGATAAATAATGGAGTTAGGCAAGGTGGAATACTATCAACTATTCTATTTAATGTATACATTGATGATTTAATAGCAAATTTAGCAAAAAGTAAAGTTGGTTGCAGGCTTGGTAATAAAATGAGTAATGTAGTTGGTTACGCAGATGACCTGGTTCTACTGGCTCCCTCGTCATCAGGATTGCAATTTTTGTTGAATATATTAGAAAAAGAAGCTAATGATATAGATATTGATATTAATATTACTAAGTCAGTGTGTATGTTCTTCAGAGCTGATAATTCTAAATTATTAGGTCCCACCATGATATTAAATGGCGAGAGGCTTAGCAATGTTAATGAACATAAGTATCTTGGATTAGTCTTAGATAGTAATTTGAATAATGATAGGGACTTGATAAGATGTAGAAATAAATTTTATAACGAGTTTAATTGCATTTTGCGAAAATTTTCAAGAGTCAGTTTTGATGTGTTTATTAAACTGTTTACCAGCTACTGCTTAAGCCTGTATGGAACAGAACTATGGTACTGTAATAGAAAGTGTAATGTTCCCTTTAAGCAATTTGCTATTGGTTATCATAAGGCAATCAAGAAAATGTTAGGACTAAAATACTGGGAAAGTAACCATAAAGCTTGTCAACTTGCTGGCCTAATGACTTTTAACCATTTGATGAACTGGAATCAAATAAGATTTGCAAATAGAATGATTGCCCATCCTTGTAAATTACTTGAAAACAGTTTAGTGGATGTATCTAATAGCTTGTATTTAACTAATGAAGTAAATTATATTTTAAATGCAGCATACAGTATCAATTGTTTAAAAGACAATGACATTGAAGCAGTGAATGACATTGAAGCAGTGAAGGCAAGAATTGTATATGTTCAAAATCATGAACCAACAATGCGTTAATGTTTACCTTTAATTTTAATTGTATCTGTAAATATGTAAAAAGTTACTATGTATAGCTTTTTATGAAATAAAGAATTGACTGACTATCTATCTATCTATATATCAATCAATCAATCAATCAATCTACCTATCTATCTTTGGGCCTAACTGTACGAGAAAGAGAGAACAAACAAGTCAAGATTAATAGCTGAGGTATATAATTATGGATACGCCAAATGGAGTCCAATATTTGCCATTGTTTGAGATATACTGTAGGAGGGGAAACTTATGTGCAGAGTATTAACACCAATGGAGGACGAAGAGCGAGAGGGCGGAGTGTAAGTAAAGGGGTGAGCAAGAGAGAGAGAGACGGGGGGGGGGGGGGATGTTAACCCTTTCTGTATCGGCGACGTCTTTAAATTATATTGTAGCTATAGTTAGACGACTTTGGCCAGTTTAAGAATGATCTCTGACAGTAAAAAGGGTCAAGTGAGATAGTTCGAAGCCTGGTAATTGACCACTTGAGAGTTTCGGGCTATAAGGAAGTTGGCGCCGTAAACATCGTTATAGAACAGCAATGCAATAATAATGTAGGTTTGTGATGGATACAAATTATGATTAATAATTTTGTGTGTATTAATAAATGCACTATAATAAATGCACTACGACCGCATTTTAGTTGTTAATTCTGCTAAATATTGATGTCTATACCTCTAACTTCCTTATAGCTTGAAACTCGCATGTGGTTAATTGCTGGAGGCCCTCTTTAAACTAAATAAAATCGTCTAATAGTAACCAGAGTATATTTTAAAAGACGTCGCCAGTACACAAAGGGTTAATAGAGCAGAGTAGAGCCATACACACAGGAACTATACTCGGTTTCATTTCATCTGGCGGTAAATTGAATCCCTTAACAGCTAATTTCTCAATACTTACTGGGAAAATATGAAACTATACTATGTCTCTGCATCATAATACGACCAGGTTTATATAATTAGCACCATATTCCACTACAAAAATATTCAAAATAACGGAGAAATCTTGATGGGAACTTACACGTACAGTTAAGGGGAGATGGGCCGTTTTTTCTAGCCACTTTCTCCCTCATGTTTAGCCCCATTGATTTTTAGAATTTAAGATGTTTGGCCCATTAGTTTGGCGATTTTAAGACTTCACACCCCATTTCTTTGTCAATATAAAGACTTTTCGTACCATTTAGGTGTCGATTTTTTCCTGGCGATCGATAGCAAAAAATTTACAAATTTTTCTTGAAGGGGGATCTAGGGTTTTCTTTTTACAGCTTGATGGAGGTCGAGGGAGAAAACTAAACAAATAATGAAAAGATAAAACAGTAAACACATAAACACGCCCATCTCCCCTTAAGGGGGGGCACCTGCTTTATTTCTCTCCTTTTCTCTCTTAGGCCTACTCTGGCTTGTATCCATTCGGCACCATTCTGCCTACTGTATTAAGACGTTTATCCCTATCCAGGTGTCGATTTCTTCCTGGCAAGCGGTAGCGAGTCAGCATATTTAAAAAATATGTTTTTGACAGCAGGATATATGTGTACATTGTTCGATAGAAAAATGTCTCCGGCGAAGCCAGATTTCTTCATATATAGCTGGCTCGCTATTGCTCGTCAGGAAGAAATCGACACCTGGATGGGGATAAACGTCTTAAAACAGTAGGCTTAATGTTGCCGAATGGATACAAGCCAGAGAGAGAGAGAACAGAAGAGAAAACAAAGATTGCAGGTCACCCCCCTTAACTATATAACTTCGTCTGGTAGTAGCAAGAATAACTTAACTGATAATCTAAACTAAAAATACACTGTTAGTCCCGCAAGTTTCTTTTAAAATCCTACAAACACACAAAAACACATATTACAGTCGCATTAACAAGATGGGTAATAATGCAGCGAACAAAATATGGTCTTTAGTTTAGCCATTATCTTTCACGTATTTTTGTTTTCTCTGATCCTACTCGGTCCTAATATTACCTTGTTTCGTTATCCATCGCTCAATATCTACACAAATCGTTCATAGTACTGGGTATTTCAAAGTTGTTATCGAAACATTGTGAACAGTGACAAATGTAGCTGGAATGGAAGACGTGCATCTAGTTCGGATACAGGTGATATGTTACATAATGTGCTATATTATCCCGCACTAACTTTAATATAAAACAGCAAATTATGAAATATATATACATATATTATAAAAGGTTCTTATTTGTTTGTATAGGTCCTTCACTGGTTAAAGAGCTTTATTCCATGGCCTTTAATTCAGCTTTTAAATGATGAGACAGCAACATAAGGTGGGTTGTTGCTCCGGGAGTGTCGAGCTGGTCAGGATTACCAACATGCTCGTACTTCACTCCTCCTAAACCTTGTGTATATTTCTCATGTATACGATAGACGTTACTTTAAATGTACTAAATATATAATTATTTGTTTTGTATATTCTTCATTAAAACTGTTGCCTAATGATATTGAAGTGTAGGTATGGAGCTATTGATGAGATAATATTATACAGTTAGGTTGGCATCCCTCACTCCCTCATCCCCCCCCCCCCACCCACCCAGCCCTTCACAGCTCACTCAGTTACCTTCACCGTCTCTGGTCGTCGTGTTATTCGCGGTATTTTGTTGCTATTATGTGTTATTCGCGGATCTTGTGTTGCTATTATGTGTTATTCACGGATCTTGTGTTGCTATTATGTGTTATTCGCGGATCTTATGTTGCTATTATGTGTTATTCGCGGATCTTGTGTTGCTATTATGTGTTATTCGCGGATCTTGTGTTGCTATTATGTGTTATTCGCGGATCTTGTGTTGCTATTATGTGTTATTCGCGGTATTGTGTGCGTGCGCGAGTGTATTTGAAGACTGGGAGGCAAGGAAGAGGACTATAGTTGTAAGAATAATACTGATCGACTCCTCCATCGGTAGCTAGGGAGAGGTAGTAGCAGTGAAGAGACAATCAACTCGACCCTACCCTTCCTTCCGTGTGTCTCGAGGTAAGACATTGTTTTGTGCGGTTCATTTACAGTCGCGCTAATAAGTATGTTTTGATAAATAATTTGTATAAACATTATCTAAGCTTCATTTTTTCATATTGAGTGAAATATACAAACATGTTCCTACATTTATCCCACCCTATTCAACATCTGACAGACATTAATACAGCCCAGAGTGAGCCAAACGTAATGACAGCTGGGCATCACTTATTAGCGCGACAGTACAACCCTATGAATAATTATTTATACTACAACGTGTCATAGAGGTCGTCGTTATCGTCTTACTAGGTCCTAAAATAATAATCTTGCGGTAGTTAACAACACGTAATGGAGTTTGCTGTTGTAGAACAGCATATGGTATACAATAGTGATGGCTTTTCCTGTACGCGATTTTTTGTTATAGTCAATATAACTTTGTATGCACATAACTACAAGTGATAATATACCTTCGCCTCGCTGTTGCTCATACTTTAGACGTTGTTTCTCCAAACCACTGTTTACTCGATAAAGTGCATACTAATGGTAGGGCCTATACGATAATTGTTTTAGTTTAGCAATCGTCAATTTCTCCTCTTCCAGCACCCTTCCTTTCCCCACTTCCATCCTCTCCCACACTACCCCTGCGAAAGTTGCCAGATTAGCCCATTTTCGCCGGGGAACGTTCCGCTCGTTCGCACAGTCTGCTGCACCAAATTACAAACAACAACGAGGGGCGTCACGCTCTTCAGTGCCCTTTTTTTTCCCATTTGCAGTAATTCCCGAGAATGGGTGGCCATGAACGTTAGGCGTTTGTCACGAATTGCTAGGTCAAGTTGCCCGGGCTTGACATCTACCAATAACATCTTAACGGTACGGGCTAGATCTGCCGATCCTTTGATCAGCAGCCGACGCTCTGCTGACTATGCCACGGCTCATGACATAAGTAATAATATATGTAATAATAATATATTAATAATCGGTTTATTTAGGGTGGTATAGTTTGACTCACTTGTTATTTCACAGTGAGAAGTACAACTTCAGGCCAAATATGTTGATAAATCTACAGTTATACTACCCCTATTTTGTCGCTATTCTATTGGTACTAATGGGTTAATATTATTAGTAGTAGACTTAGCCTAGTCCTAGTATTGTTTGATGATGCGCGGAAATGTATATTTGACTTGAAATAGATACATTGAAGTATTACAAACCTTCGCGAACCCATAAACAGGGAACGTGAGCTGGGTTTAGACCGTCGCGCACTTTTCGGTTAGGTTAGGTTAAGTTAGGTTTGGCTAATGTTAAAAATACTAAAATGCGACGGTCCTCGGTATTATTAAACAACACTGTATATCAAATAAAAAATATAAAACAAAAACAAATTACCTGAAAAACTCGTATCTGGTTAGTGATAAATGTTTATCAAAATACGTTTTTTTCCAGTTTCTGCGTGTGCTGAACCATCCAAAAACATGCTAAAAGGCGTGTTTTGAAGGGGGGAGGTGGTGGGGGGTAGTGGGGGAGGGGTAGTATAACTGTAGATTTACCGTTTAAGAGAGCCCACTTCGCTTTTTTGTGTGTGTGTTTTTTGTTTTCGTAATTGAAGGCAGATTTGTGTGTGTGTGTATAATATATATATTTCAGTATATATATATATATATATATATATATATATATATATATATATATATATATACCGGTATATATATATACAGTATATATATAAATGCTTGTTAATCCTCTCGTGTCTCTCCAATGTTCTTGCAATACTTTCCCTGCAGCTTATATTGTACCACTTTTCTCAATTCCCAGGAGGGCACTTTTGTCTATCTTAAGGGAGCCCACCTCGCTGTTTTGTTATCTTTCTCTACCTCTCTCTTTGGCTTTTATCCATTCGGCCCCATTCAGCCTACTGTTTTAAGACGTTTACCCCCATCCAGGTGTCAATATTTCCTGGCAAGCGGTAGCGAGCCAGCATATATATTTTTTTGTTTTGACAGCAAGCTGAATTTGTACACTTTTCGATAGAAAATTTCTCCGGCGAAGCCGGATTTCTCCATAAAATGCTGGCTCGCTAGCGCTCGCCAGTAAGAAATCGACACCTGGATGGGGATAAACGTCTTAAAACAGTTGGCTGAATGGGGCCGAAATGATACAAGCCAGAGAAAGAGAGAAAAGGAGAGAAAGATAAAAACAAACGGTGACCCGCTTAAACCAGTATCACACGAGAGCCTATATATATATCAACATTTTCCTGGCAACATTTCCGAAATAATTCGCACTGGTATCAGAAACTAGACTGGCGATAGATGAATTTGGGTAACCGACAAAACTAAAATTGTTTATCTCCTAAGCTTGTCAGGTCAGTGTTGAGGATAAATGTTGAGGGAAAAAGCGCTCGTGTGATGCCGGGTTTACAGAATATTGGACAATGTATTTTTCCCAGTTTATTGTATGCAGATCGACTTGCAGGTTCGCTTACTTTCTGGTCCACCGGTACTTAGTTTATAATATTATATGTAAAGGGATATATACCAGTGTGTATCTTAAGGGGACAGTGGTTATTTTGGGAGGTCTTCTTATTTATATGTTCATTTATTTTTTCGTTTCCTCGCGATACCTTCATTATGCTATAAAAACACCCTCTAGATCCCCCTTCCAGATACATGTGTATATTTTTCGATTGAAAAATGGCCCGGCCGAAGGCCGGTTTCTATTATAATTACAAGCTCGCTATCGCTCGCCAGGAGAAAATCGATACTTAAATGGCACGAAAGGTCTTGATATTGATACAGATATGGAACAAAAGGTTTTAAAGTCGACAAACTAATGGGTCGATTGTCCTAAAATCTGAAAACTAGTGGGGCTAAACATGAAGAAGAAGGGGGGTCAGAAATGCCTACCATCCCCCCTTAAGAGGATGTTTAGTCCAACATGACGGACTTGTAGGTTCTCTTTCACCTAGATAGCTTATTTGTTAAAAATACCATATTTATTCATATTTGTTTTCACCAACCCACCAATTAATTTACAAATAAACCTAACTAGTGAAATCAATGAAAGTAATGAACACATGTGGTACTCCAAGGACTCGAACCTAGGATACTCACACCGAAATTCCGCATATTAAGCATTACGCTATCAATTATGTAAGTGAATTATCGGTGAAATTTAGCCATTCTAGAATAAATTCGTACGTAATATCTTATCACTAACATAATTAATAGTTTGAAGCCAAAACATCAATATTATATTATAAAACAGTTATGCCAGTTACTTGCCATACTAAATGTCAGGAAATTTGGCCCAACTGTTGATTATTTAAATCTTATAATGAATTATACACCAATATATTCATATATTGATAATGTTAACAAACACAGTTACAATTGCAAACACATCATAGAAATGTTGAGATATTAAGGAACACCCCGTGCTTAACATTAATCATCAATTACAAACCCCAATGTACTTGAATAAACTAATGAAAGCATATGGTCCTCCCGGGATTCGAAGTATGCAAGTGAAGGAATTCCATAATTTCCAACTAAACTCTCTCTGAATGTTCAGTCCAGCTATATGATTTTATGCAGAGAATATCTATAGTTATATTTAAGGGGACATTTTTATTTCTTTGTTCATGTAGTTATTTATCCAATGTCTTCTAATTTCCTCCCAAGACTTCCAACATATGCCAAACATATGTATATATCAATGGGAAGATATTATTGGGATGGAATTTGTGTTGTACCTAGTATCAGTGCATTACCACAAAGCCCACCGAAATGCCAAAAAATACTCTCATTGTTCCCTGATTAGATAGCACTGTATGAATATTCCCATATTCAACATATGCTACAGGGGGGCAATGCCTAGTGAGTTAATTGCTCAATAGGTGGCGTTCTGAGAGTGAGGGTCCGAGTCCGAATGTTGACTATAACAGCTCTCGTGTGATACCGGCTTTAAGGGAGCCCACCTCGCTTGTTTCTCTTGCTCTCCCTCTCTCTTTGGCTTTTATCCATTCGGCCCCATTCAGCCTACTGTTTTAAGACGTTTACCCCCATCCAGGTGTCAATATTTTCCTGGCGAGCAGTAGCGAGCCAACATATATATATTATTGTTTTGACAGCAAGCTAAATTTGTAAATTTTTCGATAGAAAAATTTCTCCGGCGAAGCCGGACTTCTCCATAGAATGCTGGCTCGCTATCGCTCGCCAGGAAGAAATCGACACCTGGAAGGGGATATACGTCTTAAAACAGTTGGCTGAATAGGGTCGAATGGATACAAGCTAGGAAAAGAGAGAAAGGGAGAGAAAGATAAAAAAGCAGGTGACCCCCCTTAAGCATTTCACCATCCATCACTCTCATGTGTCACCATTATACGTTTTGGCAATAAAACTCACCATGCGTCACAGAATACATAGCTATTTGGGGAATTTATTACTGGCAAGAGAAGAAACAGGTCGGGCATGGTTGGTGTAAGTTAAATAAAAGGAAGTGTGTTTAAGGGGAGATGGCTCGTTTTTCCGGGCCATCTTTTTCTTCATGTTAGGCCCCATTAATTTTCAGATTTTATGACGATCGGCCCATTATTTTGGCGATTTTAAGACCTTTCACCCTATTTATCTGTCAATATTAAGACGATTCGTGATATTTAGGTGTCGATTTTTTTCTTGGCGAACAATAGTTAGCCTGTAATTTTGTACAATTTAATCTAGAAGGGGGATCTAATACATGTTATTTTAAGCTTGATGGAGGTCTAGGGAGGAAACTAAAAAATACATGAATATATACATATATAAACCAAAAATATATCTACTGTCCCCTTAAAGGGAGAGGTGGAGATTTGAATGATAAATAACGTTAATCAGGCTATGAAATGGAAAACAAAGACAACATTCTAGTGATCGAAAGAAGGAAAATACGGTTACTAGAGAGAGAGAGAGAGAGACTTAAGGGGGTATCACACGAGCGCTTTTTCCCTCAACATTTATACTCAACACTGGTCTGGCAGCTTACGAAGTCAACATTTAGAATATTTTGGTCACCTAAATTCATCTATCATTCAGTCTAGTTTCGAATACCAGTGCAAAATATTCCAGAAATGTTGCCAGAAAAATGTTGATTATAGAATGTTGACTAAAAAAGCTTTCGTGTGATACCGGCTTTATTGTGATCGAAAGAAGAAAAATATGGTTACTAAAGAGAGAGAGAGAGAGAGAGAGAGAGAGAGAGAGAGAGATTTATTGTCATCGAAAAAAGAAATATACTGTTCCTAGAGAGAGAGAGAGAGAGAGAGTAATTCATGGCCAAGTGAACATAATTTTACATTATACTGAGACACGAAGACGTAGAGGAAGGATAACTTTAAAGGGGATGATTTTTTTTTCTGGACCCCTTTCTCCCTTATGTTTAGCCCCATTAGTATTGAGATTTTTAGACGTTCGTTCCATTAGTTTGGCGATTATAAGACCTTTCACCCCATTTATTTTTCAATATTAGGAACTTACGTGCCATTTGGGTGTTAACTATTCCCTGGCGACCGATAGTGAGCGTGTAATTTTAGGAGACATTGGCCAACGGCCGGGACGTTCTTCAACCAAAAAATTTAAAAATGTATCTTGAAGGAGGGTCTAGGGTTTTTTTTTTAAGTTTGATGGAGGTCCAGCAAGGAAACTATCTATTATATTCTGTATACTCAGGCACAATTCACACTTTTCAATTTGTTTTCCTCTTTTTTCCTTTTTGTATTTATTTTTTTATTTATTTATTTTTTTATTTTTGGGTGGATACTATAAAACAAATAAATAAATGAATAAATAAATAGACCCAAATATAAACCCTATCCCTGGAAGAACATGGAGACAGACAGACCCCACCAAGAGGGAGGAGTGGCTGGTGGTTTTATGGGTAAACTTCAATATGAACAGATTAACGAGGTTGGTTCCTGGTAACATAATCCACAACTTGTCTAGATTATTGGAAACATTACCCAAACCAACCCGTGGTTATGTACTTTATGGATTTATTGTGTTTAATGTTTTATATATTATTCTTTATTTATGTTTTTATTGTTTATATATATATATATATATATATATATATATATATATATATATATATATATATATATATAATTATATATATATACATATATTTTTTAAGACATGATGCACTATTGTTTTTCCTTACAGTAAGATTTTCACAACCGTTGACGCTACTTTTACTTAAGTTCAGCTACATAATGACGAATTTATGAAGCTTAGGACATTTATATGGTAGCTAATGGGATTAATGGAGATAGTCTGTAAACTTTTAATGGGTAGATGTTCTGCCGAAGCTCAATAGTTGCCAAACTATAAGGAATGTCACCGGTAGTGGATGGGTTAATTTCACCGGTAGTGGATGGGTTAATGTCACCGGTAGTGGAGGGGTTAATGTCACCGGTAGTGGATGGGTTAATGTCACCGGTAGTGGATGGGTTAATGTAGACACTGGAATTTTCTCTCAGGAATTCGTTCTCAGAAGTAAGAGGAATGCGGCGATATATTCCAAGTCTGTATTTAGTATTCCTGTTTATAATGAACTCAATTATTGGTAACAATTCCTGTTTATAATGAACTCAATTATTGGTAACAATTTCATATTAAACTATCTTTCAGTGTAGATTAAGGGAGCTCAAACGGTATTGTGCAGCACAATTTACTGGTTCGGCTCAATGGTTGTTGTTGTTGTTGTTGTTGTTGTTCCCCAAGCTGCCTGGCCGAACAGCCCCAAGGCCCTGAGCAAGGCCAAGGCCAGAACCGAGCGCCCCCACAGAACCCTCCCCGCCGACCACAATAAAGCCTGGGTGACCGAAGCCACTCCATGGCGGGGAGCTGAGGAGGGTGCGGAAATGCCCGGGAAACCAAAGCCCCACCCAGGGCCCTGTGTCCCTCAGCAATTATGAAGAGAAAGTTGAGGGGCAAGGGAAAAATGTGACGCTTTGGCTTCCAATCTTGGTAGATTGGGAGGTCAATCCACGTTAGAGACTTGAGATCTAGAAAATATATAAGTAAAAGGAACAGTCAGAGTAAGCTATGGGTATGGCAGAGATTGCTCAGTTCTCACTCTAATAGACCAGCCCATCACCACATGACTAGAACCCAATCCTCTCAGCATCAGCTAGGAAAGGCCCTAGAAAGCCGCCTTTGGCGGGGGGATAGCTCCCCTATTTCAACCCTTTTCGGGGTTGGGCACCCGCCGGCTCAATGGTTTAAGGAGGGGGTTTAGTTTGCTCTTTTAACCTCCATCAAACTTTAAGGAACACTCCCAAGACCCTCCTTCGATATAAATTTGTACATTTTTCGGTAGAAAAATGTCCCGGCCGAAGACCGGTTACTTCTATAGTTACTGGCTCGCAATCGCTCGCCAGGAAAATAATCGACAC